>JAHREE010000576.1:692103-780766 GCA_033628505.1 Tringa tobata | reverse complement strand
TTTTTTTTTTTTTTTTACTGTATTCGCAGTTGCGTGTCTGGAGGTGAGGAAGAAGAGAAGCTGCAATCATAAACAATTTGGGAACGAAGCCTGTGGTCTCTAGTAATGACTAAATCCTAACAGGCAATGTACCATAGAGACAGCACTTGGCGACAGAAACACATGGCTTACAATCTATGTAGCTATTTATATAATATAAAAAGGTGGGGGTAAGATGGTATCCTTTCACCAATATAATGAATAGCCGTATAAAGCTCTGAGAAATAAATGTCAAAAATGTTCCGGCTGAAGACCAGAAGCATTTTGCTTCTCTGGGAGTTTCCTAGTGGGGGCTTTCACAAAGGTGAAGATAAAATTTGTCTAGATGGAGACATTGCAGTCTGAGCCTCCCTGCAGGAGGCTGCTGCATTGCAAACTGTTAAGTAGCAGTGCTTCAGTAAATGAAATAAATGTCTAATCAGCACCTATGTATTATGCACAGATACTTCATGTTGTCAACAAAAGGATCAAGGATTTGTAGAGGTTTTTAGACTTTTTTTTTTTTTATTCTGTCAAGAAGAAACAATCTGATGGGTTCATTCCTCATTTTCAAAGGGTCCTCAGGGTACAGCTGCAGCTATACTAGTTACAATTCAATTAAGTGGGCAGTCTATGCAGAATAAATTACTCTTATCTACTTCTATTTAGAGTTTCCAGATTATCTGTAAAACCTCACCAAAGGCTAAAAAAGTCTTAGGAATTTTGAAATTTTTCATCAAAGTAGGTTTCTAGCATTTCTAGTTTTACAACCCTTCCCCATATTGTAGAATTTTGACTGTAAAATCATTGAATTGCCAAACTGTGATGATATTCCTATTTTAATTGTAGCTTTTAATATTTATTATATATTTAATATTACTAATAAATATTAAGTGAGAAAAAATCTCAAGTGTGTGAATATATATATATTTTTTGGCTTAGGAAGTAAGCTAAATCAACAAGATCTTAATACATGTATAAGATTAGCAGGATAGATCAATATTGGTATTATTTATTAACAATATTACCACATTTTAGAGTTGATACGATTCCTGTGGACAGCTGTCTCGCACCAAACTGAACACAGATGTTGCCATCCCCAGTATGATACCATCTTCGTTATAGTCAATTTTTTTCTGAGCATTCCCTCCCAAGGTAGAGCTGTGCTCTCACCAGTCTTCCTCTAACATATTCTTCAGCTTCAGGCAAAACCAATAATTAATGATAAGACTCGAGTGGTGTACAGCTAAGTACTAAACCAGCTCCCTCATCTTGTCTCTGCCAGTTACTTGCTCTCTGATCTTCAGCAATTCCCCAGATTCATTGTAGGTAAAAATGCGTGTTATGAAAACTATGATGCATATGTCTACTGTTCCAAAATAGGTTAATTTAATTGAAGTCTGTGGTTCCATAGGACTCTAAAGATCTTTGGTCTAAGCAAATGCCAGCTAAATGGCTCCTCTACAGGAGCCATTATCTCTACTGGAAAGCCTTTCAAAGTGTCTATACTTTGAAAAATGCTAGAAAAAATATGTTAAACAATGCTGCTTTAATGCTAGGTCCATGCTGGAATTTTTTTATGGTATGGTGATATTAGTTGCAGACGTTAGTGTTGTAGCTGTGAGGGTATGAAGTCTGGAAGGAGAAAGAATACCTTTGTTAGATAAACTTCTATACTAAAAAGATTGATGCATTTTTTAAAGATAAAACTTGCCTATTTTTTGTAAGCTATGTCAGTTGCTCAAAAAAAAATTACTGTATCACCTAAAAAAATCCCAATACTTAGAAGCAGAGTTTTCTGTAATATTTGTAGTTGTAAATCTTAATGTAAACACAACTATGTTGGGGAAAAAATGTTTTTGCCAGTGCATTTTAGTTTGTTGGAGTGAAGCTGCATATGTTACACTGCTAAAAGATGTATCTAACTTAGAAAAGTCTCTTGTTACAGCTGTACAATAAATCTTTTTCTAATGTCAGCTAAGCCTATGATCTTTCATTTCCCTTCACTTCCCTTTTTCTTTCCTGGGATTGCCCTGGTTTATTTAGATTTGAGTGTTTCTCATTGCAGTTGCACGTTGCTGAAATCGCAACGCATCGAGGGTTTGGGGGCTCCTCAAACAAACATTTTCTAGATTGAAAGCCCTTTTGGGGGGAAAGTTAAAGCAAGTTAGTTAAAATGTTTCAACAGATCAATGCTGTGGCAGTGCACAATGCTGTGGCAAAGTTTCCAGTGTAGAGGGATTTACAGATCAAAACAAAAAGCCAGACGTTGTGCAGAGTTAAACAAGAGTCCTCGGAAGAGAAAGACTTTTTTCTCACTCCAGTACACAAATTGGCAGCTACGTTCAGCACAAGTACAAATTTCTTGCAGGCCGTCAAAAACAGCTCATGTGGCAAACATCTCATTAGTTCACTGGGGAGACCCCAAATATGCACAAACTTGCTCCATGCGTGACAACAACAAAGAGATGGTACAACAACTCCAACAATACTCCAGGTCCCACGTCCTTTAGTCTGGCAAATAACTTGTTCAGAAATGAGTGAGTGGACTTGCTTCGGAGAGTGTGGAGGGACCTCGCGTGAAATCTCATCAAATTCCGCCTGCTTTTCTGAGGGGATGTTGTTGTCCCCAAGCGGAGTCATTTCCCCCTTGTGCAGACGCCAAGGTACACACAGAGCAGAAGTATTGTCAATTTATTTCATTTCTGCAGAGGTGGGTGGTAATCCACGAAGCTAGCACACCAGCCTAAAAGCTTTTAGGAATATTTATATGGTTCAAAACACAGAAATATGCAGCATCAAGTATAGTTATTGGTTAGTACCTTATCTTAACAATTTCTATTGGTTAGTACAGTCTCTTGCTTTCAGAGTACAAGGTCCTCTAATTGATGTGCGTGTGCTCCAGTACTGTGGGGAGGTAGTCCAATTCGGCCTCCAACTGAGTTGGTGGTTGCCATTTCCCACTGCCACCTTTACCTTTCCCCCAGTTACTGCAAACTTTTGTCAAGCTTTATCCAGCCCATCTAGGCACCTCCTGTTGTAGAATGTTCCTTATTATCAACCTTCTGTTCTTTTTCAAGGGTATATTCATTAGCAAGGCATTTATTGTTTAGACCAAGTGTCTGGTTTAACAGGGCCTTGTGACCTTTTTACAGCTCTTTATTCTTACCTAGTGAGAAATCCTACCTTCTAAAGTACATTTTACCTTTTAAAAAGTACATTCTACCTTCTTAAAGTACATCAACATGACAACTAGTTTCAAATGCTTTCTCAAATTTAATGAGAAAGGTTTGGTGTTTTGTTGGTTTTTTTTTTTTCTTCCCTCAGGGCATTGAAGGATCCTTTACCTTCAGCAAAGTCTTCCCCCCGGTCACCCCACACCAGGCCTTTGGCCATCCCTTGAGCCCACAGTGAGGGCTGCACCACGCTGCCTGACCTGGCTCTGCTCTGGGCTTGGGAACCCCATGCAGGTCTTCCTCCTTGCACAAGGTTTTTCAGGAACAGGTGGGTGGATGGGCTGGATTTACAGCCAAGTTTCAAGAGGGAGCACTATTAGCAGGTAATAGACACATGTAAACATTTTTCTCTCCTAATGTTTTTATTTTGTCTGTGTAGGTATAATGTATCAAAATGATGAGAAAGGATGCCATATTAATTTGATTTCTGTTATTGGCATAGTCACCTTATTTATGCAAGACTATGTAAAGTGGAAACAAGCAATATCTTTGTAAACAAAAGATTCATGACCATCTGCTAGTAATGCAAGAAAAGAGAGGAGAAAAGAAGAAAATATGAGGTGAAGGTTTAGTTTGGTCCAAAACATAAGCAAGTCTGGTTTAGCTCCAGAGAATAACTTGTGTGACTAAAAAAAAATCCTGTTTTTGTCCAAAAATATCAGTTGCTTAATAAAATACTATTTCTTTCTCAGTATTTTTCATTAAGCTCTATCTTTTGCACAGGGCAAGAAGAGGAAAACAGAAGTATCCTAAAATAATACAGTCAATTGGGTTATTTCTTGAAGCCATTCATTGATGGTATAGCTACATCCGAAGTGAAAATAGAAGGTCTCGACGTTACATTCAAATATGCAAGCAAAAGCCCTAAGCAGCTCTTACACAGGAAGCAGTATGCTCCTTTCCATCCACTAGATAGAGCTAGGGGACTTTATGCAGTGGTACAAAGTTCTTGGCGTGGCACACGCGTTTCTTCTGCCAGGAGCCCTGGTGCTTCTCTGTACTAGTCTGGAAATATAAACAAACATTTTTTCAGAACTGGGTAGGTTTCTGTGCTTGAAAGTGCAGACTTAACATTGTAAGTTAAGTCTTGTGTTGGGGACAGTGAAATAAAAAATAGTGTTTTCCTTCTTTTTTCCTTTTTAATGCCTGTATTTGTAAGATATCACCTTGAATCCTCTTATTATGCATTTATTATTAAGCTTCAGCTGTCTTCATATTAATAGGGATATTTCAGCTTCAAATCTTTCATCAGACATACCTTTTTGCCTTACCTGACAAAATGACTAGGAAAACAGGTCATTTAACCATTGAAAAATGTACCTTTTGAAACTTAACATCTCTCCTTATTAGAGTCTATTAGAGTCTAATATTTTACAAGAATGTGAAACGGAACATTTTTATGTTTTGTGTTTTTGTAAAATGTGAATTTTGGACCTTATAGCAGTGTTGGGTTCTTTTTTTTCCCCTTGCTTTCAGTTATCTTGCATTCCTTATGGAAGAATAGAATAAGATTGAATAGGGATCAAAATAATAAAGTCCCATAGATATGAATCCAAAAAGTATAGCTTTTCTAATGATGCAACTGAGCTAGGGAAATAGATTTTTATTGATTTTTTTAATACTGTCTTATGAAATTTTTTGAAAAAATACCATTTGCCACTGCTTTTTATTGAATTAAAGAGAATGCTTCAAACGGTTCTATTTTGAAATTGTAATTGTCTCTTATATTCGACAGTGCTTTTCCTGAAGTTACTATACTTGCAAAGGAAAAGGCTGGCATGATATACTTGTGATCAAGCACTCCATCTCTCCGAGGGAGGGCTGAGCCTGCAGGAGACAGACGGAGGTGAGGCTCTGTCTGCAGCCAGCTGGACTACTCTCCAGCTCTTACAAAGCTTGCAACAAGGCCATCAGAGCAACTAGGGACAGACAGAATGAAATGTAGGAATTTGAGGGAAAATAATCAGTGGAAGACCTGGGAAAATGGAATACTCCTGTCTTCCTATATATTTTCCTCCCCCCCACCCCCTTCCTTTGAATTTATTGCTTATGTTTTGTAGAAGAACTACATTTAGATCCTGAGTAGGGAAGGATGGAAAGGGTAGGCATGAGAAGGCAAGAGGGCTTTTGCTGTGGGTGAGAAGAGAGTGAAAAAAGGAATAGATGAAAAGGTTTCCCCCTGAGAAACAATACAGAGTGATTAAGGAATCCAGGTTCACTTTGCAGAACCCCATCATCCTGCAGCTGAGATTTTTCTCTTCTCTGACTTCTGAACTGGCTAGATCTGGTTATTCTGCTTGCTCTAGGGATGATGATTCTGTAAACAAGCTTGACAGGCTTTAAAGCAAGAGTTACAGCACACAGAGTGTAAAATGTTGAGGAAGACAAAAGCAGATTCTAAATTAGGATGGGTCTCCATCTCTTTCCAATCTCTGCAGTGAAAATCTCTTCTCCAGGTCTATTGTCCTTTAGATCAAAATTAATTTGAATTTCTCTTGAAAAAAAACCAAAATGGGAATCAATAGCTCCCAGAATTCAGCTGGAGAAGTTTGGGGTAATTTATTTTCTCCATTGAACTAATTCTGCATGGCATCAACTTCATTGGAGTTCGGGCACGTGCTTGGACAATATGTCTTGGTTCTTCCTGTGTGAAGCAGACATCAGCCACCTCATCTTACCTTAGATGTACACAGTGTGGCTGTCTACATCTAACCTAGTTGTTCTGGTTCCTAGACCATCTCAGTTTTGATGCATCTGACTTTTTATAGACTTCAGGTTCAGGATTAGATTAATTGTACCGTAGAAGTACTTATTTTCTCTCCATTCACTATAAAAAGATCTCTAGTTCAAATTCAGACAATTTTATTATAGGCATCTTCATTTCGCAGAATCGCAGGTTGGTAGGCGTTGGAAGGAACCAAGTAGTGGTTGGAAGTTGGACAGATTAATCCTGCTCATCTAATCTACCTGTATAGTTTATGTGGACGTGGTAAGAATAATGCCATTATGTTCAGTTGCTGAAAGCAATATGTAAAAACTCTGTCAGTGCTATTTCTGCTCCAGCAAACTCTATTTAGCACTTGTTCATTACTGAATTATCCAGTAGACATGTAAGATACCATAACTTTCCTTATAAATTCAAATATATTCAGACTGGAGACCTGATACTTGGATCAATAATGGCAATCCAAATAAAACGTGTATTTCTTCTTAAATTATACATGTCCTGTTAAATTATACTCATCTATGCATTGCTGGAAAAATGTCAGACATGACATTAACAAGACAATAAGGCTCAAAATCACCCTATTTTCCAAATACTGAAGTTTTCAGGGTGGGAATGGCACTCCAGGTTACTTTTCTTCATTAGGGTACACCCAAGAAACTATACTTAATATTTAAAATGATTTGCAGCATCATACACATGATTGATCTTCTGCAAAGAGTGCTTTTGTTTGCTTATGGGTATCTTTTCTGTGGTGCTTCATGAAAGCCAAACATGTCTAGGCTTTTGCAGAAACCGAAAATGTTAATTTTCATAGAAATGTGCCAGAAAAAAGGTATTTTTATCTTCCACCATATCTTCTTTCATTTTTTAAAATACTTTACATACTGACAAACACATGTTTGAAGATCTGTATTTATGTTAAATGTCTAGAACATGAAACAAACTACCAAAATCTCATGTGGAATTAAACCTTTCTTTTTTTTTTGAAACAAAAAAAAAAGAAAAGAAAGTATTCAGATAAGTATGCAAGTTGCTGTTAGCATTTCCCTAATTAAAATCACAGTGTTCATAAAATCTCCATAACATAGGTATTGAATCCCCTATTAAAATTATCACAGTTTGTGCTCACTGTATTTCAACTCTGTTTTAAAATGTGCTTGGGAAAAAAAATAGTCCAGTTACCTCTGTCACTCCAGACTGCTTGAGTATTGCTCAATGAATCATTATAAATATGCAATATTTCACCCATGAAGTGTGAGTATAATGTTTCTCTCACAAATATGAAAGATGCATTACAGGTTTTGAAGGCCTTTTTTTTTTCTTTTTTGAGGTGACTGAAATGTACACTTCATAGAGATGACCCGTTTTATTTGTTCTGTCAGGATTCATTGCAATTTTTTAATTCAAACAAGTGAACTTTCAGAGCCTGGCATTTTGTTGTGTCTGAGTGAAGCAAAGGTGAGGTTGGTAGATGATGCAGAGGGTGGGCTGAGGGCAATCTGTGTTAGGCTTTATGCTTTCCAAGTATTCAAACATCATTGTCATAAAATGGACAGTAAATTAACTGTCCACATTTATTAAGACAAAGTGTTTTGAAATTACATCTTCCAAAGGTGCAATGGTCTGCTCCTGAATATGTGAATAGAGACCAGCACAGGACTATGGAATTCAGATGGAAATCCTTCCATGGCTTGTGCAGAAGAGCAAAGTACAACTTATTCTTTTAAAATTCCATGAAAATATCTTTTTCTTTTCACCTTCCCTATGTTTTTTGTTTCAAGAAGTTGCAAAGTGAGATGTGATCTGTACTGTGCTGTGGGTGAACCAACAATAGCCAGCACTTGAATAATGAATCAAAAGCCTTAGAAGAACTCACGTTAGTTGGGCGCAAACATAGGAGAGAACTGTAGGATTCAGGAAGATTAATGTCAGCTTATTCTTCTGAACAACACTATTTCTCATTCAATGCATATACTGTATAACTTTTATTCCTGAGTAATTCTAGGACAGCAGTTTCCAAATACACACTTTACAGAGTAGCAAGGAGTATTACACACCAATGTAGTGATATGTAATGTTAGTATTAAAATAGCATGTGCCTTGTAATTAATTTCTGTTCTACTGAAATTATGCCAATACTTGTATTTTTTTTTGTAATTACTCCTTTCCTGATGTATGTTTCTTTTACTTGCTACATTGCTAATTCCAGGAAGGAAGGGGATTTCTTGACTTTTTTATAGCTCAGGGTCTTTTTCAGACTTTTTCTACTTGCTGGTCATTAAAGGCTTTGTACTAGAATTACAGATAACTTCACATATTTTCAAGACATATGGTGATGTCTAGCACATATGAATTTCCTTACTTTCCTTTTCCTTTTATGTAACCATTTCTGTGTGGGTCTTACAAGAAGTTTCAAAGTTTCAGAGACGAAATTTATACATTTGATTTAAATAATTGATTAATTGATTAAATAAAAAAGATTAAATTATTTAAAATTATATCCTACTATTTCTGTTGATATGGAAATATAATCAGTGAAAGGATAATCAAAATGATAATTGGTTTTGATTAAGTCATGCTTCCTGCTGGCTTCAAGAAGAGGCACTTGCACAATTCTTTTCTGATATTGATATGCGCATCTGGATTTGAGAAAGTAAAGAAAAGATTTATCTGAAAAGTGCTTCCGAAACTCTAATTTGCAAAACATTTGTTGAACATCCTGGTGATATCCCAATGTGATATTTTTATTTGATGGAACAGTGAAGTCAGGATGCGTTATGAGCATTATATGCATTTCATGAGTTCCAGTTAGATGTTCTGGCACAATTCTATCTTTTTATCTTGCCTGACTTTACCGTAAGCTTTCTCTCAATCATTTTGGTAGGTGAGCTGGGAAGAGATAAGAAGGGACTAGTGCTGTTATGTCTATCTGTGACAGGTTAATCATTTTCATCAGTATCTAAATAAACCACACAGATGATAATAATGCATTCCAGGTAAAGGCAGTTTCTTGTAAAACGTTAGAGATTAGAGAGAGCTAAATTGCCAGGAGATCAAAAAAACTGAGTATAGTTGCTATGTATTGAAAAATCTCTGAAGTTGAAATTTTCTGGAAGAACTTGAAGGAATTCAGAGAGAAAAGTAGCTTCCTGAAGAAAGAAAAATACAGAAGAAGCAACTGTAAGAAGACAACTAGTAGTATGAGAGAGACCTGTCTGTAATTTGGAGGAGGAAATTGGAAGATTTGTTGTTGGTCTTGTGTTTGAAATCATACTTGAGAACTTTGTGATGTTTTTTCTATTACTAGTTAACATTGAAAGCTGAATTAAAACTCTCTTCATACTGGGGACAAGAAACATAACAAATTTCTTGATAAACCCTGAAAGTGATTATGTAGCATAGTTGTCTGCAATGGCAAGGAACTGAATCAGTGAACTAAGGAGATCTTTTTCCATCTTATACTCCTTAATAAGCAGATGCATATATCAGTGACGCTAGAAAAATAAAAATTTAAAATTTCAGCTTGTTCAAAGTTTCTTTCTTAACGAGGTCAGTCCTTATCTAGGCTGTGTTGGAATCCTCTTCAACAATTGACTCTGCCTTCCCAGACCTAATTCTATATTGTACACACTGTTCTGTTTTTATGCAGAGCATGACAGAGCATAATACATTTATCAGAATTGTCTACATTATTTGTCACACCATGACAGGAGCTATGTGATATGGATGATGTGGTACACTACATAGTTCAGGAAAGAGTGGATTTAAAGAGCAGATTTGGCTCTGGTTAGTCTCAAGAAGGGATTTCCCAATGGGCTTGGCTCAACCTGCTCTCCATGGTGTGTTCCCGCTGTGCACTTCTGCCACCATCACTTGTGTGGCTTTCCAGTCAGCCACCTCAGACAGTTCATTCTGCTAAAACTAAAGCAGGAAAACAATATTTTTCAGTAGGACCAGTAGGATGTAGCCATGTGCCCATTGACATAAGCACTTGTACTGACGCAAGAAAAAGATTGGGAACTTGTGGCCAAGAGCAAGATGAGATTCAGTTGGCTTAAACCAGCTTAAGCTTTCTGCAGAGCAGCCAACCAACCTTAAAGGGACACATTTTATAGAAACAGCACAATTATCATTCTGATCCTTTATTTTCGTCTTTCTCTTGTTACAAAGGAGCTGGATCAGATTGTAGCATTTTTCTATTGTGCCTGCTGATATGCCACAGAGGATATTGCCCTAATAAAAATGCTGATAAAAGTGGCAGTTACTCAGATTTCTTTCAATGGGAGCTGTGTTTGGATTCATCAACAGTTGTGATGCATTTAAATAATAACAATAAACTTGACCGTAAAATGTCATTTCCTCTTTTCATATTTTTTTTCCATCGTAGTCTGGATACAAATCTCAGATGGAGGGCTAGAAAGGGCAAACTATGAATATATCTCATATGTATGAATATGTTAACAACTCTACAATTCTTACTCTATAGGATAGAATATTTTAGAATTCAGATGTCAAATTCCAACAAAGCTGGTTATTTAGCTCAGCCATTAGCCAGAAGTATTAAAATTGCATGCAGAAACCCCTTTACAGGAGATTTTTTTGTCCATTTGTGCATTTTCCAGTTTGGATTTTGAAGTTACAATTAAACACCCAAACCTTTTCTTATCGGAATGTAACTGGAATGTTAAACCTTTTGATCTTGGTCTATCACTAATTAATTCATTACAATATTTTAGATTGTAAGGAAGGATGGCATTTATAACTGAAATTTTCAGCACATCAAAGCAATGAATAGGTCCTTTACCTAGGAATAAAGAGCAAAAGCACTGAACTGGCAAGAAAAACCGTCTTGATTACAGATCCATTTTTTTTTCCTATGACTGACTGTCAGACCAAATTGTGTTCAAAATAAAAGCAAATATTTTTATTAATTATTTAGTACAAAGGTTGCGTGTTAGTGCTTAAAAAAATTCTCAAGTTGAATATTTCTTTTGCATTTAGTAAAGATCAACTTTATGAAATTAAATGACTTCTAAATTAGAATTCCTTATATTCTTATATTCAGGTACAATACTCTGGGTTGTGATTATCAACAAATACAAGGAAGCAAAGCTTATTCATGTTTGTTTCTATTCTCTCAAGATTTAAAATATTACCTGGGTTGCAGACACAGTCTCATTTCTTGTTTCATTTTCTTGTATTACGAAGTAATCACAGCAGATGTTTCCTTCTTCCTTCAAGCATTCCTCTTAAAGCCTACTGTAAAATAGAATGTTTTGAGAGACGAGGTCTAATTATCTATTAACTACCAAATTACCCCACAATATCTATTTAGGATCTGGAATATCAGTAGGGATCTCCCTGTTTCTGTGTTTGGGAAATTTTGTCTGTTCGCATGAAATTTTGCCCTATTAAAAATCATATAAGGCAAAAGTTTTCCATATAATTTTTTATCTTTTTGAGTATTTCATTTTCTAAAACTCAGTTATCTTTCTTGACTTTTCGATTCTTCTGCCTGATCAATATTCAGACAGATTTTTCCATATACATTTGACTTCTGAGCGAGAAGTGTGGTTCGGGTTTCCCTTCCAACTAACGTCTCTGTCGGGCTGACTCTGTGCCCTGCTGTGGGAGTGGTTTGTCCCTAGAGGAAACTGAAGGTTTTGCTGTTTTCCTGTGTTCAGGAACCACAGGTACCTGGACAGGTTCAGTTTAACCTGTCTATTCTAGTTGGTGGTTACCATTGTACACCCTCGTTGCATTTGATAACCAAACCTGTCCGCGAGTGTTGAAATCATACTCGGCAACAAAGCACTGACATTCTGAATTAGTCACTGAAACCTTTTGTGTCCTTACAGAAGCCAAAATAGGCACAAACTTTTTAGCTTCTTTATAAATTGACAGTGAATAGCAGGTGAAAAATGCGGTATTTCAATAAATTGATAAACAGTAACTACTAGGCATATGGAGTCTTGCTGTTTGCAAAATGCACTGTATGATTTTCCCAAATTGCTCTCCCTAGCAGTGGTATTATAACAAGAGGTCCCATTTTCTAGAGTTTTATACCCTCCATATTCCACTATTTTTAACCGTGCCACTGCTGAACCATTTGAGCTAAGAGCCTTTACTTATTTGTGGATTTAAGCGTGGCCCGTGTGGGACTCAGGCCTCTGACTCAGTGTAGCAATAGATCAGGGGAATAGATCACAGGGAAAAACTACTCAACTCGTGTGGTTTAAATCCAATCAGGATCAAAGTGGTTTATTAATGTATTAATGACACAGGTAACTGGCAATCAGTGAACGATACATTCAGGATCAATATAGGTGACAACAGATAAACCACAATCCCAGATGCTTGAAAAATGTTAATATTGCCCTACGGATTTCCAAAAACTAATGCACACCCCCCATATTTACATGCACCCTCTGGCAGTTCAGGCACTCCTCCCTTCCCTCCTTGTGGGTGTAGGTTCCCCAGGTGGTCCCCTGCTTGGGGCCATGGGCAGGTGTCCTACATGAGCACACTGGGGAGGGGTGTCCCACACCACCCGTCTGCTGTGGGTCCTTGGCTTGGTACAGGGTGCTCCCATGCCCCATAGGGACCTGCAGGGATGGGGATGCTGTGGGGTGATGCCTGACAGTGCCCAACCAGGCTCACTGGTCCTTGTCCAGCTCCAAGGTCTCTACCAACACCTGCTACAAAACAAATTTCCATGCTTTTCAGGCCGATGCCCTCCTTGTTTAAAAATGCTCTTTACAATTTCACGGTTACTGTTTCATCTGGTTGATGGTTGTCATGGAGTTCCTCCTTAGCATTGTTAGCTTGAGGCAAAGGTTCTCTCAGAGAGGTTTGGCTGTCCCACCACACACACCGCTGCATTTGGTATAGGCGGCAAGGTGTTGGTAGCAGGGGGGGTTGGTTAGTGACCTCCCTGTCTTTACCTCACCCATTAGGTTTTTCATCTTCCTTCTTCCCCTGTCCTGTTGAGGAGGAGGAGTGAGAGAGTGGCTGGGTGGGAGTCTGGCTAACCCACCACACATGCCTCTCTTACTAGTCTGTGCTATCAAAGCCATTTTGCCAAAGGTGGGTTATGTGGGCACCGCCACGATATTTTATGCTGTATTTCTAGCTTGATTAAAACTCCCCATGCCCTTCATGTGAACTGCTGCAAAGAAACGTGATAAGCAAGATCCTAAAATACATAGATATGAGAGCTTTATACCTTCAAATACTATTTACATTCCATATGGCTGGCTTTTGTTTTCAGCTTGTGCCTATGTTTTCACTACCTATAAATAGCATAACGGACACATTTCTGACATGCATGGCCATTTACACGTTCTCTGAGTTTCTCGGCTATTTGGAAAAAAAACCCCAAACCTTTTCATTTTGAAGAACAAACATATCTGCAGTTCACATTGTGGGGAAAAACAGTATCTGCAGGTGTCTGCTTCCCTGCACTACGACCATACTAACTGACTCGTCATCCATAAAGATTAAAGAAATTATGTAACACGATATGAAGGCATCATACATGTTTATCACACACAGACAACGGATTTTGAAATAGGTTCTTTACAAAATTTTGCAGTTAGGAGCTGAGGCCTGAATCTTTTTCCCCACATGTCCTTACATTTGAGTCTGCAGCTTTATCTGTATTTCATTTTCTTTGGATTTGGATTTGTGTGTGCAGCGTGTTTTGTGAATAGTGATTCTGAGAAGCCATTACTAGATATTATTCTCCTATGAAAAGTAAAGGTATTAAGATGCATTCAAAAGAAAGCATACAGTGGTCTTGACTGAATACTTAGCTGGTCTGTGAAAGAGCAGGGAGATTACCTGCTTATCTGTTCATGTGTCTGCGGAGGCAGGAGTAAAAGAAAAAGGAAGAGCACAGATTTTCATGTTCTGCATGTCCAACTTGACTACCAGTCAGACAAAAGACACTTCCTTTCTATGCATTTTGAACAAATCATGTTTTCCTATTGTCCACTGGTACAAGTTCAAAAGTTGCAAGTGTTAGAGGGAAGTGAGGCACATCTGTCAAACACTAGGGTATGGTTCTGAACACGTGCTGCCTGTGCTTTATCTGTGAAATGGGAATCAGGTTGCTGTGCAAGTGTGTTTGTCCCCTACAAGTTTCAAGCAATGTGAAAACTTCTGAAAGAATATTTTCATCTGAAGAACTGAAGGAAAAGTTGGAAAAACAATAGACTACACAATTAATGAGAGTCTCCCTTTTTGATTTTTAAATAGATTGACAGGGAAATCATGTTGAAAGAGGGATCTTTGTAATTAGTTCAGTCTTAAAAGAAAAAAGTTCAGCTAAATTTAACTAATTGCTAAATATACCTGTGTTTTGTGCAAAGGGTGTTTAAAAAATCACATACAAGATTCTTAATACCAATTAGATATACATTTTGCATTTTCATTTTGTTCTAATATATATTTTGCATTTTAATAGACTATAATAATAAATATTTCCCAGAATTTTGTAGAGGGTTGAAATGTGATTAGAAAAGTCTTTTGATTGACACAGGAAAATCATCTGATTTGGGAAAAAGACACAATACTAAGTAAAAGCTTCTTATTAGCTATTAGTGGAGTAAATTTGAGCACAATCTCCTTAAAGACATTTATTTTCAGCGGTTGCACCAAATGTGAGGGTTTTCTCTGTATCAAGGGCTCATTCCCAGTTCTCAAACCTAGATAGACTTATCCTTGCTCTTTGGTTTAAGCTACAGTCTTACCTACTTCTCAGTTTTCCCCCTGTTGAGTCCTGCTGTGTCCCTTAGCCTCTGGACCACTCATGCCAGAGGTCTGAGAAAGCTTGGAATGCCACTGTGATAATAGCAAGCTCCCTTTTCTTAGCTGATGGCAGAAGGCAGTTGAAAGGTCCCCGCAGTCTAGGGAAATAAATCAAAGCTTTTCACCGGGAAAACAGAGCTTTTTTAAATCTGCATCACCTAGTGCACTTTATCTTTTTTCTTTCCCTAAACTCCTTTTTAAAACATGTTCTATTTTAATTTAAAAAGTTAGATTGTCATTACTAGCCAGAATATTTGTCATTTCAGACTTTCTCTGAGTTCACCAAGGAAAAGCATTTGTGTGCAAAAGGCAATTTTATTTCTTACGTCACACTGTGGCATCATTTTCCAACTGATGGTAAAAATCCTATGGTCCTATTTACACCAGTAAATAAAAAAGTGGCTCTATATTCCTGTAAAGACATACTTTGCTGCCATGGAAGTAGTGCAATGCAAACAAGAAGTACTTTTCCAGCAGCTGAAAAAAAAAAATGCTACAAGAAACAAAATGGACGGAGACATTATGTTCTGAGGGCATAAAAGTAGGTGCAGCGCACCGAAGCCAACCACCTAATTGCACCATCGGTGTTACTGTGACATTCTCAAAGCAAATATACAGGTGCCAATATTGCGTGGTTCTGCCAATATCTGAACAGGCATGTTTAGCAATCTGTGGTACCATTTTGACTCCGCAGAGACAGTGGGCATGACTCCAGTAGTGTAGTTCTAGGAAAACTCCCACTGAAATGCTCTCTAATCAGAACTGCAGAGTTAGGTCAACACTGATGCTTCTAACCCAGCAGACCATTGAAGTTAACGCTATTTGTCTGACTGTATCCCATAAAACTCACCACAGAGCCGTCTGAAGAAACTCCAGGGGTTTATTTTAACAGTGTCTTTATAACTGATTCAGAATCTGTCCTTTCATACCTCATTTTTGTGTGGATTAATAACAGTAATTCAGAGGCAAGTCAAGCATGTTTTCTTGCACAGGAACATTCTGGAGTCAGAGAAAAAGGACTCTTCCTTTTTAGGCAGCGTCAGGTTTTCTTAGTGTGCCTTGCAGGCTGCCTCTTCCCTTGTCTCCAAGGAATCCTCATAGGAGGTATTTGGAGGACACTAATAAAGTCACTCCTTTCTAGCATTACAAAACCAGCTTGTGTCCATGAAGTGGAGCTGTAGCAGCTACTCTGCCTGTGCTGTGTTTAAGAACACTTCTTTCCTGTTCAGACCCTTCCTCGCTCTGCTTTTACCTGAGAAATTATTTAATGTCTGATAACAACGTGCTTTAAAATGATGTTGTGCAAAAATCACTTGACAATACTTGTGTTATCAATAAACATATCTTTCTCCTAACAGCTGGTAAAGCTCAAACCCTGTATTTCAGTTTGGAAATCTCCAAATTTGGAGTCAAAATACAGAAATGGTGCTACTTATAGTGTTTATCAAACACAGGTGGGGAGTGGCCAAACGAACTTTATTTTGTCTCTAGTAACAAAAAACCTGATGACCATCAGTACCAAATAACAGCTTTTTAAAACTAGAATTCTAAAGAAGGAGTGTATTAGGAAAAGGATATAAAAAATATTTCCTGCAGGAGCAGGCGACCACATTAAAATGTGAAAATAGTGTTATAAACTGAAGAACAAGATGGATCCTGGGATGTAACTTGTTGCGGATTGTATATAGCTGTGAGTTCCACGAAGAGCCAGCAGGCCAGCCTTTCTTTCAAGTCTTCCACTTTAGCAACTCTCAAATAAGGTGTTTTTTCCTAAGCAGCAACCATCAGGTGAGACCTAGAGTTACTCTTCTCCTTTTCCTTCCCCTTTCTTGCCAGTCAAATGAATACAAGCAGATTGCGCAATACTCGAGTGTGCAGCGACGTACTAACTGCTAGAAGAATACACTGCTCGTGTAAAAACTCATTCCTGTTGTAAATGAAATAATTTCAATAGGATTACAACAGGACCGCATGTGTCCCTGGCTGTCAGAGCGCAAGGTTTTAAACTTTTTAAAAACATCACTTTGTAGGGCCCGAAGGTCAGGCAGGGCTACACGGGATCAATTTACGGCAAGAACTGTGGAAGGTTTTTGATGAAATTGGTGTGAAATAGAGCACATAGACAAAAGAGGAAACAGCTCTCTTTCCCTAATGATAACATTGGATTTTGAAATTAAGCACAGCAGGTAGACAGAGATCCCACATGGATTTTCAAAAAGGATACACGGCCTGATACTGAAGTGCCATGGGGTTGAAAAATCACTATATTTAACAATAACTTTAGCTTAACATAGGCAAAGCTATCAGGCAGCACTGTTATTAACGCTGAGCTGCTCTGCAGTGTTTAACACACCCAAAGCACACAAACATCAGTAATGATACCTCTGTATTTTTATCTCCTCTTCAGTACAAAGGGTCCTCCATAACCCCCTGCACCAGGACAGGTTGGGGCTGACCTGCTGGAGAGCAGCTCTGAGGAGAAAACCTAGGAGTCCTGGTGGACAATAGGATGACCATGAGCCAGCAATGTGCCCTTGTGACCAAGAAGGCCAATGGCATCCTGGGGGGCATCAGGAAGAGTGTGACCAGCAGGTTGAGGGAGGTCATCCTCCCCCTCTGCTCTGCCCTGGTGAGGTCCCATATGGAGCACTGTGTCCAGTTCTGGGCTCCCCAGTTCCAGAAGGACAGGGAACTGCTGGAGAGGGTACAGCAGAGGGCTACAAAGATGATGAGGGGCCTGGAGATTCTCTCTTATGAGGAGAGGTTGAGGGACTTGGGTCTTTTTAGTCTGGAGAAGAGAAGGCTGAGGGGGGATCTGATCAATGCTTATAAATACTTAAAGGGAGGGTGTCAGGAGGATGGGGCCAGCCTTCTTCCATGGCACTCAGTGAAAGGACAAGAGGAAATGGGCACAAACTTGTGCATAAGAAGTTCCACCTAAACATGAGGAGGAACTTCTTTCCTGTGAGGGTGGCAGAGCCCTGGCAGAGGCTGCCCAGGGAGGTGGTGGAGTCTCCTTCTCTGGAGATCTTCAAGCCCCACCAGGACACGTTCCTGTGCAACCTGCTCTGGGTGGACCTGCTCTGGCAGGGGGGTTGAAGTAGATGACCTTTGGAGGTCCCTTCCAACCCCATGTGATTCTGTGATTCTGTGATTTTGCTGATAAACAGCCACCAGAACAGGGTTCTCATTTAAATTAAAAATGAGTGCTCTCCTTTCAACTATCTTTTTGAATTAGCAGACCCCAATTTCTGACTTAAATTTCAAAGTAAAATGAGAAACAAGCCTAAGCAAAGAATTCTAAAGTTATGAGGAAATGCTAGACCTTCCACATTGCTGGTGTTTCCTCAGCTGAACACCCATTTTGCCCTGAGCAAATGAGCAGCAGGAAGACAGCCCATCATCATGCCTTTGGTTGCCCTTATGTTTCACAGTAGAAACTACATCTTTCTGTATGCCCAAATCCTCTTTTTAAAAATTATGATAAATTGAATTTGCTTTAGTTCTATGTAAGAAAATTTACCAAAGTGGGCAGTTCTCTAGCAAGACAGAACAGTTTACCCTGACAGACAAGGATAATTTAAAAGAAGATCATGCATAGAAATCATTGTCATTTGGGGTTAAATAGGATGTGTAATACCCTGTACAGGCATTAGAGATTCTAGCTGATGCTTTTTATGTCTACCTGGTTCTATACATATGAAATAATGGAAAGATATATACATATAAATAAAAATATTTCTATGCAACAAAATATTTGAAAAGAGATATTTTTTCTATGCATATGATATTCACATTAGTTTAGTTTCCAAACTACTCCACCATCCTCCACTTTTAGGCACCTATTTAAAAATCTGATATTCTGAATGAAAAAACAAAATAGGGAGGATTCTTTTGATTTTTATTCTAAATAAATGGGTCTTTGATCAACCTGCTCTAGTGGGAGGTGTCCCTGCCCAAGTCTGGGGGATTGGAACTCAATGATCTTTAAGGTCCCTTCCAACTCTAACCATTCTATGGTTCTATGAAATAACCAAATACTACTTTCTCACCACCAGCTGAAATTGCACTTATCAATTCCATTGGCATCTGAACCACTACAACAAATGATACTTGGCAGGGCACCTACGTTTTCTCCCAGTAGGATAACAGAGGCGAAGCAGCCCAGAAGTTTCACCCTGCCATAGTGTTGTTACATAGTTCAGGACAGAAAGCTGGACATGTCAAGCAGTGTTATTAGACCAAAAACTGGAGATGTAGTTGGGTTTCTGATGAAAGAATTTGACAATATGTTGAAGTTTCAGATTAGTGAGAGGACAGCAGTGGAGTCAGCCTATGAAGAAAAACCTTTTTGCTAACAGTGTCCCCACAACATTATTGACATCTCTTTTTAATCCTTCTTCAACAGTCCGCTATGCGGGCCAATGGGAAAGTTGCCAGTTTGCCTTAAAAACAAAAAGGATTTGTTCCTGAAGTAATTTGAAAGGCTGACAGGCTGTGAACAAGGGAAGCTAAATTTTTCTTCTTTGCAAAACAGCATTTAAGTAATATCAGAAAAGGTCAGTTGTTGAAATTAAGTCCATTAAATGCTTTAAGTGTTTCTTAATCTTCTACTCATAACACCATGTGCTGGCATGATAATGTTATAAAATGTCAATGTGGGTATTGTTAAATATATTATATAGAACAAAATCTGCCACCCATTCGCACGTGGTCTGGAACCAACTATTCACTCTCCCTGTCAATCAATCTATAGGAAATATGAATTTTGCAGATGGTGTATGCTTTTACATTATGTTCATCAAAGCATTCTGGAATTCAAAGTTGTTTGAAATCTGGGACCGCTACTTGTTTTTATTTTTTCTGGCTCTTCTTTCCATAGATCAGGTTTGTAGAATAATTTGTTTGCATTTATAGACAAATGAATTATTTTTTTTACACAAATTTATCTCTGAAGATAAGTATTCCGGTTTTTTGCTAGGCTAAGTAGAATGTTAGAGTATCATTTTTATTGTGACTAAAAAATGGGCCAGTATTCAGTACGTTTAAATAGGTTTTATTATAAGGAGTAAAATTCACTCCTTGCACAGAGTAGCATAAGGAGCTTATGACAGTGCCTTATGGAATCAAAATACTCATAAAAATACCCTTAAAGGTATGCCCTGTTCTTTTTAGAGCCAGCTTTGACTTATAGGGAATTATGAATATTTATTACAATGTAGACATTTTTCTCTTTAATCACTGCTTTGAGTGAGTTTATCAAGAAACACTGAGCTCATATTTTCATTATCCACTTTGAGCAAAAAAGAACAAGTTGGGTGGTGTACATGTACGTTTATCTCTGTGCACCAGGTATTCACTGTACGGAGTGTCCCCAGGAAGCACAGAGCAACTATTCTGTTTGTGCCCAAGGAAGAACCACAATTTCATAGAGTTCTTGGACCGCACGTAGACAGCACGGTTGCCTGGGAGAGGCAGGACCTGCAGTTGTTCCGCCTGTCTCGCTGCTTCTGGGAGAAACTTCTTAGACCCCATGCAAGTACGGCAGTGCAGCACTGAACACCTCCTCCTACCTCGTTCAGCCCCTGTAGATAGAAAAGGTTAGTTTGAGGAGTACTTCCTCAAGGGTGGTTGCTTCGATGCCTACAAACTTTTGAATGAATGTTGATACATGAAGCCAATTATATTGTCCAGAATAGTTTCTGTGTTGTGTATAAGCCCCATCTGCCTGAATGTAACCTCCCACTGTTTCCTCTTGTAGCCTTAAGTCATGCTCTTGGGAGGATGAACTATATTTCTGCTTATCTGTACCATACCTAATATTATGATGGTCTTGTCTCATGGCCTCCAAATAATCATAATATCTTGATTCTGTAAATCTGCTATCCTGTGCAGATGCCCATGAATGCTGCTGCAGTTCTTTCTTCAGCATAGAAGCTGAGTCCTTGTAAGCTCTGTGTGTCCCACCTTCAAGTCAGGATTTGCAGTACAGGGGCAGGGTGCTTAACTGGGGTAATGGCCTACATTTCAAATGTATAGACCCCAAACACTCAATATTTAAATGTGAAATTGATTTCGACTCAGAAAAAACTGGTTCACCAACATGAGAGATATATTTGACTCAACGACTCAGTTTTAGTTCTGACAATCTTGTTGTCTCCTTAGACAACATAATATATAAGAAAAAGAGGAACTAAAACTGAGTCGTTGAGTCAAATAGAGGATATTCCTAAGCTAGGGACTGGATCATGTTTCTTACTTAATTGTCTACACGTTTAAGATTATACATATACTTTACATATGGTTATGGTATGGTATGGTATGTCTTATATGTATGGTTATATGTATCCATCAAATTAAAGAATCCTTAAATTCAAGAATGATGTGGCAGATGGAAATGATCTCAACTACGTTGAACATTTAATTATGAATTAATTTTTTAGAAGAGAAATATGGGTCTTGAAAGAGTTATTCATCTATCCTAAGACCGTGGATTTAGAATGAGACATATTCCCATCAGGAAGTTACTGTTTGTTTCCAGTCCTTATAGAGAGGGACTAGGAGGGTAGCCCAAACTTCAGATGCCTAGTGTTGGGGTAAACGCTATTGGAGTGGACAAAAAAGATGGATACTTACTTGCAATAACTTATTTATCAATGAGTAACGTCTTGGTTTCACAGCACAAAGGGTCTTCCTTGGCCACACATCTGTATTATGCTGCCCTCCACGTATGTGCCTCTGCTCCAGGATCTGGTGTGCAATGTGACCTTACAAACAATTTTCAGCCAAACAATTTTCTGGCACTATAAAAGTAGTAGGTGAGAATGACTGAGAGGTGGGAAAAAAGTGGTAGGAGGCAAAGAGAGACTGGATTACTCTAAGCTAATGCGTTATCTGAATAATTTGTATGCTGATACCATAGCCCAGGGCCAGACAATTAATCTAAAACAGCTTTCAGTGTCATCAGTATTATCAAATCCTTCTGAGATTTACTTGAAGAGATGTAAGGAGAAACACTGAGTTTAATCAAAAGAAAAAGTTACTGAAAAATATTAATTCTCACAGTGTTTCTTTTTTAATATCTAATGGAGGAATTCTGAAAATGTATGTTTCTAAAAATAATGGGATAATTTTATTTCTAATATTTTCAAATTTCCCTTTTCTTCATTCTTCCCACTAGAAAATCTGGGAAACTTGTAAAAGCTAGGGAGAAAAATAGATTTCACTTACATTTTTCCTTTCTTTTTCTGAGAAAAAATTTCAAACAATGTAAAATAAGTTTAAGTAATTGTCATACTCTCTCTAGCTTTCATTCTAGACTTTTCCAGTAGAAGTAGTACAAAAGTGAGACAATGCACAAACCCAAACATTTAAAATTACATCTTCCAAAGCAAATAAGCACAGATTGTCTAAATTGATTTTCCTCTTGAGTAATTAAAAGGTGAAACATTTAAAATTAAATTAAGACTTCTAATTTTCCTCTACAATTCTTATTTATCTCTCATTTTCTGATGAATTATTTAGGATTTCCCCATGTTAACACCAAGCAGACTTGCACTTAGTGCAAACTTGCACAAGGTTGTATTATGTCAGGTCACGAGTATCATTTAGAAAAAAACAGTCACAGATCCCAAAAGACTGTCGCCTAAACACACAAGAAAACAAAACCAGAAGAGCAATGAGAAGGCCCCTATTCAGATGCCCTATGTGACGTTAGGAAGGTCATTTTAACCTTTCCATAATTCAGTTCCTCACTTGCTTAATATGGAGAAACTACTTTCATTTTTCACTGAGATGTACAGAAGATAAGTATATTAAAGTTTTGATTTTTTCAGAGACCATAGTGATGACAGCCTAATGAGGATTTATCATGTAAACAGGTAGGTCTGTAGCTGAACCAAGGCTCCTGAAGCTTTCTATCCATCGACTAATTAATTTCTTGTTAATTTATGTCTCAAACCTCTTTGTTAAATCTTCCTTTTCATTCGAAGCTTAATTTAAAGTAGGTCTTTTTCCAGTGGAAAAACATCTCTTTTTACCATGCTCAGGTGGAGAATGAAATAAAAATAATGTAAAAACCCCCAGATGGCTTCCACCTTAAGGCTAACATCTTTTCCCTTTGCATCTTTCAAAGGGTAGAGAGTAACAAGTATATTTGCCACGTCCTGCAGAGCTCTGCACACAGTCATCCAGTTTCTCAAATAATACTCAAATTAGTTTCAAACTTTGCAATTACATTTTCCCCTGAAGTAAAGTAATGGCATTTTTATCTTAATTTTACTTTCCCATCTATAAAAGTAGCATTACTTCATGCTGTATCCTTCACATTAGACTTTGGAATGTGAGAAAATGATGTAAGTCCAGAGCTATCATTGAAGAAATGCACTTTGCTGCATCACACAGTTCAATTTAGATTAGGAGAATGAAAATAGTGTTTGGTAGAAATGAAGAGAGGAATCTAGTTTTAAGTGCTAACACACTAAATGAAAATGGTATGCAGTATGGACGAACAATTCTGAAACATCTGTAAGGACGTTTTAAACGCAGTCGCCAATTCCCACATCCTCTGTTTGCGTATTGGGAATGTATTATCAGATCTTTAGCTTAACTCCTGACTTGTAGCTGGACCCATAGAAAGTGGTACTCTCAAAAGTGCCAAGTTTTCAGCAAGTGCTGTTGGTTTCAGTGGGAGCTGCTGAATGGTCAGTCTTTTGAAAAGGAGATCGGTTCTGCATGTGGTCTGCTTGGAAATTCTGCATGAGTTCAGTAACTCTTCAAGGGATTTAGTAGTTAGGTCAGAAGTCTAGGGCTATACCAGGCGTATATATATTTCATAATTGGACCTCTGTAACCCTTCTTTGAAAATTTTGACCTATGGATTTGTTCAACTTCTGAAGGAGTGAGATGGATAAGTCAGACTGAATTCTATATGCAGTCACGTCTCATTATCTGATGTGACCTTGGGGGTCATTATTTCATGACAGTGTCCTCCTCTCATGACAAAATGTCAAAGGGGTGCTATTTCCCCAATATTATTAGTATTATTTAATATTGGTCTCTTTCCTCATCATATTCCTGATAATTTGTATATTATATCTTTACAAGGAGAGAAAAAAAATACCAATAGTTAAAAATGTCGTAACATTGCAACAGCAATAGGAATAACTGTAGCAGAACCAATGCCAGAAGCCCTGCAAAGTTCCTTTGAAAGTCTACATTTGTAGACCTCTTTACCTCAGAATTTTTCCAGTGTTTCTATTATAGTTTGATTAAATAAGGGATAGACTTAATTTTTATGTTAAATAATGCATTTGGTCAAAATGCATTCGAGATGGCTTTTACCAGTCAGGAGGGAGGTTCTGTCCTGTAGTTCCCTGAAAACATCAACTCAGAGCTTAGTAGACATCTAACCAAATATGGAGTTAAGAACTGTAAGAAAAAAGAATAGAAAACAAACCAGAATATGTTGTCATGCCACTGGAATGAATCCTTTAGTTCTCCCACACCCCACCCATGGTGTGCAGTTTTGATCCCCTCATTTTAATAAAAGACCCATGAGAACTAAAAAGAGATTCAGGGAAAGATGGTGGGAATCATCAGCAGTAGGAAACAGCTTCTGCATGAGGCAGGACTGACTCAACGAGTTTGCTGCAGCCCAGACAGAGATAATGTAGGGGGAATATGGCAGAGATCTGCAGAATGATGGGACACGTGGAAAGCGTGGTTAGAAACTGCACATTATCTCTGCCAGTAGGAGAACAAGGGCATTGCAGTGGGCAGTGCTCCCATGGAAATAATTTCCAAAGGGTTTTGTGGAAGCAAAAATTTTACATGGATTCAAAGGTTACTGGACAAGTTCTTTGAAGAAAGATCAGATGAGGAGAACTGAATAACAATCCACATCAGCTTCAGGAAACCCTCTGAGCATAAAACAGGCAAAGGCTGAGCGTACTCATGGGAGATATCATAAATGCTTGCCCTGCTTTTTTGCTTTTCTCTAGGCTGTGTTCATGGTGACTACTGGGGACAGCGTAATAATGGGCCATTTTTCTCATCCAGTATAGTTATTTGTAGGTGACCAGAATCTGATGTTATGCTGTAAATCTTATTTCTGCAAGCACTACTTCCAATCACAGTTGCACAAAATGGAAGTGGTATGTGAGTGTGGCCAGGTTTTCTTCATCCTCTGAGACCATTAGTGTGTTTATTTACATTTCACAGTCAGATGACTTTTTTTTTTAAGAAATTCCATTCCAATAGAAAAAGAAATGAATTATTTAAGATGCTGCTCAAGCACCTGAAAGGTAAAGTAAAGCATTTTAAGTAGAAGTGAATTTTCACATCTTTAAGTACCAAAATCCACAGATATTTCCCAAATGTGTCCTGAAAAAGAATTTGGATCTGTAAGATATTACTCCAGACCAAATTACAATCTCATAATTATGTGTGCAAAGTCCTTTTACTTCCTTGCCTGTCTGATTTTAACTCAGATCTGGCTATTTCTGATGAATAAATAAATGGATGTATTTGTACATCATATATTACTGTGTGTAAAGATATTACTACTTATACTAAAAGTAAACAAAAATGAAGTGAGACCCTGCAGTTGCAAAATGTTTAATTCATGAAGCTCATGGAAATTTTTTAAACAAGAAGTGTGTTTGACTAAAGAATGTAAAATGACTTCTATTAGTAAACTAAAGTCCTACATTTAACATCTGTGGTATTGCATAAAAATACAAAGAAAAACATAAAGTCAGATACTTGAAATATACTCTAACTTCTTTTTGCCTGGAGTATGTGTCTTGTACCACAAGCTGAGTTATATACCCTCTGTCTCCATAGCACATCATTTAAATGTGATTGAGAAAAAGAGCACTACTTGGAAAGTTTAAATGTAACTTTTCCATATGCTGTCCAGTTACAGCATCTTCTCTGTTTTTCTCAGCTCAGTGAATTCACTGAGCAAGAGTTTCTTGGCAAGCCATCAGATTACTAGCAATTTCATTTGTTTAGAGATATTTGTAATTTTAATTATTTACATGTACTACACTTCAACTGCCAGAGGTATTTAGACTTCTAAATGGGGCCCA
This sequence comes from Tringa tobata, assembly GCA_033628505.1. Classification (NCBI taxonomy): domain Eukaryota; kingdom Metazoa; phylum Chordata; class Aves; order Charadriiformes; family Scolopacidae; genus Tringa; species Tringa tobata. The sequence continues at coordinate 754,880 of JAHREE010000576.1, read as the reverse complement.
GAAGGATCATTTTGATAACATTCAGATGATTAGCTGAACAAAGGCCCTTTTCCCCTTAATTGGTTGCAGGCAGAGAGTGTGATAAAGTCCCTTTACAAGCTTGTCATGGAATTGGGTACAAATGATGTAGCAACATTACACAAATTAGCTGGGAAAAAAAAAACAACACAACACCCCACCCTATAAAAGAGTTTTCTTTTTCTTCTGAATAGAGTGTCCTAGTAACATACTCCACCTAAGCATAGAAGCAAAGACCATTTAAAAACAAACACTGCTTAGGAAGCTGGGCACGCCACAGAGCGAATCTAGCAGGTGACAGCTCCACACCGATGTTGTCTCCTGATTTTAATTCACATCTATTTAGTTATTTCCTTTATATTAAAATCTCTCCTGAAATTAGCACTGCACGTGTCTGAGAATAAGCCTTCCTCGGTGGTTTGCCAAAGCAGCTATGAATGATTAATGCACTCTGGCTGACAAATCTGAGCGACGTTCAAAGGTATTCTATGTCTTCATGTCCAGGGCCAGAGTGACTGTTCATCAATAGAACGGCATGAAGAATTTGGGGCCAAAATTGATTTTCCCATGAAAGGTGCAGATCCAGCAACACCGACCGCAGTGTCACTTTCCAGATGTGGTAGTTTCATCCGTCTCTTCCATCTCCTTCAAAATTGTGAAAACTGGCATAACTTTACTCCTCTGCAAAGGGATGGGAATATGCTTTTAGCAATGCCCTGGTAGGCAAACCAGCAAGCAGAGTCTTGGTTCCCTCTCGTGTGCAGGGGGGGTCATTTTGCACTGGTCTTGCACTATACAACTGCAGCCTTCAAATCAGCTGATTAGGTTTATGCCTGGTTTGACATGAGTGTTTTCCCTTCCTTATATTACACTAATTTCATCGTTACTTCAGGACTGCCCCATCTTCGTTGTATCCATTTCTGATTTCATACTTGGGTGGCAAGCTCTTTCAAGTAAATAGACGTTGAAAAAAAACCTCAGTGTATAACAGAATGAAGTGATTGGGGTGATTATGAAGCTGAACAAAAATAGCTTTGAATAGCCAGCTGCTGTTGACTAATGCAAGTGTGGTAATCAAAAGCACTTAATGAACTGAGGGACACGATCAAGTTTTCTTTACTTGGGTGCTAATTGCTGCCTAAAGTTAGGGTGCCTAGTTGCAAAGTCCTCATGGAAGTACAGAAAAATCCCATACAGCCAGGGCAGAGACTATATGCAGTTGTAGGTCTCCAGAAGGAGAACTTGTCTGCCCGGGTGAGGAGGACAGAAACCTCTCCTGCAGCCCTGCAGGGGTACCTGCCCCCTCCCCAGCTTTCATAGGAAGCATTACAGCAGGAGTAAAGGTTTACCTCCAGGTGTGTATTGGGTGGAAAAGTAGCACTGAATGCCACCGCCTGTCTGCTCCTTGATGGAAAAGCCTGCTGTCTGTGTACCAGTGGGTGCTAATGGCAGTGAGTTAGTCTAGTGTTATGGTATGGTGCTTATGCTGCAGAAATTATCATCACGGAGGGAAAACCACTTTTACTATGGAAAAGAATTTGAGAAAAAAGCCGCTTTTCAGAATAAATCATGAGTTGAACCATCTACTAGCAGAGACTGGCTTAATAGAAATAATGTAATGCAAAATATACCTATATTTGTTCCTTAAAATGACAGAAATTATTTCTCTTTTCATTTGCAGTCTCAGATTTGTTGCATACTGTTCTAAACATACTAGCAGATCCAAGGCAGAATAATATTGTCAGTGAGATTTTATTCAAGGATACAAAGCAAGTGTTCCTGGAAACTTAAAGGGTTTTTTTTGTTTATTTTGTTTTTAACCTAGCAGATATGCTATGAAGTAGGAAAGGTGTACCTAATGATATTTATGAGGTTTGTAAAGCAACCAGGATACATTTCCTTCTTGCTTTTCAGCATGCATAATAGAAACATAATTTTTGTCTTTTTTATGCAGTTGTCTTGCCAAGACTGATAGACTGTAGTCTTTTCAAATTCAATATCAACATCGTCTGTTGGATTTATTTCCCATTTGCTCTTCTTCATTAAGGATATGGTTGATCTTGTTGGAGATTAAAAGAAATGCCGTTTTCAGCCACAGCCTCATGAATAATGCTCTGGGTTTACACAACAGAAATTCAGTTAGCTCTTTGAAAAGCTGAGATTAATAATCATGAGAACCTGGAACGTTTTCTGTGAGTTAATTGGCACTTTAATATTGCCCAATGCAATAATATAAATGAATGGAAAGAGAGGAGAAATAGTTCAATAGCCTTGCTAACGCTTTCAGAAACAATGTTTTCCTTTCATCGTCAGCCCGAAATTCAGCCAAAATTTGTAAACAAAAAATACAACATAATGATGCTGTAACGATGCAGTGTTTCTTATTTAACAACTAGGCAAAATTTCGGAGTTCTTTCAATAAATAACTGTGCTGTTGTACTTGAACAAGTGATAAATCTTGAGGTGCCTGTTAGAATTTGACCCTGGCCCATCATCATAAGCAGCTGACAAATATTTCAATAATGTGAGCAACAGGAAGAAACAGATCCTCAAATGTTTCCTGCCAGCCCCTTGCAGGCTTGGGAGTGGAGCGGGATGTGGTCACCACAAAATACTCCCTGGTGGCATGTCAGGGGTTCTCAGTGTGTTTCTGGTTGGTCCCCGCACATCTCTGGGGGGATATGCACAGGGAGAGGACAAGGTGCCCAGCTCCTGAGATGGTCAGGCCTCTGTGAAGTTGAAACCAAGACGCCAGCGTCTTTATTTGTGTCGTATCTGCCCCACAGAAAAGCGGTGGCGTTGGCCCTCTGTGCTTTGGCCATTGTTCCACAGGGCTGCCCCTTGTGCTGTGTTGGGCACCTGCCATTTTAGATGCCCAGCCCCACAGAAATTACACAAACCCCTCACCTATCCAGGGCACTTTCTGTATCCTGGAGTTTCAATCAGTAAAGCTCGTTAGATGCTGGTCCATATTTGTTCAGCTGTGCAAAAGAACCGAAGTTAAGTTACCCAGCACCTATTTCAGATTTAAACTTCACGGGAATCACAATGTAAGTATTCTTCTCCCAGTCCTGCATGCTCTGTTGTTTGTGTTGCCTGCTCTAATATTTGTGTTATGAAGGTAGCGAAGTCAGGATGCCAGTGAGGTACGTAGTGGTGGTAAAGGACTCATGCCTTTATCACAAACATTTCATTTCATCAGCTGGAAAGCTGGATTCAAGATATCTCACCCTGGTTACATTTTAAAACTCACATGTCCCATTTCCATGACAGTGGTCAAGCTACCAGGACACAGGGTATTTCAAAATAAGGCCTTTGATTTTGTCTGTTGAAGTTACGTAGTTTTAAACACATATTTAAATATGTACCAAAATAAAATAAAACAAAAGTATTTTTCTTGTCCCATGGAAGATGTCTGCTAGGCTTGTGCTTGGAATGCTCTTGTATGAGACCTGAAGACAAACTCAGCAGGCACCCTGCGGTCTTGGTTTCCCACTCCTTGCATGGCCCTTGTGTCTCAGAAAAGCTGCAGGTCCTTCCCAGTCTCACCTTTAGCACCTAAAGCCAGAAGATTACTCCCAGTTGTTGAGTGTAAACAGACATCTCCTACTTCGAAAGATCCATTTGTGGCTGGTAATAATTGAACTGAATTTCGGCTCCTTCCTGAGGATGATAGCTGTGCTCTGTGAAGAGGCAATGGGGATGTAACACGTTGATAGTGATGACGCTGAAGCAGAAAAGCAATATTAATGGACTAAAGTTGTGCCTTGGGCGAGCTTGAAATTCCAGCTTCTTTTTGCTGAGATTCGTTAGATCAGTGAGTACAGTCAATTATTTTCTGAGAGAAACCCAAGTTCTCAAAGTGCTGATTTTCAAATCTTGCGTTGAAAAAACATTTCATTTTTGCAAACTCAAAGTTTTAGCTAGATCTCAGAGTTTTTTACCCAGAGATGTCTCGATTTTAGTTTCCATTTGATCAGAAAGAAGAAAAACGTTCTGATTAAAATGGAAATTTTATTAAAAAAATTTTGATCCAAACCCAGGGTCCTTTAAAATAGTCCAAAGAAAACAGTGTGAAATATCTAGATACCTAATATTTCATCGACATGATCTAATCTTTACACTAAAGAAGCATATTCTGCTCTCATCTTTGTTGACTAAGTCAAATATGAGTGACTTAATATTAATTTAAATGGTCAGCCAAGTAGTTTGCTAGTACACTAATATTGGTTTTGCCCTTGAGTACATGACCCATGTGGAAATTTGGTGGAGGAAATAAAAACCTGTGGATTTTTTATGGTTTTTATAGTCGCTTGCTCATGCTTCTAATAAAACTAAACCAACACATTATCAATCTGATGCACTACAGTTTCAGAAAGGTAATTAAAAGTGGCACAGGGTCATAACTGTGACAATCAAAGTCATAATTAAAATTGAATCAATAAATCAATGCATTCAAATGACCAAACCACCAATTAATATAACAGGTAATCAAGTCAAATTACTTTGTGCTACTCTTGCATCAGAAAATTTGAAAGAGAAGTCACTTAACACTCATTTTAACAATCAACCAGTGCAATTAGTTGATCTAGTTAGAGAGGAATGAAGAAGTTAGTTTTATATTTGAGGACAGACATAGAGCAGTGTTTCAGTTCATCTTAGGAAAGAGCCACCACTAGAGTGGTTCCCTTTGCAGCCTCAGCTTCACAATTCCTTGTATCTAGCTACTGACACAAGTTCTTTTTTCCTCCTATTCTCCAGGTACTGCAGATTCATCATTAGGAGTTTAGAGTTTGGAAACCATGCGATGTAATTAAAATTAATAACAGATTGACATAGCTTTTTCATCCTGTGTTCCCTTAGGTTACTTAGTAGGGAAGGGCATGCAGTTTAAGACATTGTTGCTGCCACAAGGGAGACAACATCACTTCTAGAGAACCACAGAATCATAGAATCATGAATGGTTAGAGTTGGAAGGGACCTTAAAGATCACTGAGTTCCAACCCCCCTGTCCTAGGCAGGGACACCTCTCACTAGACCACGTTGCTCAAATCACCGGAACAAGTTGACCAGAGAGGTGGTAGATGCCCCATCCCTGGAAAAATTAAAGGTCAGATTGGACAAGGCTCTGAGAAACCTGATCAAGTTGAAGATGTCCCTGCTCCTTGCAGGGGGGTTGAACTAGATGACCTTTAAAGGTCCCTTCCGACCAAAACTATTGTATGATTTGATGCATGATTCCTAGCACCGAGCTCAAAGTCAAAAAGATCTTCATGGCCCATGCAAGCAGTGGAGGGCATGAAGTGCCTTCAGCAGCAGTGCTCCCTGAACAGCCAGAAAGAGAATTCCAACTTTGCTATCATCTCATTACTTTATTGGCATGGGGTTAATCTTCAATTTCAGGCTTAGGAAATTTCTGGTTCCCATTCCAATCACCTTAGCCCATAGGTGAGTGTTGCCTACCTTAAACCACTCCATTCATAGAACCAACAATTCACTCAGGAAATGGTATAATTTGTTGTTTTTTTCATCCCCTCACAGAATGTGGCTCAGTGAATATGTAGGGTTTTTTTGTTACTTTCTAACATAGCCCCCAGTGGAGCAGAGTTACAGAAAAACTCTTTTCCTTTTCAGGAAATTTCCTAATCTTCTGGATGCAGGAATTGTAAAATCAATCCTACTAATTTTAGCAAAATGGTATGATTAGAAACCAAAGTTGCCTCTGCTATACAAATGGCTTTGAGCAAAAAATCATTTCTCCTCAAGATTATTAGTCACTTTCGAAGACTTGATCCCATATCTTTCTATAATAACAGTAATCTATGCTCTCAACGGCTCTCAATATTTTAAGAGGACGAAAGAATGCATGGTTCTATTCACAACTGAATGCTAGGTCTATAAATTGTTTAAGTCTGAACTGCTATAAGCATTAGAGTAACAAAACACTAAATCCTATTTGGATTGCAGCAATTTAGATTAGAATTCTTCTGATAATATTTCACACATCCCATAGCCATCTATATGCTAATGTTTCCAACAAATTATCAGATGTTATTCTACACAACCTTTTTTCCATAAATGACCTGTCATATTCATAATGGCATCTGCATTTGGTGGCAGTTTTTATTTTATCTAGCAAAAACTGCAAGTCCATAAAGAAACTAATTATATACTTTCACGGTTGATAATATGGTTTCTAGTTTTATAACTAGCAATATGAAAACTGATTCAGTACAAAAGAATTATCCCTAAACTCAAGGGATATTCAGAGAGCTGGACCAGTTTTCTAAATGACAGACAAGATTTCGTAGTTGTTACTCAAAGGCATCACTTTTTGATCTCTTCCGACCATCTCCGAATAAAGTTTGTTCTTACATTTCACATTTTTCATCCAGTATTTCTATTTCACACCACATTTACTTTCTACACTTATACTGCAAAAACAAAACCAGAAGTATAGGCCCTCTCTTCTCCTCATATTCAGAACAAAGACAAATATTTCAAGGCTCCCAAAAGGCATTCAAGAATTACATTTAAAAAAATCGGAAGAGCTCTCCTGCATTCCCATAGTTATAGGGTGAGCATGAGCTGTAAGGTTCTTCTGACTCTCTGTCACTCTCAAATTCGGGTAAGACACAACAGCTCAAGGCCAAGTGGCTCCTTTCTCAAAGCCACAATGACACAGTTCAAGATGCATCATTTGGGCTGCAGCTTCTCTGTTTCTTGGATAGGTTAACATGACCTATCCAAGGTTAATCATGGAACTTGGTACCTGCATCTCTTCCATTCTGGGTATTGTCAGAGTCAGGTTACAGTCATAAAGAACATCATCTTCAGAAGAAAAGATTTTTATTCAAGTTCATAGGATATAAACATTCCTATCTGTGTACATTTCTCCTTAATGCTTCCTTTTGACAGATTAGTTTAAACCAGTTAATTCGCTGGAAAAGAGTGCTTGGAGTATGCTGCTTCCTTCCAAGGATTTCTACTGACTCCTGATGTTCCTTCAACCTCTTTACCCTTAGAAACTTTACTACTATCAGCTGTATCTTGGAATATTCCCTTCTTAGCAGCTCTTCCTAATCTTTCTATAAGACATTGAACTATCTGTGTTAATCCTCTTTCTTTACTACTGTTTCATTTCCTATTGACTTCTCTTCTGTAGCACTCTTTGTATATAAGATCATCTAGAATATTATAATAGACCTGGCTTGATTTTCATCTGTTGAGGACTGAAGTTTGCTTATTCAGGGCAAAGAATAAAAATAAGAATGAGGGTAGATCAATTTACAGTTAAGTAGTAGTCTTTACTTAGCTTATTATGAGTTAGCCTTATGCCGCTAGGTAAGATAATGTTTTTAAATCAAGATATGAAAAGTATTTATAACCATGACATACTGGGTTCCTACTTGCTTCTCAGCAATGCAGCATGTGAATAATTCACTTACAGTTCCCAGGTCCAGCAGAATTCATAGTTCTGTAGCAATCCTGAGCATGTTAACAACTGATTTTACAGATCCAGATCTTCTGAACATTCCTCTTCCTGACAGTTTGCACAACCCCAAGCCTGCCTTTGTCCTTTTATTGTTACATTCTCTATTCTCTGCTGAGATACCAAGATTCAGGATCGCTTTCATATGAATCGCTGGCTATGGTTTTTGTTGCTTTAATATTGTGATAGCACATTAAAAATACTGCTTGGTAGGAATGTATTGCTTTACAATGCCATTAGTTTTCTTTCAGATAAAAAATACATACATTTTTAATTCTCTGGGGTATCAATAGCATATAAAACATCAAGCACAATATCACCTACTTAAGGTCTCCAGCTGTTACAGAAATGCAAATACAAACATTGAGTTGCACAAAAATGACTGACTCTTTTTTTTTTTGTTTTTATCAACGTAGATATCAAATTTGTATCACTAGTAGTTGTCATTCTGTTCCCCAGCTAAGGAATATGTCATAAATAGACTCTGCTAAGTCTATTCCATGGAAAGTTTTTAAGCTTGTTTGTAAGTTTGGAATGACCTTACTGATTTTGGGGCTAGTCCTTGTATTAAATTCTGCTCTGATTGTCAGATTTGTGCAGTCACAGCCTCTTTGATGATACCTCATAGCTCACAGGCTGGCAAGGCACTTTCTTTGTTATTTCTATGTGTTATAAAACTGATGGATAAAACCTGTGTCTCAATATAACTGAGGCATAAAACAACTCATTGGTTTGTTCTTACTATTTAACTAGGTCTGAGATTTCAGCAGATGATCAATATGCTAAATGTCTATTCTAGAGCTTTTGGAACAAAGGACATCAATAGAACGAGCATTGTTGAAGTAATTCACAAATGCATTCTCCTTCCTTTTTGAAAATGAATATATCCAAGATTTATCAATCATTTTGTGTTTCAGAGTCTTGCCCTGAACTTTGTCATGCTAGCTTGGGGAGTAGTTTGAGCAAAGCAGCTCTCACGTTACTCTATTTAATTTTGTTTTCTACTCATTCCTGAAAAGAACTGCCAGAAGCAATTTCCAGGGAAAAAAAAAAAAAGAAGTCTAGCTTTGCTTGCCTTCAATATATTAGGTAAACTCATCAAAATTAAACCAACTTAATAGAAATATGTGGGAACAAAATTATGTTTATGAAAAATGTGTTCTAAGTTTAAATATAAAGATATTTTGAGCATAGTAATCCATATATTTAGTAATTCTTCTTCCAGATTACTTTGAAAACTAAGTAATGGTCTTGGGAAAAAGCCCACACCAAAACAAAAACACAGCAAGAGAAGAAGAATAGATCTCTCTGTTATAGTCAGGAAACAAGTGAGTCAACTAACAATGCAAAGGTGACTGCACTTACATCAGCTGAAATCAGATAAAAAGATTTAAGGTCATACTTAAGAATGCAGTCACACATAATACCATTGTTTGATGGATAATTTAAATGAGGAGAAAAAAGGAGTGGTGTGATGGAAGGATAAGGCAATGTGAAGGAAACTGAGTGTGAAGTAAAAGAACCGACAGATAAAGAAAGAGAAAAAAGCCTCCAACAAATCCTCCAAAATGGAAAAACAATTACAGATAAAGATGTACCAGGAGATAAAGGGACAGAAGTGTAATGTACTTGGAACTTAATAGCAATATGATGGGACATACAGCATGATTGAAATTTTCTTTTTTGTATTCCTTTATTTTGAATGGTGCACATAATTAAATTTCCTTTTTTGAGATAAGTGTTTGAATGTTCTACCTGTATTTCCTAGTAATGACTATAGTTTTCTCTTTTACTTTAGGACTCTTCCAATTCACAATAAGTTGCAGAGGATCTCTGACAGTAAGTGATAAAATTCAACATCAATAAAGTATGCAGATGATAAAAGTAATCTGAACTTTGCACAAACAACAATGGGCTTTGAATTAACTTTATCAACAAGGAACAAGGTACTGGATTTCTAACAACTTTTTTAAAAAGATATCTTAGTTTTCAGCAATAGTTAAAGACTGTAAGTGGAATTCCCTCATCCCTAACCACTGCCAATGCTTTAGTGATAATTTCGAGTCACTAAGAAAAATTTTGGTTTAACTCCTAGAAATTCAGATCCTTGCATATGCTCTACCTTGCACGCTTGCATCCAAGATTCAGTAAGGAGGGTAGTGCCTGTGTTTTGGCATTCAATTGTCATCAAATGCGAGGCTACCCCTTGCAGGCCTGGCTGTGGCAGCGATACTCCCTACAGAATACTGCAGTATTTTGACAATCCGAGCCCCTGCTAGAGATTCTGCCACTTCCTTTCAAAGCCTGTTTCCTGTTTTGGGTGAAAGGAGGATGGCTGAGATTCCTTTGGATTTCCCCTTCTCCCTCTTCTGCATAATCCATGGACCAGTTTGTAGCAGACTACAAATTGGTAAGTTCTCAGTTTTTGTCCATTTTTTAGGCATTACTCTCTAAAGTTTTCTCCAAAAAGACTACGTGTCATGATTTTTTATTCCTGCTTTTTCTGCTATACATCCCGTACCTTTTCTCTTCTCTGGGCGGAATGATAAGTTTCTCTTAGAATTTATTCATGATCTGTCCTCTTTCCCAGACACTGGATGTCTGCTAATCATCCAGAGACCTGAGAAGGTTCAAAAGCCCTTTGAAGGTCTTTTTAAACATTAATATAGGAAGCATTGTTTACTGAGTCCAGAACTGTAATATCAGCGTTCAAATGTTAGTCAAGACATCAGGTACTCAAAGAGAACTGCAGTGTGAACCATTTCTTTCCATCAGTAGAAGCACAAAGGCAGGATCAGATTTTCTCTGTCCTGCTCTTGTATGTTGAGAAGAGTTTCAGGATGAGTAGCCATCCTGCCTGTGTACATAGGCGTAGCTGATAAAGAGCTGAGGAAGAGACTGTGACTGCTTGGTTCAGGGCTTTTACTAGGCTGGTTGGAAGTTTCACTGATGGAATGGAGAGAGAACAGAATTTTGAATTCTGAAAGGTCTTGCTAAACTTCTGATTTCTGTTTGTATTTAATTAAGTTTAATCAAAGTTTGTGGGTTTTGTTCTGCTTGTATCTCTGACAATAGTCTCAAATCCTTGCTTGCACATTATACATATGCAATGATTCTACTATCGTTGACCTGTCCGTGTTAACTGTATGAAGACACTGGAGAATTCATGTTTTTATATTCTTCATTTACAACTCTTCAGATTTTCTACAAAACTTTTCTATACTTACTGGGCTTTAGAATACCATATCAGGATTTATAATCTTTTCTGGAGTGTGGTTTAGGTGAGCAGTTATTCAAATACACAGAATGAGTGGACAGTTCAGCCTGGGTAAATAATAGCTCAGAAAATATGAAGCTACTTTCTGTCAAAACGTTAATTGTATGAACACAATATTCCTTTATGTGCTGTTTTGTCAAGGTACCATCAGGTTCATATCTTCTCCATGAAATGACCATATTTCAACATCGTCTGGTTACAGGATGTAGATATCTTGCTGGTTAAGATATAGCTAAGAAATTACCTTCATCTTGTCTTTTTATTCTTTGAAACGTACATGGAACAAAACTCAAGTCATCCAGTTAAGTTATACCAAGAATTATTTTAGTCCTCCATTAGTTGCTACTGCAAAAGTATTTTGCTGGCTTTTTTAATGCTTGAAGCTAGTGGATATTCAGAATGTCACATAATCATAAAGAGAATAATTTTGCATCCTTACACAAGCAAAGCTCCCATTAAAGTCTATTGGCATTCTGCCCAAATTAGCTTGTCAGATCAGACATACCGCTACTAACAGACTGTGAAGAGTGTCAGTGTGCATGCCATCCCCATTACAGAGCAACTGATTTTGTTTAAATTCCACTTATGTTGTCAAAGGTAGAAATTTAATCTAGGAATTAAAGATAACTTCAGTCTGATCAATATTCACATTACGTTCTCAAAAGGCCCATTTCAGAAAAGCAGCACATATAAAAATAAGGAACTACTTACATCCGTTCCTATTCAAAGCATGTAGATCCTGTGCTGAATTGAGGCCAAAGAATGCTTTGAGAGCCCCAAAGATGGTACAGAAAGCAAATATATATGCACACACACCCCTGAAATCTTTTTTCTACCCTCTAGTTTGAGAGAAAATCATTTTACAGTTCCTTTCTCAATACCAGCACTTAAAAATTTTCTTTGGATGGACTTTCAGTGGCTGGGTTTACTCCTGAAAGAGAGAGAGTTCAGTAGTTAAAAGTATATATTACAAGGTCAGCCAGACCTTATATATGTGCAATATATATATATATAATTCTTTCTTGAGGGAAGCAGAGTAGGCTACAATTTTCTTCTTAGGCATAGTCAAGAAAAGTCTGCTGAAAATGTTATCTAATTTGGAGCAACCAAATCACCCCAAAGTCTCACAACACATTTATAATGTGTTTCATCACTCTGATGAAAAGGCTGTATATAAGTAGAATAAACAACCTCTTGCATATAGGGTGATTCTTTTCTACATTTGCAGGAAAGAAAACAAGCAGTGGGAATTTGGCTCAAAATTCTCAAGTAAATAACAAGACCTTTGCAGTTCTGCCATCAGTCTTCAGAAACCTTTAAAGCATCAGATTAATGTTTATTTTTGTAAAAAGAAAATAAAGAAAAGAAATTCTTGTTATGATGATTTCTTACTGAAAAGCTTGACTGAAGTACCAGATCCATTCAGAGAAAATGCACAGTGCAGAAATTATAACTATCTAGGTTATAAAAGAAATCATAGCATTTGGAGTAGACACAACCGTCTTCTGTAGATGGCAGTAATTAAATTTCTTTTATCTGGTGGAAGAAGTGCTGCCAGCTTCCTATAATGAACTCAACATCACCTCAAGGCTTTTAAATCTTAGCACTTTTGCAGTTCATGCATCAAAGCTGAAATTATAGATCTCTTGTATTTGTGATAGAAGAGAACACTGCGCATATACGATTGGACATCAGAGGAGCCCTATTTGTAGGGCAGCTCCCAAAAAGAAAACATTATTAAAAGAAAATTTACTTGACACATTAGCAATTGTGAATTAAATCCCGGCAAAATAAGTTGTACAAGTGTGTAATGAAGAAATGGGTAGAATAAACCAAGCTTTTTTTTTGAAAAAAAAAGGTGTCTCAGAACAGAATTTAAGGTTTTATGCATGGGATTAAAAATTTCACTTTCCTGCTCCCCTAATTAATTATCAACCCACTCAAGCAAGGCAGTATGATTTAGCCCCTGTGACTGCCACATCCGTGGTAAGAAGCCCAGAAATTATTTGCCCTGGCATCAAACTGGGATTCTCATGACTTCCAAGCTTTCAAAGCTCAACTCCTCAACAGAAAAACTGGGATTCTCATGACTTCCAAGCTTTCAAAGCTCAACTCCTCAACAGAAAAACCTGAGACACTCCATAGAAATAGTCCCAAGAAATAGTTCCATTTTTGAATCCTCTGTAGAGGAAGGTCTGGGGTCCTAGATTTATGGGTAACCCATGGACAAGGTTGTCCTACAGCTTTTTACTCTGCAAACTGAGATTTCCAAGCAGTTCACAATGGGAAACACGGAGATCTCTAATGGGAACTCTTAAGTATTTGTCAGAAGGGTAGAGAAGCTGAAACAGTTCTGCAAAATGTTCATCTTTGATGAATCAACATATGCAATCCTCTTCCTAAACAGCTCTACAATAGTTCAAACAGACTATTTCATACCTGTGAAAACAAGCATCTACTTAATAGGCTACACCATATAAATTAAGTAAATATGAACTTACAATGAAAAAAAAAAATAAGGGTAGTTGTGGTTTTGATCATGCCCACATATGAAGGAACACAAAATAAAAAGATATATTTAGTCTAACTCTAAAATGAGAAGAAAAAAAAAAAGGTGGGACAGACCAAAGAAGAAATACTTTTCCTTTATGCACAGTTCTGTTATATAAACACCTGCTTGTCCTGACCCAGAGCCCATCTGTGGCACACGTTGAACCTTTCTAATTTTGGATATTTTTCCTTTGAGACTCACATGGAAATCTGTCTGATGAACGATTAGACCAGCTGCTAACTTACTTCAACTTACTTCCATTGGTCTTTTTCCAGCTCCATGGTTCAGCTCTTCTAAACCTTCAAGCAGCAATATTTCAGCCTATGAAGCCCATTTCTTTTTCTTTTCCAGAATTCCTTTGCAAAAGGAACAGGTTATTACTTGCATTTATTTATATAGGTAAATACTGTGTTCAGTAATAACTGAATGAGAGATGACAGCGATTGCCACCTCAGCTTGGAGCATTTCTAGGTCAATTGGGAGGCCACCTTACAAAATTGTGGCTGTTCATCATTGTCAAAGCACTCTCAGCTGTGTTTCCAGCCTGGTTGGGGGGGGTCTCACTGATCACCTGCCTTGGAGTTTAAGAAAGAATTGCTTCAAGGTCCTGTGTGGTTTGTTTTGTTGTGGGTTTTTTTTGGTGTTCTGAGGGGAGTCAGAAAAAGAATTTTGGGAGGCTGCAAATGTCATATCTCATCTGTCAAGGGCTGCTTGACTCCTGCCTTCAAGGTGCATTTCAAGGTGCATTTTCCTATCTCTGCTCCCTCTTCTGGGGACAGGGAATGAATGAGAATCTACACCAAGGCATATTTTAACTCCTCAGAAAGTTTAGGTAGAAGAAAGATATACATAAGTCTTGTTATAGAGCCAGTAAATAGCAGCTGTTATTTATCTTTTTAATCATGTTTACCTTTTATTTGTCTAGGTTTCCCCCAAAATGTGGTTTATATATTTTTGGGTCTTTTGTTGTTGTTGTTTTGTTGTGGCTCTTCTCCAGTTCTAAAATCACTGTAGTGTAAAATGCCAGTATCTACCATTTTCCCGGGTAAGTCAGCCTGTTTGAAAAGCATCTGAAGACAAAGCAGCCACACAGATATACCGTCATGGTGAAGGTGGGATGAGGTTAAAGAGAGATGTGTTGACTGGTGCAACGTCTTACCTGGCAGGGGGGGTAGCGTGCCCCTCAGCAAGCTGAGCTGATAGGAGAATTGCAGTGGCCTTGGTTCTCCTGCATCCAGCAAAACCCTCCTAAAATGACAGGCTGAGTGCTGCAGTCCATATAAACTCCAGAACTCTTGCCTGTGCTTCCTCCTAGCCTCCTTCCTCCACCTCCAAATGCTGGAAAGGTGGCAATGAGAGTAAGTATTTAAAATTACTGTATGCAATAAAAGAGGATGTTCATTAGATATGTCCATTCTTTTCCTCTGACACGTATACTATCTTTCTTTTTGCTTTACATTTCTGAATTCTGCTTAGATACTCTGTTCGTATGACAACGAAGAGACCTATTGCTCAGTTATGGAAAATGCTCACATATCTCAGGTACCTGCTCTTAGTAACCTGTCCCTTCTGTCTGCTTATCCTTCCCCATCACTGCTGATCTGCTGACAGTTTGCTATGTGCTCTTCTGTGTGTGTTTATTTTGGGAAATCGTTATACATGTGATTCATAGATCACTATCAAGAAGTTACTCTTCACCCCCATTGAGCGGGTACTCTTTCATACGTGCTAAATCATTAGGCAGTTTCTTCTTTGCCCCACTGAATTTGCACTTTTGTGCTCCCTCAGCTTGCCTCCTATCTTTTTAAAATGTAAATTTAAGTTCTTTGGAGCAAGGTCTTTCTATTTTGTTTGTACATTTAGCTTAATAACATGTTAGTGTAACTATTTACACTGACAGTTAAATCCCAGACCATTCCATTGTCTGCAGTATTTTGATTTAGTGCTGTATTAAATAAATAATGCCGAGCATTGGTTTTGTTGGTTTTTTTCATGTTTCTAACGGACAATGTTATTAACATCAGATCAACTGTCTTTAAGTGTCTTTGTCATTGAAATATCCAAATAGAGCAGATTTATTTCTACTTTAACTGCTTTTCTGAGAAACTAATCCTCTGCAGTGACCTTGTTGATAATATACACTTGTTCTATCTTGTTTCGTATATACTTATTTACAGTATTCTACCCACAATAATCAAGGATGTGACTCAATTTGCAGCTTTTTTCCCTCATCTGAAGAGTTAATAGGAAAGAAAGACAGAGAATACAGTATATGACTGCCCATTTAAGCAAAATTGTCTAATACATACATAATATGGTGTTCTTTGGCTATATTCAGACCTGATGAAATTGCATTTCTTTGCAATTGGGACTCCAAACAATGAGATAAACCAAACCGTGATTTCCAAATAGTTGAAGAACTCACCCTAACACACAGCAGAAAATAAAGTGTATATCACAGTGACTACAGAGTCTTCTGTTTTTTGTTTTTACCTTTACTTTGCATCTGCAGCTTATGCATCTATTCTTCGGGCTCTGGTTCTGTATTTAGCAAGAACTTGCTGTAGTGTTTCATAGCAGTCAGATAGTCTGTTGTCCTAACAGACCTGAGTGTGGACCAACTAACAAGATCCCAGCTTTTCAGTTTGACTCTCCTGATGGGAATATTATTTTGTTTTGTTTTTCCCAAAGTGCTACACCTGCAATAGCATGGACATTTTTGTGCCATTGGTTTGAGCCTTTGAGCCTAGGTGGTAATGGGACAAACACAGATTGGGGATTGTATTTGGTTTGGGTGGCAATTTTTTGGTAGCAGGGGGGCTACAGGGGTGGCTTCTGTGAGAAGCTGCTAGAAGCTTCCCCCATGTCTAATAGAGTCAATGCCAACTGGCTTCACCCACCTCTGGCCAAGCCTGAGTCCATCAGCAATGGTGGTAGCACCTCTGTTATAACATATGTTAAGAAGGGGAAAAAAAAAACCTACTGTGCAACAGCAGCTGGAGAGAGGAGTGAGAATATGTGAGAGCAACAACTTTGCAGATACCAGGGTCAGTTAAGAAGGAGGGGGAGGAGGTGCTTCAGGTACTGGAGCAGAGATTCCCCTGCATCCCATGGTGAAGGCTACGGTGAGGCAGGCTGTGGAGGTGAATGTGGAGCAGAGATCCACCTGAAGCCTGTGGAGGAGCCCATGCTGGAGCAGGTGGATGTGCCTGAAAGAGGCTGGTACCCTGTGGGAAGCCCATGCTGGAGCAGGTTCCTGGCAGGACCCGTGACCTCATGGAGAGAGCACCCCACACTGCAGCAGGTTTTCTGACAGGACTTGTGCCCCTGTGGATGGCTCATGCAGGAGGACTCTGTTCCCAAAGGACTTCACCCCATGGAAAAGACCCACACTGGAGCAGTTCATGAAGAACTGCAGACCGTGGGAAGGACCCACACTGGAGAAGTTTGTGGAGGACTGTCTCCCATGAGAGGGACCCCACACTGGAGCAGGAGAAGGAGCAGCAGGCAAAATGTGTGATGAACTGACAGCAACCCCCATTCCCCACGTCCCTGTGCACGTCGGGGGGAGGAGGCAGAGAAATCAGGAGTGATGTTGAGCGGGGGAAGAAGAGGGGTGGGGGGGAAGGTGTTTTTCAGATTTGTTTTTCTTTCTCATTACCTTACTCTGATTTGATTGGCATTAAATTTAATGAATTACCTGGAGTTGAATGTGTTTTGCACGTGATAGTAATTGGTGAGTAGTGTCTCCCTGTCCTTATCTCAACCCATGAGCCTTCATTATATCTTCTCTCCCCTGTCCAGCTGAAGGGGAGGGACAGAGCAGCTTGGTGGGCACCTGGCATCCAGCCAAGGTCAACCCACCGCAGAGCTTCAGCTAGATTTAGTCTTTGGTCCTTCAGTGACCTGGCAGAGCAAGAAAATTGGTCTCAAAAATCAAATGTTCCAGGCTGTATGTTGATTAACATAAAAAATCTGCAGTTACGTTAGAGGCAACCCTGCACAGAATATTTTGTTTTCTTTTCAAAGTGTGTAGGATGGTGTTTTAATTTCCCTTTTACACTCAGAGTTCTTTCCTTTTCATTGATTTTCAAGCTTTCCAATCTGATAAATTTAGCAAATTGGATTTTTGCAATGTATACATACTCTGATACATATATAGACTCCTTTGACATCAATGATAGGTGCCATATATCACCTGCTGACAAGTTTACAGTCCTTAAGCATTTGTAACAACTACCATTATTTAGGTTTAAAACAAGATTTAAATCAACAACTTCAGGCTTACTACTTGCCTGTCATATTAATTACTTCACTGTAGTTATGCTATTTTTCTTCCCTTTGTAGATCTCGGTCATGTTGTACTATCTCTTGGATTTTTTTACTTTTTTTTTTCTTCTACCTGCCATTTACTATTACTGCTACCAAAGGAGGTTCACAAAATGAGCATAATTACTATTTTCCTTTTGAGTTAGTTAACCCAAATAAGACGTTAATTTTCCTCATTAATATGGTACATGAGACAGTTCCTAGCAATGCATTGTGCGTCACAGACAGAAATAAAGCAAGTTTTCATTTTGTACTATAAATCATGTCAACACAGTAAAACATTCAGTGATCTTTTTTTTTTTTTTTTTTTTTTTTTCCACAGTGAGAAATAGACTGGTAGAATTGTTTTTTCTTTGCAGAGAATCACTGAGTGATTCATGTACACCTGAGCTCGTGTGTTGGCATCTTGTGACTAGTCAGGATTTGCCTCCTTTGCCCTCAGGGAAGTCCACTACTCCTCTCTGCATTACAATTCTGTCATTCTGGGAGGAAACTTCCCAGTGATAGATTTTTACTGTCCAGAGGGACCTAAGGTAGAAGATTTTGTGTTTCAAACATGGATGGTTTTCCACAATGAAGTATACAAGGAAAAAAAGACCCAAAACAAATGCAAATAAGCAGAAGGCTGGAGCACCTCTCCTCTGAAAACAGGCTGAGAGAGTTGGGGTTGTTCAGTCTGGAGAAGAGAAGTTGCCTGGAAGACCTTATTGCGACCTTCCAGTACCTGAAGGGGGCTTCTAAGAAGGATCGTGACAAACTTTTTGTCAAGGCCTGTTGGGATAGGACAAGGGGTAACGGTTTGGTAGATTTAGATTAGATAGAAAGGAGGAAGATTTTTTTTTTACAATGAGGGTGGTGAGACATTGGGACAGGTTGGTCACAGAGGTGGTAGATGCCCCATGCATGGAAACATTCAAGGTCAGTTTGGATGGGGTTCTGAGCAACCTGATCAAGCTGAAGATGTCCTGGCTCATTGCAGGGGGACTTGGAGTAGATAAGCTTTGAAGGTCCCTTTCAACCCAAACTATTTGATGATTCTATGGTCTAAAAGCTTCGCGCTCTTTCCTTCTCCGAAGTGTATGAAAATGGCTCCCAGTCTTCCACCCTCCCTTAATGCATTATATTGAACAGAATTTCTCTGAAGGGGGAAGGGGACCCCAGAGCTCCCAGCTCCAGGTCAGTACTAAATGTACATGGCTTTCCTTTCACTGGTTCCTCTAACCTTAGTGGGAAGCGTGTATATGTCCCTTTCTTGTATTGGTTGGACATTTGAGGCACTAATCCAGACAGATTAAGGAGGAAGAACCTGAATTATACTTTTCCTAGGAAGGGAGGTGTTGTCAGATACTTACTCTGGGCAGTATTCATCCTGCTAAACCTTAAGCATCTCAAATAGCCATCTTATTTATTCATTGCTTAAAATGTATCTCAACTGAAAGGGAGAATTTATACCAGTTTCAATTTGCATAATTTGGCCATAGCTTTTTTTTAACCAGGCCCAGGCCATCTAAATTGAAAATTAAAATGCCAAGTTGTTTTTTGAAGGAGGGTCTCAGTCTCCTTCAGTTAGAAAAGGAACTAAGGGAGACAGACTACCTAAGTTAGGTGTCCAAAGCCTGGTGATGTGAATAAGAGTTCTAGATGCATGGACTGGTCAAGAGCAGACCTTTGATTATTTAGTTTGCTACATTTAAGACTTCTGTCTTTCTCAGCCATGTTTCTGTCTCTCATCTTATGCTGATACTGGCAAGAATATATTGTAAAACATCATTGGGGAATATTCTGTAATATCTAACTTTCAGGCCATGTGACATCATAATTTCAGCAGCAGTGTTCAGACGTTTTAATGATTGTTACTCCTTTCAAGTTTTCATTATCCATCACGTTTATTTTTCAACATTGATTAGGAGATCTCAGATCTTGCCTACTAGAGCATCCTTTTATTTTTCTTTCTCATCCCCAAGATTATGAGTACCTCTTGCTAGATGCTGACTACTTTTGGGTAGTTCAGGAATAACATAAGTTATTTGACAACCTTGCTGAGGAGGTTCCCAGCACATGAAGAGGCAATCTCTATATAGCTGCACAAAATCTAACCTGGTGTTAATTATGTTCAGTGTTAATCTAATGGTAAAATTTTGTCCCTGGTACCCATATATCTTTGTGTTTTCAGGGAATGTTTCTGTTATGTGAAACAAAGAGGAAATGGCATATTTGAAGAGAAATTCATAGAGTTCTTGATATTTTTATCCCTCCATCTAACATAGTACCATGGAAATTGTTTGCACTCTTGCATGTGAATCGTAAGTTCTTTCACAAAGCAAAGCTAATAACTCTGTTTTCCATTACAGGCAAGAAAAAGGAACATGAGTAATGAGCTAGATGAAGGATGAAGACTGGATTTCATACAAAAGCCAAAAATGGTGTTTTGTTCCTTCCTTAGCCCCATACTGAGACACAGTTATGATGCCAGCTGAGGTCTTTACCCTCCCTGGTGGCACATTTTGAATGGCAGTATATGGAGGCTGAGCCTGGACACATCAACACCATGTTACTTCTTATCATGAATGCTGTACATTACTAACAGAAGCTCTATTTTTACATACACTTCTATACAAAATGAATATATTCTATTGTCATGGCTTTGGGCTGGGTTGGCCAATGACGAGACAACAGATGCTATCCCCCACCACTTGCTCCAAGGAGAGGAAGAAGAGAGATAAAGAGATTAAAAAGAAAAAATTAAACTACCTTAGTGAAATATGAATAATAAAATAATGAAATAGATACGTTACACATATATAAAGCCATATAAAGTTCTTGGGAAGATTTCACCAGCAGGCACTGAGGAAGTTCCAGACTGGACTCAGTGACAGATGGGAAACAGATGCCAGAAAACAGACAGGGTCCTCCTTAGATATCAGTCATTGAAGGAAGAGAGTCACTGAATTGGCAGCTGAAGAAGAACTGATCCTTTGATCCCTCAGCTTTTATACTGAGCATGGCAGATGGGATAGGATACCCTATCGGTCACTTTGGGTCACCTGTCCTGTCCGCTCCTCCCTATAGGTGCAACCTCTCCATGGGGTAAACAATGAAGTCAGCTGGTCTTGGTGGCCACAGCAACAAGTATAAAAAAAAAGCCTCTTTCACTGAACAGAGAGTTGGCTTTGCTCCACCCCAAACAAGGACAGGATGTCTGTATTTTCTATATTTGTTAGTTTGTTTCTAGACAGAGAACTTCAGCATGCCTCTTTTCTCCCCGTAAAAAACTTTATTTTCTTGAATGAAGAAATCAATCTTTCAGCTTCATTGTTAAGCTTGACCCTATTTTTATTTCTGACTAAATTTTCTGTAGTTCTTTGAAAATTGCAGTGTTAACCTGTTTTCAGAGAACTGAAAGTAATAAGTAAATACACCACGCTGTCCAGCAGACATGAAACATATTTAAGATTCACACCGGTGAAAGATTGTTGGGGGAAATTTGTTGGTATGGTTCACTACTTTTAACTAAGTTGTATTTTCTATTTATAAAAATACGAAAGAATTTGTACTAGAAATACAGCCCTTATGTTCCCTACCCAACTATCCAGCAATTCCTTCTATTTTAGAAATTAGGTAACCGAAAGCTTAGATTTTAATTGCATGTCACTTTATAACTTTTCTCTTTGTTTTTCTGTTCACTGGGACACTGAACATACTTTGCCAACTAATAAGGATCAGATCAAAATTCATGTTCTGAGATGTCAGTTTTCCTCATCTTTTAGGATGTATGTTAACAAAACATTCTACAAATACAGTACACTGGTCTTATGTCCTTTTCAACATTTTAATAGCTGTTCCTGGACAAATAAGTGATCTTGTTAGGAAAAATAAAAAAAAATTCCAGGTCAGTGGGACTAAGTTAAATGAGAAAAGATTACTTTTAAATGGAGAGTTTATCAGCTGAATTCACAAATAAATAGCCAGTGAAGAAGGAACCATATCACATTTGTAGGAAAATTCATTGAGAATGAAGGACATGCCTCAGTTGATTAGTCACTACATTTATGTCCCATTACGCCGAGTGCATGTTTATTTGAATTTCTGTATTTTATTCAGCATGTTGCACAGGTGAATTAAGAAGCATTCATGCACCTGCATGCTTGAGCAGATTGGTCACATAATTACGTTTGTGTCTTTTTTTTTTTTTTGGCATCCTGCTGCCTTCTACTGACAACGTTGCCAGGAACACAGGTAGGTGGGCAGGTGGAGTGCTGGAGTCTATGTGCCCAGGGACACCACTGAATGGGTTTGTCTTCAGCCTTCCATTAAATAGCTGCTAGAGTGACTAGAAAAATTCTTCAACAGATCATTAATTTACGGCCTGTCTCACAAATACTGTAAAATATTACAGATATATTTTCCGAAAGAGCTCTGGGAATCATATGTGTCCAGCCAGCTATTGCTACAGGAACTGATTAATCTCAAAATCAGAGGTTTCAGCAAGTTACACAAATCCTGAATTAATTGCACTCCTGAACTGAAATGCTACTATTTAACACTGTTATGCTCTCTTAGGCAGTATTATAAGTGATAAGGTCTCAACCTGATCCTATCCTTAATAAAGCTATTACTAATATATCCAAATATGACAGACTTCAAAAGTTCAAATGACTGTGTGGGGTACACTATTACCTTACAGTAAAAACTCTATGATTTTTATAATGACAGCTAAAAGTACACAGAAAGTGGGTGTTGGATTAGCTGAGTCTTTACAGAGCTGTCTACGCTGAGTTCAAGAAATATTCAAAAATTCTCTTAATATACATTTTCAAAAGAGCATTCTTAGAAGTATAATATCCAATGACAAATAGTTTTAAAAATATGTCAAGCTTTCACTGTATCCATGATGCTAGACAGAGTAACACATTGCTTTCATGTATTAGTTCACTATCTTTTTTTTTCGTATTTCTGACACCTACAGGTGTTTTAGAGATATTAGTTTACTACTCTATCATTTGGTTTTGGAAGTTCTCGTTAAGGCAAGTCCTGACTTCAAACAGTTTTTCCATTTAATCAAAACCAAGTTAGTGCCATGTCAGGAAGTAGGTATTCTCACAAGCAGAGGGTCCTATTCATTATTTATTCTTTTCATTTCATATATTAAGACATCTCTTTCAAGTGTCATTAGTATAAATAATTTTTTCAAGGGCTTCTAAAGACTCTCTTTTAATGTATGTTTGTATAAGTTCTTTCCTTTTTTACAGTTGATGTACCCTTACATCCATTTATCCCTCATTTTACTAAGCCACAAATATGGTCAAACACATATTATTGAAACACAGCATTAGTGGCTTTATCATACTGGTTTATCTATAACCCTGGAATTTATTACGCAATGAGGTGATAAGAAGAAATGTTCCAAACTGACATATGTATGTGGGACATGGGCTTGGACAATACAGAATATATACATGCCAGACCAGTAAGTATCAGTGATGGGGTAACATTTATAATTAAAACTGCTCCATATAAAAATAATAATAATAATAAAAAAAACCCCACCGCATTAAAATCAGTTTGCCAGTGAAATCATGACTCTGTGGCTGAATCTTTCGGATTGTATTTCATATGTCATAAGTTCAAATGGATATCTCTGTTGTCCATACTGTTAAATTTCTCATGCATCTCTGATTCCAACAGCTCCAAGGAATTCAACATTACGCTGTGAAGTGATACTTGGCAAAGAAAAAAATCATCAGGTAAGCACAAGAACTAGAAATTTTTATTGATTTTGCTATTGTTTTCTCACTGGAAAGTAAAGGCTTTATCTAAAGTACATAAATCTCAGGTGGGTAAGATAATTAATGTATTCTGAGCACACTTTGGAAATGCATGACTATTAAGGTAAAGAGGTCAAATCTGTTTGAAAGGCTAGCCAAATTTATACATTTTAATATGTTGCTGCCAGCTACAAATGCCTGGAAAATCACAATTACATATAAGTATTTTTGAAGCTATAAAATCCAAATAAGGTACACCTGTCCTAGAAGAGGATTGTATTATGTACATATATTGGTAAAATTAATGAGTACCTTCAAGCATTCCGTTGTGAAGTTATCAGATATCATAACGCAGAGATGACATTAGCATACAAGGATTGTTTCAGCAGTAATGTGGTTTATAATTCAGCAATCACAAAATTGGTTTGGATTGCACAAGCGCTCTTTCACTCCCTGAAAATATGATAGAATTAGTTTTAATATCTCTAAACAAACCTGAAAGGAATAACAACTTTCCTACACCCAAAATCTGTGGGTATGCTGAAACCACTTATTCCTGGAAATGCTTTTTAAACGCCGTACTTGATTTATTGATCAAGATTTTTAAATCTGATTGTCCCTTCTATAGATTCAGTCTATTACTATTTTTCCTTTCCATGTTGACTAGGGAGATAATTAATCTTACTTCCCTTCATTACATTGCCTTATGCATTTGTAGACAGTTCTGCCTCCCCTCATCCATCTTTTTACCAAACTGAAAAGTCCTGTTCTATTAACCTTTCTTCATAGGTCCTAGTTTCTGAGCTTTTAATAACTTTTATTGTTCTCATTTGTATCTTCTTCTGTTTGACAGTGTCTGAGCTGAAATGTGGCTTTCATGGTGAATGCATTGCTCCAAAAGAAAAGAAATATGGCAGAATGCCACTACAAGTTTTTACATAAGATGCTTTACCTAGGTAAAGACTTTGGAGCTAATGTATTCATTGAGGTAAGCTCCCTTTTCAGCTTGCAGACCATGCACAGACAAGCTGGCTGTTATATAATCTTTTCATGTTTTCAGTTTTTCCTTCCATTTTTGATGAGTGATAATGTCCAGAACAGCTTGCTTTTCAGGGGAAGCCAAGCATTGCTTTTTTACAGCAAGCGCATTTTTCTGTGTTTGTAATCCATTCATCACCTGGAGTTAAAATATCCTGAATACATTCAACTCCAGTGGTACAATGGAACTGGTTCAGCTGAAGGAATCTAACTGCACAGACCTGGAGTTCCTAATTTAAATTTTGCATATGAAAGTCTGATATTCGTAGGCATTAATAGCTATATTAATTCTCATACCATAGATTTGCAATAACTTTCCCTGTTCGTAAGGTAAGAAATTTTGCAAGACCTTATGCAGATGGTATGTTTAAGATAAATGTTTTAGCATGGGCTTAGCTAGGTGCTCAGCGTTACAAATGGTAGATTCTGAATGCAAGCAAATTAAGCCTAGAAATATACCTGCAAAAATGTTATTGGTCATATAGCTATATTTTTTTTTCTCTTCATCTACATCCTGCATTTCTTACATTGTAATCTCTGCTTGCTTTTTATTTTGTAGGGGGACCCCTTATTATTATGAAGCAAATATATTTGACACACTAAAAACCAAATACAAATTATTTTTTTTCCCAATATTCACTGTGACAATAATATGATTGTGCTCTTTCTTGGTATTTTTTTGAGCAACTCACATCCTGTGGCTTAACAGAGATCAGATATTTGTACGTTCATCAGCCTAGCAGTTTTCTGATATGCAAGCACCGTAATCATCTGCCCTTTACGAGGTCGATTCTTAGCATTCTTAAATATTCTTAATAAAATTCTTGGACAGAGTGAACTGTATGTTTATGAACAACATCTTGACATTTTGCTGTCAGATGATCAATTTAAACACCAAGCAACCTTTCAATCTACAAAGTGTATGCATTATTGCCAAAGTGTCAGTTTGTCTGTTCAATGGACTAGATGCTCTGAAGTGTCTCTCTTCCCCTCAAAGGTCAGTTTGAAATTTCTTTCATTTTCTGCAAAAAATCTATGAGCTTTTCATAAAATTGTGATCTTGGTTCTATCTTTCCTTCTCAGATCAACAGAAAATGGCATCTGTAACGCCACTTGAGACGCATCAATCTATACTCATGACAGATATATCATCTGTGAAACTAGTTCAAGAAAACTGTCAAGTCTCACTGGGAAAATTAAGCTTTCTATTAGGGGAATGAATCATATATGACAAACACTAAATGATAGTTTGGAAGAAGCTGTTGTTCGTGAACTGCATCTCAGGTCAGTTCCTCCTCACTTCAGAATTATAGTAGCCAGTTCTTACAGCTCCTTTAACATATATATACATGTTTGCTCATAAAAATTTTATACTGTTCCACAGATTTAGGAAGATGTGCTATAAGAAATTAGTCAACATCCTACTGTTATTCAGATAAGAAGAGATTAAATAACAATTCCCAAATCTTCCTAAAGCACTAACATGAGTGAAAACTGTAGCACCTTAACACTGTACTGTAGGAGACTTTAGCATGGCCCTAAAAAGGGAATTATTCAATCTCATCACGTTATTCTAGGAAAAGGACTAACAAAATATCTCAGTTTACAGTTGTTCATGCCTCCTTATCTATTCTTATAAGACAGTACAATAGGATCCTTCTGGTCCCAGTAATTTGGCATTCTTCCCTGTTCTTTTCCTATATACTACCCTTCTTGCTCATTTCCCTCCTCCTTTTTTTTTTTTTTCTGCAAAGAATGGGCTAGTCACTGTCTCACATCAAGATTTACATTTAGAGGAAGCCAGAGTGCATATATCAGACGCCTCCTGTGGAAGCTACAACACACATGCTGTTGCATTAATTACTGAAGAATTGAGACTTGTGCGTGAACAGTGAGACTGATTAAAAGGTCTCTCTTGACATACCTGGAAAGGTTATTTCTGTAGATTCAAAAATGTGTTTATGCCTGATAACCAGCTGGCTCTATTCAAACTTTTGAAGTGCATTCATTTAAACCCTGACATTACACAGGGCGCTGCTGCAAAAAGCTAACTATGAATCTGTTGTAAAAAGATACTGATAACTAGATCTCGAGTTTGAGAAAAGGTGACTTCCACTGACAGTAGCCTCGATTCTTTTATTCCTTTTACTGATTCCACAACTAAAGGAAAACACTGCCTGTCCTGTTGTAATGCTGACATGTTGGTGGAAGTTTGGTGAATCAGCCCCTGTGCTCTTAAGAAGAAATTTTATTTTAGTCTTGTTCAAAAAACCGGACTTGGAATATGAGAAAAAAAAAAAAGGAACTCAAGCTAAATTCCAGCATGGTGAAAGAGCTAATGATGACTAGCTACAAGATAGCCAGTGAAGCTGAGACAAGAACAGCCTGGAGTGACAGCCACTTCAGAACTGATTGGTCAAAGTGTTAAAATTAATTACAGCTGAAAGGCTCCCTTTGCCAAAGGATGAGATTAGGGAGAATAACCTCTGATGTGTTGGGCTTAAATTTCTAACATATTCCCTTACTGCAAGTAATTTTTGATGGCTCAAAGTAATACGTAGCTGATTGGTTGCAAACACATACACAGATAAATGCTGCTTCAACATAGAGACATACCACTAGCGTAGTGAAGCTATCTTTGAGAATCAAATACATGTTAAATTTCATTTGACTATCTTATCAGCTGTCTGCAGGACATTCAAATGTCTGAAATGCTGTAAACAGCCAGAGTTCTCTTTTCATAATTAAGCTGTCAAAGGAGCATTCGTTCCATTACAGAAGCAGAGAATTTACTGCAAAAGTCCTCTAATACATTTGTTCTGGCATAGTAGGAAATTAAGGATGTGAATAACACATAAATATTTAAGAATACCAGCATTATAAACAGATATCTTAATAAACAGATATATATACACATATGTAGCTAAACACATGTACATATATAATAAGAGAGACAGCAAGATGATTAAAGATATCTTAAAAATATACTTGAAAAAAAACTTTGTTTAAAAAATGTTACTAGCAAGAATGATGACTGTTTGCATAATTTTAATACCATCCTCCTGTATTTGCCCAAAATCACAACCTTCAACTATTTGTTTGCATTGTAATTTTTCACCACCTCATTGAGTTGATAGGTAACTATTAATAATTTTCTTTATCTTTTCAACTGATGTATATTCTTTGGCTTTGTTTAATAATACACAATCTGAACTGGGTGTAAGTGGTGGTTTAACCTTCGCTAAGGGCCAGATGCCCACCCAGCCGATCTCTCTCTCCCCTCCTCAAAAGGATGGGGGTGGAAATAAGAGGAAAAAGCTCATGGACTGAGAAAGACAGGGAGATAACTTGCCAGTTACCATCATGGGAAAAACAGGCTTGACTTGGGGAAAATTAGTTTAATTCAGTACCAATTAAAATAGACTTGGATAGTGAGAAACAAAGACTAAAATTAAATAACACCTCTCTGTTCCCCCTGTGGGCTTTCCCAGAGGCACCACCATCTTACCCAGCTGTGCCCTGGAGTGGGTCCCTTGGAGCCAATGGGATATCCCACCACCTGAACAATGCAAAACTGTGCACATTTCAGTCGTGGGCTGCAGGTTTGGCCCTAGGGCAAGGACTTCTGCTAGATGAACCCACGGCATGATTGGAGACTCAGCTGGAGCTGTGTGTCACATGGAGTTCCCACTGGAGATGGATGAAACATGCTTTCTCCAATGGATTCACAAAACTTGTGGTTAGCAGAGAGTAAACAACAACAGCTGAAAACAGCAACAATTCTTGAGCTCCAACCAAGCTTAGCTGGTTGGGGGTTTTTTTGTCTGTCACATTCTCTCATTAAGCATCCTATACATCCTGGTTTTGAAAGAAGAGTGAAACATCAAAACCCTCAAATGTTTAATCCAAAAAAACCTATCAGCTATCCTGTGCCAGGCTTTTAATGAAAGAATGTGGATGGCAACCAGAACCAGCAACTGGCTTCAGTTCAGCTTTGACCTACAATATAGATAAGATGTTATGAAAATAATTTGGTAGGTAGATGTCATTATTATGTACAGCTAGAAATTGTACAGCTAGAAATTGTTCCTAGCAGAAACAAATTCTTCCACAACTGCCAAATAAGAATTAAGTGAGTTAGTAGAAATTATACAGGAAATAGAATAACTATAAAAATCCTTAAGGTCTTGCTGAGGTCACATAAAAAGCAGACATAGAGAAGCCTGGACTGCCTTTTAGCAGTCTTAAAAAAATAAATATTTGAAAGTATAAGATGATTTTTAATATTCATACTAATGAAAAATGCACAAAAGACTTAGGTTTAGTTACCAGCTTTGTAGATATAATTAGATTCAGGAAAGGTTATGTTTCTGTAATGTCCAGAAATGTCTGAACACAGAAAGATGATATTGCTAGCTGGGTAGGTTAGAATGATTAATTACAAGTTCTCTTTTACTTCTAGTATTCAATTCTTTTTGCTACAGTTCCTTCGAAGGGAAGTCACAAAACAGTTTTCACACAGGCAACTTCAGTACACAAATTAGGAGCTTTTTAACAAATACCGCTTTTTGTAGGGCACTCCAACCATTAGTGGCAAGGGAATCTCAAATTTATTGGGTCTAAAAAGAGATCTAGTAACCTTTTGATTTGTTAAGTAATAGAATTCAGTCCCAGGGAATAATTTTTACAGCGGGTCAAGGGGTCCCACTCACTCTCTTCTATACAACAGTTCAGTGGGTAAAGCGGTCACCCAGGAGCTAAAGGACTGCTTTTGTTTTTGAAGAGAAATAAAGCTACAGCCTCCTGACTGCAGGCACGTGTTGCAAACCAGCCCCTCAGAGTGAAACGTGTTCCCGATGCAGTGGTTCACTGCTGGGAAAGGCATGCACACAGAAAGCAGATTGCCCTCGCCTCCTTGCCTCAGAACACGTTTCTGCCCAGTGCTATATTCTACATAATTTATGTGTAATGCTATTAGGCAGATCATTTCAGACTGAGATAAAAGACTGGCCTCCTCAAGAAAGCATCCAAACCGCTGCATTTACCCCTCTCGCTCTCTTTCCGTCCAGAACTTTCTAGAAACTTCCCGTGAAACGTTGAGTGGGACGGACAAGTCTATGACAGTGACAGAAGCTGGGATTTTGACATGAACCTCAATATTTCGGAGCTTCCTTGGAACATGTGATTGCTGGGAATTAAGGCAAGCTCTTTCAGGCTCTGAAATCAGAATTTATGCCAAGGCAAAGTTCTGAATCTTTTTGCAGTGGGCTCACTAGACTTGAAAGTGGATATAATTTTAAGATGTTTAAAATGAAGCGTGTGTAAGCCATCTTCATAATAAAAAGGGGTTTAAAATGACTGACATAGGAAAGATAGGAATTTAATCCTCTTAATACCACAGATGACTGTTTTATTTAACTGATGCTTTAAATGATGGGAAGCCATTGCTATTAGCAAAAAGTAAAATATATATGACAAAGGTTGCAAACTCACTTACTTTCCACTCATTCCTTGTATCATTTTTCAGCAGCCTGATGCAAAAGCAGGAAAACTTGAAGAATGGACTCAGTCTGATTTAAACCACCACCCACACTGTGAGTCTTTTAATCTCTGCTGACTGACAATTAATATGGTCTATAGGATTCACCTGTTTAAATGATCTGTACTCATCCACCCAGCAGGTGATGTTGGTTTTGCCATCTTAGAAGTGTGCTGATGCAAATTTGAGAGTAATCTCTAAACTTGAATTGATGGGAGTGTCGTGGTTTGGGCTGGGCTGACAACTAAATTATGACAGATGCACTATTTACCTCTCTCTCTCTCTCCCTTCCCAGACGAGAAGGGAGAGAAAATAAGGGAGATATTTATGGGTTGAAAAGAAAACTAAACAAAATATTATTAGTAAAAAGAAAATATAATAATATAAAAAATAATGAAATATATACAATATGTACAAAACCAGTATTGAGCCCCTAAAATTATGATCGTGTCACTGTCAGGCACTGGCAAAGTCCCAGACTGGACTCAGTAACAGATGGGAACTGGATTCTGGAACTTGATCCAAGAACACACAGACTGGGATCAAAGGCAGACTAACAGAGACCTCCTCGGACGCCGACCATTGAAGAACTAGGCTGACCCATTTGATCCTTCAGCTCTTATAATGAGCGTGATGCAGATGGGATGGGATACCCTGTTGGTCAGTTTTGGGTTCACTTATCCTGTCTGCTCCTCCCCACAGGTGTGACCCCTCTATGCTCTTCCACTTCTCACCCTCCAACGGGGCACACAACAAAGTTACCTGACCTTGGTTGTTACAGCAGTGAGTGTAAGCAGGAGCCTCTCTGCACACCATGCCTTGGCATCAACTGTCAACATCAGACCTCATCACTGCCAGAATCAGACATTGCCCGAAAAACATGGCATTAATTTCAGAGAGTCAGTTTGTTGGAAGAGACTTAACTCAAAAGTGAAATTACTGAAAACTGGTTCTGTTCTATCTCAGACCAGAACACAGAGAAATAAAAAATTATAAGATACAACCATGGGAAGTTTTATGCTCCCAGAAAGGAGCTCTTTGGAACATTGTTATTGGCTTTCAAAAAGATTTGCAAAAGTTCCACAAAAGTAGAAGAAAGGCAGCATTGCGACAAAGTTCAAAAAGGAAAAAAAAATACTGTGCTAATTGTAAACGATATTAGCATGACACTGACTCTGAACTGAGATGGGGTTAGATTTATTATCAGTCAAAGTAGGATAACGGAAACAAACATGAAATACAGGAGTATGAGGAAATAGAATTGTTATACTGAAAAAAACAACCTTCCAACTATTTGCAAGATAGCTGGAAAAAATAACAGGTTTGCTGAATCTGGCTTACTCTTCTGCAAGGCATATAGCAAGACCTACATTGAGATGTTCTTATGATGTCCCAGAGGAATGGGCTCTTGCTCATAGTTTACCATTTTTTATCAGTGGACTGGAAGAACGGATTTGAACCACTTCATAAGTTTGAGGCAAAAAGTCTTTTGGATACAAAGGAAAAGGCATACTGAGGAAATGCCAAGTGAGTGTATTTCATATTGAGAGTGGAGTGGTTACTGCTGGAACACAGAGACAGGGTACAGCACCTATACTGCAGAAAGGATGTTGAGAAATTGGAGGGGGTTCAGAGAAGAACCTTGAGAATGATGAAGGAATGGAAAAACGTGGCTCTCGCTAAAATATATAGCTCAAACAATTTGTCTAATAAAAGACAAGTCTGTGGGGGTGACCCCAGTGTAATCGATAAATAATTTCCTGGGAATAGAAATCTATTAACGGAGAACTAGCAAAGAGGGAAAGTAATTGCCTATAGTAAGCATTTAGCTAATGGATTCTCCCTCTCTGGAGAATATTTATAAATCTATACTGGATATTTTATTAATAAATATGATTGAGATAAAACAGAAATTGTTTCTAGGGATTCTGTAGTCTGTGTTTTGTTGCAGGATAGACTAGATGGTCATGATCTGTAAGAGAATCTAATCTGTATTTTTCTATTGACTAGGTGAAGTCATAAAAGCAGTGAAATTCTATTTAGGTGCAAAGTTCTTTCTTAAATAAGACCTAAAATACTTAATTTTTTTTTTTTAATTGTCACAGAAATTATTTTTTGTGCAACAGTATAGCTAATGACTCAAGTAAACTTTACATTTCTTAAGTTCTTGGGATTGTGTACTGATGGACACAAAGATATTAATTTCTTATTAAGTCACATGATTTTTTTTTAATATACTATTTTAAGATTTCTATTATAAATGGTGCAGTAAAAAACTGATTTAAACACATTTATTTTATGTACTATTTAAAATATATATTTTTCTCTTTTTTTTTTTATAATGTCAATTTTGTTATGTGATGGGTGGCTTTGCCATCCCATTTTTTCTTTCAAGGAAGTGAGATGTGTTTCAGTCTATAATGCAAACATTATCCCTACTTCCGTGTTCAAAAGTGTTCAAAGCTTCTCTGTACATCTATTCATTGTGAGAAATATTATACATAAGTTTGCTTACTTGTGCTCAAATAAGTCCTCATTTTATGGATAAGTTGGCAATGCATACTGGGCCAGATAGAAAAATGCTGAGGGCCATTTTATACCTTTGTCATTCAGCCTCATAAATTCAGCCTAAAAGTGCATTTAGGTGCATTTTGTATGCAAACAATACTGAGAGGAGAGGTTAGTCACTGTACAACACAATAAAATGCACCAAAATGTTTATATTACACTACCAGCTGTAGGCCCAGAGCCTCAAAAGACTGTAAGCAACTAAATCTCTACTGAGAGTCACCCTAAGTTTCAAAAGCCTAACATATACCAAAGGACCCCGAGAAAAATTTATTGGCTGGAAAGAAAGCAACTTAGACAAAATAATTCTATTTACTGAGCTAAACCATCTCTTTTGAGTGAGGTGATTTTTACAAAAGGTTGGATGAGAGGCTGAGGCACCTGTTTCTTTCTGGGTACAGAGGCTTCAAAATTAACTCCGTGAAATATTCTTTAAGATATTAAATCACGATGGCAGAAGGCTTCTCAAATTGTTTTGTCCAAAATCTGGAATTACTTCTGTGTTAGAGTACTGCTTCCTAGTATGGAGATCCAAAGGGTCTGTGGATACTAGATCCAGACTAGTGAGAAGATAAGGCAAGGAGTAAGGGCTGATGGAGGAAGAAGAGGAAGAAGCTGTAAGAAGAGCCACTTATTTATGCAGATAAGATTTTCATACTGTGGGTGCAGTGAGTAGCAGGAGGAGCTGAGGCCTGGGACTCTTGCATGGGGCTGCATACTCCTGAATAAAGCCAATTAACTTAAGTTTCTCTCTTACGTCGGTTGGCTCAGATCTGAGTGGCAGTCAGCCTTTTGAGGAGGAGACATTGCTCTATCAGATGGAAAACACTGAACAATTCTAGAGCTAAGAGGATTCTTTTGGAGGATCGTAAGTATTTTATTTTTTTTCCTAACTAATGCTTTTTGAGATCCATCACTGGTTTTCATAAAGCATTGAAAGCATACGCTAATGATATGCTATAGTACTCATTTTTAAAATTGAAATGTCATCTGTTACTAAGTCACACTGCTTACACAAATCAAACTATCAACATCTAAAAAGCCTTTTTTCCAACGACAGTGAATAATATATTCTTGAAATAAATGGAATTAGTTAGACTAGATGTGTTTTCCATAAAATGGTTAATATTTGTGTTTTTAATAGAATAGTTTGGGTTGGAAGGAAGATTTAAAGGTCATCTACTCCAACCCCCCTGACATCAGACATCATCAGGCAACTAGATCAGGTTGCTCAGAGCCCCATCCAACCTGACCTTGAACCCCAGCCCCCTTGAGCCCCCTTGAGCTTTTTGCAACACAATTATTAAAATTCACAATTAGCTCTCTGTGGTTTTCTGTAGCACTGATTGAAGGCATGTCAAATAATTGAATATTTTCGCTTCAAAACCCCCAACTGTGTGAAACTTTTCCGTAGCTGTTTCTTTGGCTTGCAATCACAATTGGAAATTGTAACAAGATATCTCAACTGGAGTGCAATAGAGCATAACTTTCATCTAAACTAGAACAAATAGGCAATATGCCTTTTCATGGAAGATCCTGGTGAACTTCTCCATTGTATTTCCCAGTTCATGGACAGGTATAAGTCAAGTCCAATGTAAGCTATTGAATATGTTGTACTGTTGAAGTTAGGAGAATTATTTTTTTTTTAAAATGCAATGTAGTTACACCACGCCACTGATTTAGGGAAACAGAAGTCAATCCAGTAAACCAACTTAAAAAAGCCCCTTTCTCAGAAATCTTTCAGATTAGATACATGTGTAATGAATAGGACATCTCTTTAAAACATATTGAAGTTTTTCAAGGAAAAAAAAAGAAAGGGTAAGAATACACAAGCACCAAGAAAACAGATTTTTACGCTTTGTTTGGTATGCTTGACCTAATCTCTCTGGTACATTACTTAGACAAAAAAAGGAATGTGGAATTGCAAAGCAGAAGATAAAACTACAGAGCACAAAATAGGAAAGTAGAATAACTACAATGTAAGTATTTTCACAGCATTTGTGAAAATCTTTGTTGTTTTTTGTTGCACATTTACACATTACAGTGACATTTCATGTGCTCAAAACATTCATTTCATGGTGATATCTGATCTGGGTACAGTAAATATCCTACCACACAATGAAAGACATGTTATAGCATTTTGAAGGCAGAGGTATTACATAGTGGCAGCTGCTCTGCCTTCTGGTGAGAAAATTTATAAAACAGTTCTGCTGGTTTCCTCTGTTTCTGTTGTGACAACATTAGTCTTTCTACCTCTGGTACATGAGTAGAAAATGAAGAAAAACATGGTGCAGTTTCCCAGTAATGTGTATTGACAGCTCCACTATATTACGTGTGTACCTGAGTGCACTGGAACATGGTGGGTTACTGACACTTTTTCCTTAAAAAAAAAAGGGAAAAAAAAATGGAAAAAAAAAAAGAAAAAAAAAAAAGAACAGAAAATTCTATGGAAATGGAAGTATCTATCTCATTGTTTATAGTTTATTATACTGGAACAGTATAGTAGTACCTATAATATAAAACATGAGTTTTTTGTTAATACCCCCAGATGTCATTTAAGAAACATTCCACCAATTTCAGTAGGACACAAATCCTACATAGCTTTGAAACTCTGGGCACTAATGTTTTTTACTTTACAGTTAAAACTTCACAGTTTTTACTTGACACTTTTACATGGCTGGAAATTAGTTACCAAAATGCACAATTCTCAGTACAATGGTCTAAAATCTGACCTCATCAAAGCGAGCAGCAAGGTTTAAGTCTCAGAGGATATGATTTGATGTAGAATTTAGTTATATGTACTAAAATAAAGCTTCTCTTTTCATATCACATTCATTCCAGACACATCAAGACAGTTAGGAAGACTTTATCAATAAAACCAAAATGCTTTATTTCATACCAGAGCTACAAGTACAACTGAAGAAATATGTTGGCTCTTACACTAGCTTTCTGGTGCATAATTTGGGCCTTTTTGACTGTTCCAAGGAAACGTGTATGCTGGAGTTGCTGAAGCATTGTTATGTTCCATCTATCCTATAAAACTTGATAACCCTAATAAAGATAATAAAAATGATAACATTTTATAGTTCTAATTGGATATGTTTAACAACATTTTAAGACAGCAAGTCAGTCTTTGTTGGTGTTGTGATAGGATAACAAAACCATAAATTTTACCCCTTTCTTTATTGTACCTGTATTTTTGATAGCATAAGCAAAAGAAGAGGAGAGAGCGCCTTTTGAATAGATTGACTTTTCTCTCTCGTTGAGCTGGAAATACATTTTGGTTTAAGATCATTTCTCATGTGTTAGATTTCATAGTACAGTAGTTGCTTCCAAGGTCAAAAAGATCTGCTGAAGTTACTAAATGCTGCTCACCGTGGATGTTCTTGGTGTAAGCAGCGCGCTTATTTATACTTCCATGAGTGCACAGTTATAACCATCTGTTTTCTAATACGTGTCGAAAATAACAGAGAGGGAAATTAAAACCATCACTCATGCAGTATACAAAGTGGTCATTTTGGTCACCGAGGGAAAGGCTTTCATTTAGCAAGTCAGAGCGAAAAGCAGGGATCAGCAGAAGGCAGAATAGATTTCTTGAAGTGTGGAGGAATCTTGTTGACACAAAAAGGAATCCTGAGATATTGCCGCTGCATTTTCAGAGTTCTCAAGATCAATGCGTTTCCCAACAGCTGCTTTCTTACTGCACTTAGAATATGAATTGAATCTATATGAAACGTATAAAACTATGACCTCCTATCACAGAAAATGCAGGTATTTCCATATATACAGCTTTAAATAACATGTTGTATATATGATTTCTGAAAAAAAAACCCATTATTTGCAGTATATGGATATTCTTTTTGGCTGAAATGAGGTTCATGTTGCAAAGTTGTTTAAAAATTATGAAGTAGAAAAATTGTTGCTGTAATGGCACTAATTTTTAATAGAACTGAGAATTTAAAAGCTTATTTATTCGATATTAGTTCAATCTGGTCCAAGTGGTAATTCTGCTATATGCAGATATACATAATAGCCAAAAGATTCAAGCAAAGACAGCTGAGCACTCAGCCTTCTTAAAGGCTGAAAATTCACATTTTCAACAGTTAGAAAGTGACAGAAAGTTGTTGGTGCTGCCTTACTCGAAGCCATTGTACATATATTTTTCTGATATCTATAATTCAAAGGTATTTTGATGCACTTTTTCTCCAAACCTTAATTAATTTAATGCAGAACAGGTTCAGTGCTTGCAGAACGAGCAATGATGGGAGCCTTTGTTTTACCCTCATTGGTCAATGGATGTCCTTAGGTATTGCACGACTCAATGTATGCTATATAAATGTTGCAGTGAAATGGAAAACAGGTTGGCGTAGGCCAACCTGACATTTGTCCCACCCCTGGTCTCAGGGTTTTAGCATAGCAGGGCTTTTGCATTCTGTGTGACCTGCACTTGTATCCCAGCAGTCTGTAGCTGGGTACCATGTCTGTTGGGCAGGGAAGAAGGAGCCAGCCAAAATACACTTGTCTCTGTGAACGCTCATGTTCCACCTAAACATGAGGAGGAACTTCTTTACCGTGGAGGTGACAGAGAGCTGAAATGGGCTGCCCAGAGAGGTCGTGGAGTCTCCTTCTCTGGAGACATTCAAAACCCACCTGGACACGTTTCTGTGCAACCTGCTCTGGGTAGACCTGCTCTGGCAGGGGGTTGGACTAGATGATCTCCAGAGGTCCCTTCCAACCCCATGTGATCTCTGATTCTGTGATCAGGGCAAATAACGAAGTTACCTGACCTTGGTTGTTACAGCAATAAGTATAAACAAGGACCTCTCTACGCACCATTCCTTGGTATAATCAGGTCTTATCACTCTGAGAGTGAACAGTTTCTGAACAGTATGCTGTTAATTTCAGAGTTAGTTAGAACAGGCCCAGCTAAAAAGTAAAATTACTGAAGAGAAAATTAGTTCTGTTTTACCTCAAACTGGGGCAATTATTTGTTTTTGTTTACATTGCCCTCTCAGGGTTCATACCCTGAGTGAAGACTTTCAATTTGAGACATTCTCAAAAGAGATGTAAACAAAACTGATTCATGGGGTATTTTTCTATAAAAGCATAAATAATAACAACAGTTAGACCTATCTTTTTTTTTCTGCTTTTATTCTGCAAAAAGCCAGTTTCAAAGTTTGCCTGCTTTTGATTTTGACTCTCCCGTCATACTTCAGCTGACTGTAAAGAGATGCAAGCCAGGAGGCAGCCTGAGTTTCAGTCTGTCGGGTATTCCCAACACCAGTATACACTTGTTTCTAGGAGAACTGTGAGTGACTCCAAGTTGAGAGAGAGTCAGTCCATTGGGGAAGAAAAGTGTCTCCCATTTCTTTTAAGCTCTGTAGTTCGGGCTGAACCACGGATCGTCTGAGCTGCTTGTTGGCATTCCACTGCAATGCTTTGTCAGGACATGTTAAATAACATTTCCAAGTGTAGCTTTGTTATATTGCTCTAACACACTGCTGCCCCTACCTCAATACGCATTGCATTTCCCTTCCTCACCTCATATCACAGATGCAGACCGACATCAGAAGCCCAAAGAAAATCAAAGCAGCAAAGCCTGATCAGTCAGCGTTGGAAGGGCTTGCTTTTGATCTGAGGAATAATACACTTACGAGTTATTTGGAGGATGGTGCCCAAAGTAAGGAAAATCTAATCTGAAAATGATAATGCCTGTAAAAAGCACTCCAGCGACAAACATGCAAAGATTATCTCTGAGACAACCATTTTTGTTGCTTGCTTATAAAGAAGATTTGTTTTCCTTTTCTTTTTTCTTCTTTATTAATGATTAGTTTCTAGTAGAAACTGAGTAACCTAACCTAATCATGTTGTTTCCTGGAAGAAGAAGTAATACTCTCTTGTGACTCAGATAGTAATTATCAGGTTATTGGACTTGCCTTATGAAAAAACAATTACAACAGCCTTGGCTGTTGCAATTATTTATTTCTAGAGTCTACTGATGTTTAATGATTTTAAAAATATAACTACTTGGCAATCAACACCATAAAGCAACCCTTTTCCAGATTCTGGGCCAAATTATCTTTTTAAGTAAAGAAAATAGAAGTTCCTTGTAGTCAGGAATTCTGTATATTATTCAAGAACTCATGGAGGCCCCTTTGTCCTCCTCCTGCCCCTCAGATTCCGTAGTAAAAACAATGATGGTAGTGAGGGTAACACGTATTTGTACTGCTGTCTTGTCAAGTCCTTATCATATAAGCCTTGACAAAATGCAAAAAGCATATGTATACATTGTACCTTAATGTTTTTATCTTTGATAATAAATCCATGCAAGCCTAAGAAGGTAAAAAAGTACTACTGGAAATCTGCATTAGCATCAAATTGAATTGAAAGAGTTGGGTGTTATTTGTTTAGGGTTTTGGTAATTC
This sequence comes from Tringa tobata, assembly GCA_033628505.1. Lineage (NCBI taxonomy): Eukaryota > Metazoa > Chordata > Aves > Charadriiformes > Scolopacidae > Tringa > Tringa tobata. Next base: position 715,878 of record JAHREE010000576.1, on the reverse strand, counting down.
ATGAAAAAATCATAACTGCATCAGGAAGAGTGTAATATTTATTTATATTAATATTTATTATATATAATATATTATTATAATTATAATAGTATAAAATACATATTATTATAATAGATAAAGTAATTATACCACATATAATTATATACAATATTTATTTATAGTAATTTATGAAATTTAATTAAATACCACACCTTTTTCTTAAGTAGCAAACATTATGGAGGGAAACACTGATATCCCCGAGGCAGGGGATATATATATTTAAATGAACCTTTTTAAAGCAAAAACATACTTCAAATGACCCAGAGTTTTGCCACTGTCTTCAGTGTCAGCCTTTGTGAAATGAAAATGTTTTCCAGGAGGGAATCAGTTTACTGTAGAAAAAAATCTAGTTTTGAGCAGAATCAGAATGTTCTCTCCTGTTCTCTGTGTTCACTGTGACTGCTACAGTGTATTTTACTCTGAATAAGTTCTTACAGCTGCATTACTTTCTGTCAAACATTTAGGGAGATGCTTAATTTTTGACTTGCAGCTCAGCTTTGTCTCATGTTTTGCTGTAGTCTACTTGATGACAATTTTGGCGTGCTTCCTTAATACTGACAGTACCTTCAGGTGCTTTAGAAATTGAATCTGTGTTCAGCATGATGCCTTAAAGCAAATTACAATAGCAACAACTGAAAATAACTAGAACAACGTACAGAATGTCAAGGTAATGTTCATTTGTTGTTACTGGGTGAATTGACTAAAAAGATTAGTATTAGACAGCTTTGGCTCTCAAGAGAGTTGTTAGGACTCGTTTGCAATAAAACTGGGGAAGCAAAAAGCCTCTGTGATGCCTTTTATAAACCCTAGTTTAGTACTACCTGAAGTTAATGTTGGGTTCACTTCTGCTTGCCGAGGGGTTTTACCCTTGTGTAGAAATCTACAGATCAAGTTTTTACTACAAAATCTAAAAGGAGAATCAAAGTACTATTTTCTTTTTTATCAGAGATGTGTATGGATAAAAAATCTGGGAATTAAGGGGAAAGAAATCTAAGCAGTGAGGAAGACAGAAAAAAATTTGGCTTGGTTTCTGAATCTCCTCCTCCATAATTTGGATGCTTAGAATTCTTGTATTATTAAATTTGAGGTGGGTGCCTCCTCAGGAAGCTCTGCATTTGAGTTATAGTGACTGTGTTAGGATTTCTAAATTTCCTCTGGAGGTTCATGCTGTCCTCTGTTGAGTGTCAGAGGAGTGGAGAATCCCATATTGGAAAACTTACTTTGGTGCTAAAGTTAGTGACATGAAAATCCTCTTTCGTCTCTCTTATTGTACTGCAGGGTTGCCTGGTCCTTGGTTTAAGTTAGAGCACATTAGGGGTTGCCATCACCAGTCAGCCTAAAGATTTACCCCCAAGCTGACCCTTAGCCAAGAGCTGTGCTCTGTAATTCAGTCATGCTTCCAATTTCTGATACATCCATGGCACGCCATCATGAAGAGCTGTTTTGGCAACAGTTTTTTATCAAAACAATTCACTAAGTTTGGTCAACTGTCTTAAGGCAATTTTCAGAAACTTTATTTACATTGAAACAGGTACTGTGTGAAATGCTGCCAAAAGTCTCCATAGCTCATAGAAATGTATGCTGTATACATTTCAGGTATTATTTGTGGCTGTATAATGATAAGGTACTAAAATATTTTATATGGACAATTAGCAGTGCCCTCAAATTCAATTTTTTTTTTGTCTCAGAACATCTGATATGCTCAAAAGTCCTATCTAGCGCTGTATTATTGTTCTAAATCCACTCTCTTCTACTAAAGGTACTTATAATGTAAGTAAGTGTGTTGTGATGTATCCTATGCAGGTGATTATTTTTTTGTTTTGATTGCCACCTTTGCATCTATCAAATCTCTTTGGGACTTCCAGTGCCAGTTTCACCAAAATTATTTCCGAAGTAGGATCTCAAACATTTTACATCAAAATGACAGCCCCATCAAGCATTGTTCAATGCAAGAACAGGACAGGCAGCCATAAACGTTTTTGCATTTATTGGACTGACTAGATATTTGATGTGTTCTTTAATAAAGTGTCCTGGGTTGAGAGACACCGGACTAACTTTTCTTCTAATACTGGGGAAAATTGCACTTCTAGAAGACTCCAGTGTCTGAATTTGTGAAAATATTTACTTTATAGCCAGCCAGGCTCTGTGGGATTCAAGGTCTTGGTGTTTTCGAGCCTTGCCAGGCGCAGGGACAAGGAGGAGCAAGGCCTGGGCATTTGACCCAGGCTGGCCAACAGGATTCTTTCATACCATGAACATCACATTCAATATCAATTAGAAAAGTTTGCTGCGTAGCTCTCTCTCCCTTGATGGTGGCGGGTCCAGACAACTCCTTGCCCCGGTGCCGGACCCCTGAGGCCTTCCCTTCCTCCTGAAGCCATTGCGCTGGCAGTGTCCGCCATTTGCTGTCCCTGCTGGGAGTGCACAGCTTCCTGCTGAGAGAATTGGCTGAGGATAATTCCTGTATTATATATCAGTATTGGGATTAATACCGGTTCTTTAGTATTCTTGTTAATTATTGAGTCTTAGTCTATTAAATCTATTTATATTTCAAACCTTGTGTTTCCTTCTGTTTCTCGATTCCCCTTTCCGGGTGGGGAGGGGTCATCAGGTAATAGAGTAATTGTCTAAACGACAATAGAGTGTTATGGGTTTTTCTCAAACCATAACATAAAGTTAAAAAAAAAACTTAATAAAAAAAAGCCCTCAGTCATGTTTACAATGATAAAATATTTCAGAATAAATTGGATTACTGAAAGAAAAAAGTTGTTAGCCAATTGTGGTTAGTAATCTCATTGTTTCTCCATGTAAACACTCATCTTCTGTGAAGCACAGAAAACAGCTTTTCTCAGTCATCCAAAGGGATGACCATAATTCATGGTTGTGTGGAAGGCTCTTAATTATTTCTGATTAGATTCGTATTTTACGGTTGTTGTTGGTACACCATAATAGCAATTTGTACACTGGAAAATGAAACAGAAGTGACTTCTGGAGTACTTGCAAAACAGCGGCAGCCTGAAGATGATTTCAGGGACCTGGAAGGAAGTCCATTTTTTCCAACTACATTGTGTGGTCTTACAAATAATGTTATCTCTCAGTTGGCCTCTTGATGTACAGTCTTATGTAATTCTATAGGATACACACTGTGATCATTACAAAACATTGCAGCAGATCCTCCTGTCATGCAAATGAGGATGACAGAGTTTTAGCACTGCACTATTTTATCCTGTCCATGGTCACGGCCACTAAACTTTTTAAAACAGGCAACTGATTTTTCTTCTGCCTCTTGCAATGATCTACACCTTCTGTGGTTATAAATTAATTATATTCCTTTCTTTATTTCATTATAAAGTCTGTGTTACATATTTAAATATCCTGTGGTTGTCTTATAACATCTTCTTTTATTTAACTTTGAATTTCCTCATCCTTATTGATGTTCGTGTTTTATTTATTCACTTGAGTTCAATGTTCTCAGTGAGGTGCTGGATCTTCAAAAGAAATCTTCAGTCACAACAGAGTTCAATCAAATCACATTTCTGCAAGTTGTCTGCCCAGGTTAAAATTAAAACATTATATGTATCATCTGTGGATGTGAAATGGAAGCAGGATGATTATGAAACTCATTTTAGAAGTTGAAAGCAGAAAGCGTTTTCCATTAATAGTTTTCCTTTAAAATTATGGTAACTTAAAACTACCTGCTAACCATGTATCTAAATTAATTTCTTACACTTCACTTTTCTGCACTTCAAATGCCCCTGAGAACACACCAACAGAAAGCCCAAGAGAGACAACACTAAGAGCCTGCTAAGAGACCACATTAACCCTTTGTGCGGCAAAGCTGCCAGATGAAGTGGCAGCTTTTGTCTGGGAATCCCCAAGGATTTCTTTTTAAAGATTATGATCTCTTACTTCACTGTTTACAGAGTTTCAATGCTTGAAATATAAGAACATGTTTAATGTTGGAAATGTAAGAAGTCTTAGCATTTCTGTGCTCCATCGCAGCTGAATCCATCAGCGACTCCAGGCCACAGTTTGATAAAGAAGGAATCGCATCCTTGTTTGTGAACTTGCATGGAAACTGAAACCTGCTCCTGAGCTTGAAAAGCTTTTTTTGTTTTCATCTAGTTCCATTTTCAAGGGTTAGCAGAGTTGAGACTGTGAACTCAAGATGTGATCGGACAGGGTGCTAGATAATCTCATCTAGGCTCCCTTTCCCATAAAAGGTTGGGCCAGACGATCTTTGAAGGTCCTTTCCATCTTGGGCTATATGACTATAGGGCTGGAGCGCATAATGCAAAAAGAGACCTAAAGAGTTGCGTTTGCGCAACCTGAAGAACAACAGGCTGAGGGGGAATCTAACTGCTATCTTCAAGTACATCACAGTTTTAGAGAGGACAGACTCTTCCTGGAAGTGGACAGAGAAAGGATAAGAGGCAATAGTCACAAGCTGCAGGAAGGGAAATTCTGACTAAATTTCAGAAAAGGAGTTTTCCTGGTGAAATTGATCTAAACTGAACCAGGTTGCCTAAAAAGGCTGTGAAACCTTTACCCTTGAATGTATTCAGAACTTGACTGGACAAAGGTCTGAGCAACCCGATCTAACTTTTAAGTTGGCTTTGAGCAACAGGTTCATCTCCGGAGGTCCTTTCCAACCTGAATTATTCTATTGTTCTATGAGTTTCTGGGTGTGAATGACCAAGTAACAGGTGTTTCATGTGTACTTCCAATATTTTGTGGTCTGAGACAACTTACTAACTGGTCACTACTCTGCATGGACATGACTATACCACACTAGACAGGAGTATCTCAGACCCAGAGGTGCTATTTCTGTTTCAGATTTATTCCATTATCTCAGCCCCCAATTCTCTGACTAATAAAAACGGGATGATTTTGACTTTCGGCAACATCACACAGCTCTAAAGAGATAATCAACTGCACACGGGCCCACCCCCAGGCAGCTCTACTGAAGTTAACAGAAATTAAGAGAACCTGGGGATGAAAGTTTGGTTTAAAGAGCTCATTAAGTAGCCAATTTCTTTACCCAAAGATAATGATTGTAAAGGGAAAACTAATCAAGCTAATGATTGACTACCTTCCGCAGAATACTTCAACAGTTTTACAGCTCAGTTCTTGTAGTCTGTGGACTTTCAGCAGTATAATCATTGAATTTTGGGGTTTTTGAAGTTATTTACCACAACTTTTTTTTTGCTGTTGTTGTTGTTTGGTTGTTTTTGTTTTGTTTGATTTTTTTCTTCCCCCAGAAGAGCGAACATATATACGAAGCCTCAAAAATGCAGACAAAGTAGCTATAGAAAAGAAGTCTATTTTTTGATTTATTTTTTGGCATAAGTACCAAGAAATCACCGTGAGAGAAATTTATTTTTCTCTGATGGGCACTCTCCAGACAATAAAGGGAATAGTTTCTATTCTGAAATCAATGTTTGCAATTTTCTGCTTCTTCTTCAAATACAAAGAACACATTTTTTTTAATTCACAAAACCAATTACTAGTTATTCCTTCAATTTTGTTCATTCACTGGTACTTGCAAATAGCTCTTTGTTTTTGTTTGTTAGATTAATTTAAATGAGAGTAGCTGTTTCATTTGAAGACTTTAAGTTGCAGGTTGTCTTTCTCAGGATAAAAGAAAAACTCAATAAATTGTCATGACAAAATATTTTCCATAAATAATTGCTGATTACAGGCTATGTATTAAAAGTGCACTTGCTCTCAGATACATTTTTTTAGAGAAGATCCTTAGGGTGTATGAAATGGTTTAAATGGATCTGTACTAATTTAGAATAGTTGAAAAATTGGTCTATTTACAGAACATGTAGCTGAAACTAGAATGCACTTTTCACCTTTTTCCCCATGATCATTGCCTTAATAAAGTTATTTCCACATTTCAGCTTTTCTAAAGCCTCCCTCACCCCCATCAGTCCTTTAAAGACAGTTAAAGATAATTTTCCAGTTGTTTGTATTCTCATGGCCTTTGTTATTTGAACAGTTCATATGTTTGAGCAAATGGTGTGGTGGTGCAGACCTCCTTGGGCCACGTTGTCAGGACCAGCCAACATAGTGTTCTTGTCTTGGGTACAAGTGCAGTGAGTTGGCTGATCTGGCATTTTTTTTATCTTGGTTGCAGGTACAGTGATTTTGGACAATTGGGTGCTTTCTTGTACCACTTACAAGTACAGTGAGTTAGGATGATTAGGCATTCCCTAACGTATCTGAAACTCTTGTTACCTGGGAAACATACCTGAAACTCCTGCTACCTGGATTGTAGCCCGCTCTGGGAGGTACCAGAATTATCTGACAATACTGACCAAAGTCAGTCATCTCTTTGTCCTGTAAGTAGTGATCCTGAGATCCTCACCCCTGAGTTAGGATGCCTCTTGGGTTAGACTTAGTGAGGATATTAAAGTGTAAAGTTTTGTGACGATATTAATATGTAGATTTTGGGGGGATTTCACAGGTAGATTTTGCAAGGATTTCAGAGATCATCTGCTGACAAATCCCAATGAAGGAAAGTTCATTGCAATATCACGTATTTTACAATATGACCAAAAATCAGTGAAGAATATAAAAATTAAACCTGATTGGTTTTATGCTTCCTGTTCTATTTGTCTTTGTACCTCCATTGTGCAAAAGTTGTATTCTTTTTTGTTTTAATATTCATGAACAAGTAGCAATGAAAATACATATTCAACAGACTGTGTGAATAAGAAATTAGTTGCATGTACAGTTGCTTCAGAGGGTAAACTGGCAATGGAATTGCATCATGTTTTTAAGGGAAATCAGCAAATTTTCAATTCTAAAGAGATGAAAAGAGGAAAGATAAGTGTGGTGGTATTGATTTGCTTGAAGTTTTTGTATTCATTTGTTTATAATGCAGATGTCGGAACTCAGCAAAACCAACCAAAGATGTGAAATAAAAGAAAAAATTGAGTTATTTCTCAAAAACTTTTTACTAATCAGAAAGGTCAATATGAGCAAATTAAAATTCCTGCTCAGTACAAACTTCAATCAAAAGTGTACATACAGTACAAAAAAAAATTAATGAAACTGTCAACATAAACAAAATTGAAATAGTCTTTTTTTTTGTCTAGATCCTAGGGGTATAAAGACTTTGCATTTCTCTTTACCTTCCAGCAATCTACAGACAGTAGTTATCAGCCTTTGCTGATAATTTCCTCAATGTGTATTATTTGCACAATGTGAACAAGTTTTGGTGGGTTTATTTGACATTTCATCTTCAGAATGCTTATTTTCCTCTTTTTTTTTTTCCTTTTTAATTAAAAGGCATTTAGGTTAATATAATTGCAGAAATGGTGTGTGAAAAAAAACACGTTTGCCTGTTATAGGTCCTCATTCTTTGAGTGTTACTCCTAAAGTGTAGTGTGTTTTTATTGGACTCATTCCCTAGGGTACAGTGTCTTAGTTTGGATTTCTTCAGTGCAGTTCTGCAATGTATTGAGAAACAAAATTCACACCTTTTTGTATGAGAAACTAAATGAGGAGGAGTTGAGGTGCGTGCACTCAGGGAAGTAAAGATCTTTGGAGTTCCACTGGAATTGTAGAGACTTCAATCCAACACTCTCAGCACAGATCTTCATTTTACCTAACCCAGAATAGCAGAGAACCAGGGTGTGCGTTTATGTGTACTAGCATTTTGGTTTGGATCAGAGAGGCCACCAAGGCCAAGCTGGGATGACAGCCTCTTCATGAGCATGGGTCAGGATCAGGCCTGGTGAGGGGACCCAGGGTCAGACATGACCCTGGCATGGGCTTCCGCAACAGAGGAGCACAAGTCTTCCAGCAATTACTCATTTGGCCATGCCACCTACTTTCATCTTGAGGATTCCTCAACAGACAAAGAGTCTTTGGGTTACTGAACAAAGCAGGGGTGAATTTTTCAGAGACATATAACATGATTGGGTTGTGTAGTCCCTGACGACATGGATAGTCCCTTGCCTAATGTCAAGGTGGTGTTCCTCAGGGGAATGGACCTGAGCTTCTCAAAAAATATTTTATTGAAGTGTTACATTATTAAGCAGATATCCATCACTTAACAGGAAAAATGATTGGCACAAAATGTTTGATTCTGGCAAACAAGTGTTTGGAATCTTATCTTTCCAACCTAAATTGAGTCACACAACCATCTTTTCTTTTCCTTGGTAAAGGTGCTTTTCATGAGATTATGATTATGTTCTTACATCAAAACTAAAGCCTTGTTCTGCTTACAGTTTTGTAAATCAGAAACATGAAATTATTGAACTATATTTGCACATTTGCAATTTGTTTTGATCACTGAGGGAAACAAAACCAGATTCATATTCTTAACTGCAGACTTGTGAATTTGTACGAACCAATGCTCTAACAAAATGCCACTAACCCTTTTTAATGAAGGTTGAGAGGTGCAAGGCTTTGTTTTAAGGGCTAGTACTAAGATAAAGGTAACCCATTATGACTACATTAAATTCCTAGTGGAAAGTGAGAAGCTTAATATTTTCACAATATCATCCTTATTGTTTTCAAACAGAGGCTGAAGAAAATATTTTTATTAATAAAACAATATATCCTGAGATTAATGACTCATCTGAAAGCTCACAAAATTAGCTGCAGTATGACAGATTAAATTTAATGCAGATTGCATGTGGTTTTGTTGTTTATAGTTGTCTGGTTTACATTTTATTTTCTTCTTTTATATTCCTTTGAAGTAATGTCTTTGCAAGGTTCTGAGTTCTGAGTTAAAAGCTGTTCTGCACTCATTTTTGCTATCTTTTTCTGTGAAGAACTGACAGATGCCTTAATAAAGAATGGACAGCTGGTTTATAGACAAAGACGCACAATCAATTTAGGCTACAGTTTAAAAGTACATAAAACAGCTGTACCCTGCTAATGAATTTTAATAGTTTTGCATCTTGTGCATCATACCATTCTAAATATCCATAATTAAGTGTGCATTTTGTTAATGAAATCTTCCCCTTGAATCATTAAATAGAGTAAGTTGTACTTTTTCTAAAAACTTCTCCATACATGTTTGGATAACTACTTTGTTTTGGCTTGGGTGATTGTTTTTATATTGTGTTTTTAAAATGTTATTTCAACTTTCAAAATATAATTATTCTGTATTGATTTGCCTGACATACAAAATGACTTCTTTTCACTTCTGTCACTGTGTAGCAGTTGTTACCTGTTTTCCATTCTAATGTTGCCTTTGATTTCCAGAGCAGCAGTAGCTTCATGAATCACAAAAAGGCAGTATAATGATTGAAATACATGGAGAACATACTGGGAAGAACGGACGCTAAAAAACTTCATTTTCTGTTTGCACTAATAAAAATGTGATGGTATGAAATGGATAGGAATAGCAAAATCTTTAAGCTAATCAAACAGATCATCTTGGGTTCTATATTAAAAAGGATGTTTGTAGTCTAAACTAAAAGCTCTTCCGCAGTGAACTCAGCTTCCAAAATTTCCTGTTACTTATAGAATGAGTGAGTCTGGCACCATCAGGGAGAAACACATATAGACTATATCTCGACTGCATGTCATATGTATGATTGCAGCAAAGGTGGAGGTAGACATGGGCATGTTTAGTCTGGAGAAGAGGAGGCTGAGGGGAGACCTCATTGCCCTCTACAACTCCCTGAAAGGAGAGTGGAGAGAGGTGGGGGTTGGCCTCTTCTCCCAAGGGAATCATGAAAGGAGCAGAGGAAATGGTCTGAAGTTGGGGCAGGGGAGGTTGAGATTAGATGTTGGGAAGAATGACTTTCCTGAGAGGGTGGTCAGGCACTGGAACAGCCTGCCCAGGGAGGTGGTGGAGTCACCATCCCTGCAGGTGTTTAAGAAACGTGTAGACATGGCTCTTCAGGGCATGCTCTAGTGCCCGAGATTGTTGGGTTTTGTCTTTCTGTGGTGTGAGGGGTGTGTGTGTTGGTTTGTGGCTGGTTTTGTTGTTTGTGTTTGTTTTTGGGGGGAGGGTTTGGTTTGTTTTGTTGTTTTTTTTTTTGTGGTTGGACTCGATGATCTCAAAGGTCCCTTCCAACCATGAATATTCTGTGATTCTGTGTCCCTGTTTGTCACTCCATGCCGTCCATATCTTTTCCTTATACAATACACCTCCTGCGGTGGTTTAGGACCCACATATACCCTTTCCCCTCTTTACAGAGACCACCTTCTGGCAGCATAATCTTTCACCTAGGGAGATCCAGCATTTGGTCTCTACTTATCTCAGCTGTGGCAGTCTGTCAAACATCCCAACAGAATTTTGTTACATCTAACAATCAGAACTTTAAAGTCCACTCAAGAAAAAACCAAATGAACTAACTAATTAACTAACTTCCATTTTTTGTACAGTTTATCTCCAGATAAAGATGCATTACTTCTGAAATTCATCTGGAAATGTATGAAATTAATTAATTTAATTTTGAAACTAAGAAGAATGGATGATTGTAACTGAGTCCACTATATAAAAAATAGAATTTCATGACTGGACCACTGCTTGGATGTAAAGTGGATAAGCATGTCATGGTCATTATAGTTTCTCATTAGCTGGGAAAGTAATGACTCCAAAATCACGAAAATTACTGACAAATGGCACTCTGTCATCTTCAGTATTACCATAACTTCAATATTCTCTTCATTATCACTTATTTATTGTTTTATGTCCAGCTTGACAGAGTTGAATGTTTACATGATGGTTTTATCCCTGTTAGTGTTCCAGAGAAGGTCAGGACTGCACTTGGGAAACAAATCTCCAATCATTTCTATGTATCATGCTTTGCTTTACATCAGTTTCAGAGCATGTAAATCTGATTTCTTTGAAGTGAAGCTGAGACACAAGGGTCATCCTGAGAGCACACTTAATGAACTCCAGACATTCATTCTATGTTCCTACAATATTTTCAGAGAGAACTTCCATACAAGACATGCAGTATGGAAATATGGTCTTCGGGACCAACTGGTTTGCTTTAGAGGTCCATTTCCATTGTACCACATTGTGTGTTAATGTGGATGTAAGTGAACTCAGCTCAAATCCGAACTATGGCCTGGGTCATGGGTGGTGAGCATATTGAGGAGTATGGGTGGATTAGTGCAGAGTCAAGGGCATGGGCTAAGTGCCTATGACTACATTTATTCCATCAAAATCTGCCCCTGTTTGTCTCAGTATGTGAGCATAACATTTTCTTTCTTAGGGTCTTCTGAGCTTTTCTTGATGAGTAAGGAGAGCTATAATATCTTCATCCTTCCCCGGCTGGTATCTAAACAGTTTTATCCACTGCAAATTTGAAAGTCTCTGAGTCCTTGCTGATACAGGAAACCAACGGGTAATCACCGCTTGAAAGACAGAAATCACCATTGTAAACTACCCACAGATTCTAGGATTGCAGTTATATTTTTCATTAACTAAAATTACGTAGTATGTATGGTATTGATAGAGTATGAAAAAATCTCACAAGCTTAGGACAGCCCCACCATGGCATCTGTCGCTACAGGTGAATTCTGTATTCTGTTCTGTGCAGCAACGTAGCTTTAACTAGTAGAACAGAACAAAAACAATTGTGTCCAACCTATATAAGGCAGTGGGGGACATGAGTCTACGGAATCTCATTTCCAGGGAAATGAAAATCTGAACTTCCTCAGGTAAAGCAGTGAACTGACCTGGGGAAAGGAAGCAGTGCAGGATTGGTACCTAGGTTTAGTTACATAGCATTGGACGCTAAAAACAATGGAATGAATACAGATAGGGCTTTATGACATACTATAGTTCTCTCTGCCTTCCAAATTAGCCCCTTTTTGTTCTACAAGCAATAAATCACCAGCCTTTTTTTTTCTCTTTCTCATAATTGACTACTTTACCACATATCCTCTTGCAAATATTCTCTAACTCCACAGGTACCAAGCAACTTTTCTTCCACGCAGTTTGTACCCAATGTTTTCCATCAGTACTTAGTTTGGAAAGACATTGGACAGTTTTCAAGTCTGAAGAACAGTTTCTGTTTCAGCAAACTTTCTGAATTTTACCCAGCAACTTCAGACGGTCTAATAACTGCTATTAATTAAATTATTATTTATATTATTTATTATATTATATTATTACGTTATTAATTAAATAGCTTCCTGAAAAATCTTGCCTTACTTCAAAAGAAAGGGCAGAAGTGCCTCATGTTGGCACAGGTGGTAATAATGAAAATTTTATGCATGCTGAATATTGATGATTAGCTTTGATGAATTGTTAAATTTCACAAAGTTTATTGCTACCTTGCAATTCCTACATTTCCTCATAACTCATAGATGATCTTTCAAGTCTCTGGTGCTAGCTGTTATGAAAACAGAGGGAATTGGTCTATTAAGAACAGTTTAACTCTTATCAGCTTAAAAAGTATTAAATGTACCAGACAACGGAGGAAAGCAGAGTGATTGGCATCAGACTTCTAGAAATCAGTCTCAAGATTAAATCTTTTGTTACTATCACTTTTTTTTTGTCAACACATCTCCATGACTACAAAGAAATCGAAGTGTCCTGTTTTTCAAGGATTTTTCCCTTTATCCTCCAACAGAATGGATTTTCCCAGATCTTGAGGTCTTTTTACCAATGATATGTCCCCTATAAAAAAATAATTCCTTATATGTAAATTCTGGTGAGAGAAGAAAACAGATTTTCTAATAAATCATCCATTGTACCTTATCATCCCAGAGAAAAGTCAGAAGATGTGTTAGGAAAGGTACTTATACTATTTTCCTATTTTCTTCCATTCTCTTAAGGTTCCTAATTATGAAGACTTTGAAAGCAAAGTTTCTTTGTGTCAGATAGAGTTGGTCATTGAATGTGTGATTTGGCAAGACGTGAAATGTGCCAGCTGTGTGCTAACTTGTCAATAATTATTTTATATCCGCCACATATCAGCTACCCTCAGGAAGAGCTTCCAGGCTGCGGTTCCTATATAAACAAAACCAACTCTGTATAGTTCCAAGTCCTTTAAGAATAAGAATTAAGAGTCGATTTCTTTGTTGGTTAGCTATCCAGAGCTCCTTATGTGATGTCAATTCAAAGTATTAGTGAGCTTAGTTTTGGGAGGTATCCAGCTCTTCCCAGGCGTTTAACTAGGGCAGTGAATCACACTTTAGTGGCACTTGAGTGTCTGGTTTGTTAGTCTCTTCCTCCTGCCCTGCAGGTAGGTTTTGACCTTAGGTGCCCAGTACAGAGTTTCAGTCTCTGCTCTTGGAAAGGAAGCCTTTTATCTGTGTACCATAGCTAAGATTATTATGCTCAAACCCAAAGTAATCCACTGGATATAGTTTAGAACAGTTATGTTGTAGGTATGCATTGAAAATGTGAACCAGAAAGTTGAACTGAGCAGTGTTCAATGAATATCTTAATAAATCATCATGTTAAATACTGCAGTTAATATGTTTGAGCAAGTTAATTTTAAAGCTGGCTTTTAATGAATAGGAGAAATCACAGATTTATCATCACAAAAATGAAACAATTAATTTGCGTTAGCTATTGAATTAACAATCATATATATATATGCCTTCTGATTTTATTGAAACACAGCTGTGTGCTTTGGATGTGGCAACAGTGAAAAAATAGGAAAAATAAGTGCCTGCTGAGAAATGGGTGAAAACCATTACTTTTCCCAAATAGAAGATCATCATGTCCTTTCTAACATCAATGAGTTGAGAAAACTACATTTCTTAACAACTTCTTTAATTCCCAGGAGATGCAACCCCCGAATCCAGCTTAATAAAAGGCTGCAAACACAGAATGTTATATTGCATTATACAATCAATGTAAGGGAAGGTATTAACATAGGGACACCTCATAGAGATTCTTGCAGAAACCATAAGCAAAATTTCTGCAGCTAATCAGCTACTCAAATAGAATTTTAAAATGCAGATTCCATCTGGTCTTAAAATTAACACTGCTGGAAGAAATTGAATAGGCTGCAAGCATGTCATTAACAACAAGTAAAGAGGTATAGCTAAGGGATATTTAAAAATCAATTTCTCAGTGACATTCCAGGGAATTTATCTACTGTAAATTACAAAACATCATCCCTCTGTGGGCCAGCTCAAACTCACATGAGAGTCTTCTAAGAGAAAAAGAAAACTCAGTTTGCTGTTTCAATTCCTGAAAATAAATTATAAGTAGCTGGTAATCATACATTTTAAAGACAAGAATATCAATAGTACACATGTACTCCATAATAGAGTCTCATAGCAAACATTGTGTCTGAATCTGAGAGAAAAATCCAGTTTTATAATTTCATACGTGTGGTGGGTTGACCCTGGCCTGCCCACCAAAGCTCCTCTATCACTTTCCTTCCTCAGCTGAACAGGGGTAGAGAAAATACAATGAAAGGCTCGTGTGTCGAGATAAGGACCATCACAGGCAAAACAGACTTGACTTGGGGAAGTTACTTTGATTTATTACCAACGCAATCAGAATAAGGTAATGAGAAATAAAAACTAAATTTTAAACACACACGCACACACTTGCCCTTCTTCCTGGGCTGAACTTTACTCCCAAATTCTCTACATCCTTCCCCTAAGAGGCACAGAGGGAAGAGGAATAGGGGTTGTAGTCAATTCATCACACGTTGCTTCTGCTGCTCCTCAGAGGGAGGACTCATCACAGTCTTCCGCTGCTCCAGTATGGGGTCCTTCCATGGGAGACAGTTCTCCATGAAATTCTCCCACTGGAGTTCTTCCACAGGGTGCAGTCCTTCAGGAATGGACTCCTTCTGCATGTGTCCCCCATGGGGTCACAAGTCTTGCTGGCAAACCAGCTCCAGACCAGTCTTCCTATGGGGTCACAGCCTCCTATGGGCATCCAACAAGACAATATCTTCTGGGTGTAATTTTGTTGCTTGTAGATTAGAAGACAGAGCCGCAGCTGATTCTCCAAAAATAAGATGCAGGGGAACCGTACTAGGTCTACACCTCCCAGGTAAATGTAATGCAGCACAGAGGTGAGTTTGTAGAGAGTGTGGGCTGTTTTAAAGGGTACTGTGAAAATAGAGGCTGCAGAGAGTTTTGACCATAAGAAATACATAAAGATAAGAATAATAGGCTGGAGTCTCAAGGCACAGAAAAGAAAGAAGCTTGAAGCAACAGAAACATGCTTAAGTCCTCAAAGTTAACCCAGTACTCAGTTTTTATTCCGTCCCAGAGTAGGCACCTGAAGATCCAGGCAAAACTGACATCAGGATCAGAAAACAATGGGCAAGTAAGTGTTGGGTTGGTTTTTTTTCTTTCCATCTGCATTTGGGAAAGATAAGGAAATTAGCTGTGCACTGGGGAACTGAAGGTTTGTCTGCTGATGTGTTAGGATCTGTCCGCTGTCTTACCTGTAATATCTCCATCAGTATGCCCATCATTGTGCCCTATAACATATACCCTCAAGATATGAAATTTGTTTTTTCTTTTGTTTCCATGGAGTGCCAGCAATGATGCCTTCGTCCTGGACAGGATACGATGTGCTGGTATACTACTGATATAATCTGGGCCTGTGGAGGCTCAGATTGTAAGGAGGCTTCGGTTTCTTGGAGGAAGTCCAGAGTGTGAGGTTCAGCCTGTGGAAGCTTCAATGAACCCTGAGCTCCCACTGAAAAATGGCTTGAATTTGTTGGGGTGGTTTTGAATTTTTCTCAGCCTGAATTTCGGGTAAGAGGATACTTGATATGCTTGGTACAGGGAGATGCAGTTGTGATGACTCTGAAGAGAAAAGAGGTTGGAGAATCCCACCCCCATACCTTCTTCTATCACACATTAATGATGCACATCATTCCTCCCCTCAAATGGAGCTGGTCCCTTAAAAGCATTGGGGAACTGCACTATGATGACTGGTCCGTTTAGAGATGGCTATGTAGAGGCTTACATTAATGGCATTATCTGACAGCTTTCCACCTCATAGCCATCCTCCCCTATCTAATCTTTTGATCTCTTTGGACAGCTAAATGTTTCGTGCCTTTTATTTATATCTAATCCAGAGATGACCTTGAACAGCAGTAGAGAGAACACAACACTCTGGAAAACTGAACTGAAAACTTCTCTTCTCAGGACCACACAGAAACAGGGTCTGGAGAGATACCTTATTTATTTTTTAAAGCTGTGAAGTCCTTCAGAATAAAAGCTCTAGTGGGCCTGCTTCTAGAAATTTTGAGGCTACTACTTTAAATCATTACCACTAGTAATGATAAGAATGGTTGTGAGACGGGCTGTTAAAACCAAAGAACTGGCAAAGAAATTTTAGAATCAGGGTATTCTCATCATAGAAATGTATGGACAATGTAAATATCTTTATCAATGCCATTTAACAACATTGTAAATTACTAAAAGCAACTTTTACCTTTATTTTAATAGATACTATTAACCTTTTTTTTCAATGATAGGTATTGATTTTCCTCTGCAGATAAATCCAAGATGTGTTTCAAAGTTGTATTATTGATTTAACTTAATATGAAAAGCTTTGTCCATACATACAATGTGCAATTAATTGCTCAAGGGTGTTCCACATAAGTTATGGTTTGGACTTATCAAGACATGATTACAAATGCAATGTTAGTTCTTACTTTTCTATTGCATATGAACGTATGTTTAACAGAAAAAACACTAACAATATTGAAATTAATGATTAAATCGTGACTGATTTTCATAGCAAAGGATTTAATTTGTTTTATTTTAAAAATTTCATTACTCTGCAGAGTGTTTAGTAAGAAATATTTTAATTTCAACATCAGATTGAAACCCATATTATCACTAATACTTGCAAGAAAAAATTAAATGCAAGTAGTCTTGGAAAAAGACCAAATGAAGAAAGCCAACTTCAACCATTAGTTAGTTTACAAGAACAATATTCCATATTGACATTCCTAGTCAAACTTACAACTCTTAAACTAAAACCAGTTTCAATGTTTTGCTTCTTTTTTTGTGTGTGCAAGAAAGTTATCATTACTTTTATCTCCACCTCAGTTTTTATTGCTTTCTTGTATTCTAAAAGAAAAAGTTCATGTAGAAAATTTTAATATAATACCCAAATATGTCTGGCTGAATGTCTGCAATATTGGATAGGCATAGATGGGTATCTCTGAACTACCTAGTTTTCCCTTACACGTTGTCAGGAATATGTAAAAAGATGTTTAGAGGCATTCTCATAAGAAGCTATTTTGGAAGGCTCTAAGTCTGTGTTATCTACCAACTTGTTCATAGTTACCAAAAAGAAGAGAGAGGCTCACTGACACTTTGGACATATTCCATTATCCTTTTATTGTCAGGCTAATATTAGAAACAGAAATGCATTTGCCAAGTGTCTTTCAAGCTGCATTTATCTGCCTTTACCTCTCTTCCTAGGTAAGGCTATTTTTTTCCTTCAATAAGCCATTCCTAACAGCTGAAAAAGGGTGTAGAAGGAGATTATAACAAGGAAAATGAGCTGAAAACTCAAGTGCATTTTCTCTAAAGGCTTTTTCAATCTGATTTTATCAGTCACAGGAAGCAGCAAAACAGATGAGATTTCCCTCTTCTTCCTTGAAGTTGGGCCACAGTTAATAGACGGGTCCACAGCCCACTAGATCTCAGAGTGAAAATATTTTTGTCTAAGGTATAGCCTCCATTTTTCTTCTGTAAATTTCATCTTACTGCTTTTAATCATATAATTTTGTGAGTCACTAAAATAGTTATTAGCTTACAAGACTAATATTGCTAAGTGTTTTTAGACTTTTTTCTTTAACTTTGTCTAAAAAAAAATACATTACTCCTTCATTTGTGGCCAGTCCAACAAAGAACATATGATAAGCCCGAATATGGAACCATATGAGTAGGACTGTTAACAATGTTGGTCAATGATTGCAATGAAGTATGCAATACACATACATTTTAAAACATTTTTGCATTTTTAAGGCTGCTGTCGGTAGCCTTAACTAATTTGCCACCCTTATCCTTATTATCATTACTTATATAGATGTCTCTCCAACAGAGTATTTCAGGTAATGTTATACTCGCAAGTCGTTGAGTCATTCCAGATGTGGTCACAACACAGTTATATACATGTTACTTTTCTGATATTTGTATGCACCTTTTGACTGTCTTAAATGTAGAGTCCCACATTTTCATCTTAATATATTAGTATTTCTTTGGGTTCTTTTGAAATTAATCATTTGTGTTTTCAATTAATATTCTTCCTAATATTCCCAGCAATCTGCAGTGGGTTTGGTTTTTTATGCCTATGAAAATGTTCTAAGTCATTTTTAACTCATAGCACCCTGCCCAGAAAACTCTCAGGAAAATGAAATCTGTTATTTGTGTATCAAATGCAGGATCTATTGAGAAAAAATGGTTATATCTGTCATCAACACATTCAAAAGTCATATGACCTGTGGTTATTTTTAGGAAAAGTAACTTATGGTTTAGCTAAAGGCAAAATAACACCTTATTTCAGGAAGGTCTAAATAATAAAAGGTCTAAATAATCAAGATTTCCAACTACTTCCAAGACTGCAAGATAAAATCTTTTACTCAAGATTAAAATATGTATGAGACAACTTTTCTGATTTAGGGTAAAATCCCCAATCTATGAAGCTTTAGCTCAAGACACACATGAAACTTCTGAGTTCTGTAACATTTTGGTTAACTTTGGTGTATTTCTATTTGAGTGTCTGTAACTCAATTTCTGAATAGGAATGAGAATGCCAAAATATTCAAAGAAAGACTAGGATCTCTGGTCTATTTCTTTCAAAGTGAGAAAGCGTATAGGTTTGGGCTATATATCCAGAATCCTCAATTTTTCTCTTCATAGTGCAGAATTTATCATCCAAGCACTTTGAAATGCGTCCATCAATGGTTCAACTCTTCTAAAAACTGCCACTTTCAAATTGTTTTCTGTAACTCAGCTGAATTGGAGCTCACTGTGGCTCAAGAAACATTAAACTGTAAATTTCATAGAATCACAGAATGGTTAGAATTGGAAGGGACCTTGAATATCATCTAGTTCCAACCCCCCTGCCCTGGGCAGGGACACCTCCCACCAGACCAGGTTGCTCCAAGCCCCATCCAGCCTGGCCTTGAACCCCTCCAGGGATGGGGCACCCACAATTTCTCTGGGTAACCAGTGCTAGTGCCTCACCACCCTTATATCCTGATACCTAATCTAAATCTCCCCTCTTTCTTTTTGCCACCTACTAGATGTAGTAAATTCAAGCTGTATAGACCCTGATACGCTGACTTGACTTCCCAGCTTGAACTCAGACCTGCCTCATCACCAGGGACTTTCCTGGAGATCTCTGGGCTGTGACCAACCCTGGTTACCATCACTGGAGCTGCCCTGCTTTCCTTTCTTGGGCATTGTGGGACTGTCCCCTTGCTGATGAGCACAGTGATGTGCCACCTCACTGCCACCCCAGCTCCCAACTCGTTTTCCCTGGGGAGCAGCCCGCTCTTGCTGCTCCTTAACAAACACCTCTGAGACTTTAATTTGTCTGCAAAATTATGCTCTTCTTATCAAAAGAGGAAATTCAATCTACTGTTATTTGCATAGATTCCTGGGAATGAGCAATCAGGGTATAGTTGTCAGCAGACAAGAAACACTCTTGTTTCTCACAACAATGGCATTTAGCATCTCTCCATCAAGCCCTGGATCTAATCTGGATTCCTGAAGCATGTAGGAATCAGCTGAGAGTAGTGTGAAAAACTATATGCTAAGCAGTGTTGATGAGATGGCACAAGCTTGTGTTACTTGAGGAAGTGAATTGGAAGCGTTTAAACTTGCCCCAGTCCTGCCTTCATTCCACCAAAATTGTCTGAACCTCAGAATGAAATTGTCTAAGCAGCTGATCCTAAAGCGGAGATCCTGCCAACAGTGTCAAACTTTACTGTCAGGTCAAAAAAGATGGATAAGACATAAGAGACCTCTCTATATTTCTGGTCTATGTGTTAGCTAAAAAACATTAAGCTTGTTGTTAATTTTGTTCTCTGAAACAAAATTTGCTGCCAGGCAAAACTCTTTGTTATATGGCTAAGTAAGGCAGCTAAATACAGACCTTGCAGTAATAGTGCCAAAAATTTCTAATGGAATTCTTCGATGAGGGAAGTGTATGAAATTACTATCCATCTTCTTATGCAGATGGACAAAGAGACAAAATTTATAGTCTTGGGGAAACATTACTTTATCTCACATAAGCAGAAGGATCTTTCTAAGGAGTAGGAAGCCTCAAAACCTCCGAGAGTCACAACTGAAATGAGAGTAAGTACTTTGTCACCTGAATTTCTGAGACGGTAAGTGATAGCTAGAATGAACTGATGGGCTGTGAAGGCAGGTGCTCAGTAGCCTTGTAGCTGGTGGTGGATTGCTTAACTGAATAAAAATTTAAATGCTGGCATTAAGTTTCAAGAACTCAGTTCTTTCCAGACAGAAAGGTAATCTGTCCAAAATTCACACCAGGGGTGGAACTGCCATTGGGAGAACCAAACTGTATTTTTAGAACACGATTAGACTTAGGGCCATTTTGATTGACTTGTTATCACAGCTCATCTCTTTTCTTGCCACCCAGGCATCATGAATAACTTCAATTTATGCTTATGATTGTAAAGATTTTTCCAAGATGCTGATACTCTGTAAACTATTTAAGATTAATATAAGCAATATTTTCCATCAAGCAATTTCCTGCTAGCTATCTCTTAGAACTGGTCTTTATATTTCCAGGTCATTGCATCAAGAGGGTTCAAAACACTTTTGAAAGAACTTTGAAAGTGATTAAATATTGCCAGAAGTTATATTAGTGATAATTCAGCTTGCATTACAATGCTTTGCCACTTAGAAAATTTGTTGTAATTTAACTTCTTCAAAGGCTTTTTCCTAAGTTCTGGCCCAGAGAAGATGATAGGCAGAGAGGTTGAATTTTGAGTAGACAAAAGAATAGTAAATTCCTCTTCTAAACCCAGTGGTGTTGATGTTTCTGCCTGAGTGACTAATTAAATATCAGTATTTGGGTCTGAGGTGCAACCAAATATTCATTTTTTCTTATTTAAATGATAAAAGATGGTCTTTACAGTAAAATTGTGTTCAGCAGCTTTCCTGAAATAATAAACTATTGTCGTTTCTTCTTCTCTGTCCTTTGTCCTCAGTAATATTCTGACAGGCATCCCGGTCACCATGAACACTGGAGACATCCAGAATTGGTTTGTATCCTACCCTGGCCCCAAAACATTGTGTATTGCACTTGTTTGTACACTTTGATTTGATCTTATGAGAATTTCTCATGACACTTGAGAGGTCAGTAAAGCTAAGATTTCCAGACAAGCTAGTTTATTGACAATAATAGACCAAAGAGTAAACAGTGTAATTTGTAATGACAATATATAACAAAGGTATAGCTGAGCAAGGAGGTATTGATTCATTGCTGCTTCAGTTGCCCATATACAATATTTTGCAGTCCTATTCCCTGCATACCATCAATGTCTGCTTTCCTATGTATCCATTATCACAGGATACAGAAGTAATGATAGAGGTATGAGATGCTGTGAAATCTGACAACACATTAAATTACTTTCTAGGGAGGATTATTTGAAGAATAGACCTATCTGAGGGAAACTGGGCTGTGGTGGGTAGGTGTATGTCAGCCCTACCAGTTACAGTGACTTAAGCTGCCCACAGGACTTTGCCATAGAACATTTCCTCTGTGAGAAAATGAACACAATCTTTGAATTAATTACAGCTGACTACCGCAAGTTGGGTGCTTCAAGTTTGAGACTCCCAGAGTTACCTGCTTCACCCTGTTAAATGATTCAAAGGCAGGATATGGCTGTCCTCTGTGACTGAATGTTTTAGAGCAGCAAGGAATGCTCGTGGCAGACAAAAACCTTATTTTCATTGCATACAAATCTTTAAATAAGTATTGGTAAGAAGTTCCAAAAGCTTTTCCTATATACCAAAATGGGTTTTTTTATATACATTTAACGTAAAATAAAGTTATCTTGTGTCCTGGTTTCAGCTGGAATAGAGTTAATTTTCTTTCTAGTGGCTGCTGTGTTTCAGATTTGTTATGAAAGGAATGTCAATAATGGATATTGTTTCAGTTGTTGCTAGGTGTTGTTTATATTATTCAGGGACTCTTTTCAGCTTCCCGTAGAATCTGAGAAGGAGCATAGACAGAACAGTGAAATGGCCAATGGAATATTCCATACCATAGATGTCATGCCCAGGGGGTTGGCCAGGGAGGCAGGAATCTGTGATCACTGCCCAGGATGGGCTGGGCAAGCGATTCACCGGGTGGTGAGAGTGACTTGTATTGTATGACTTCATCTTCTATATTCATCTTCTATATTCTTTTACCAGTATTCTTATTGTTATTATTGCTGCTGTTATTTTCCTTTTCCATTATCGTTCTATGAAACTATCTTTATCTCAACCCACGATTTTTGTTTTTTCCTTTTCCCCTCATTTCCCCACTCTTCTCCCTACCCCTTGTGTGTGTCTGTGTGTGTTGGGGTGGGGGTGTGGAGAATTGAGCAAGCGACTGCATGGTCCTAGCTGCCAGCTGGGGTTAAACCACACCACCTGGTAAGTGCAGTACATTATCTGTATGTGAAATACAAACTGCTCACCACCTAAATATTGGGTGGGTTGTTATAAACAGTGAAAATTATGAAACAAATTGTCTGTAAATTAAAGCACTGCCTATAAGAGTGTTACTTCTGAAGATCTTTTTTTTCTTCCTTCGCACTTAAATCCAGCCAACTAGGAACAGAAAGCATACAGTTCTAGAGGTAAAATTCATTACTCTGGAGGCTTGAAAAAGAAGTGATTGATCTCTCTCAAACCACTCATAACTCAAGGCCAAGCCACATATGATGCCAAAATGCATTCATGATGAAATCACATTATCATATTGTGATCTTTCCTTTTCTTTTTTGTGCTCTTTAATTAATATTTGAATAACTGTCAATGATGGTGTTCACATTTTTATTAGGATTTAGAATTTGCTTCCCATTAAGATGAGTCAAGGAACCATTTCTTTCAATGTCTTTGCTCTAATGTAGTGAAAAAGCTGCATCATTCTATGCTTAATTCACATCACAGAGATTATTTTTTTACAGCCATAATGGTCAGAATCTTAATTTATTTTGTATGAAACTTGAACCTCCAGGAGTGACTCTCCTGGCCATATGAATCGAACTTAACTCATCTGGTCCTGTGGGACCAAGTCATGCCTTGGTACATAAAAGGAGCTAGTATTTACATCTCAGTTAGGGACCCCTTGGATCCGTTTGGTAAGGAAAGAACAACCAGGAATTTTTTGTGTTTTGCAAAAGTGATTAAACTAGACCAAATAAATGTACTATTGCTGTAATTTGACATTAAGCTGTTTAGGTCGAGTGGAGCAGATATAAGTTCCAGTTTCTACTCTAAAGATTATTGTAATATTTAGCATACATTTACCTGATGTTTCTTCCTGTACGAATTTGTTAATTTATAGGATGGTGTCTGTGTTGTTTTTCTGGCACTGAGATTATTAAATACATTAAGCAAAATGAAACAACTTCCACAGAGAGGGAGTTCTTCCTTTACGGCAACCAAAATATCCCAGACCTTGAGACATATAACCTTGGACCATGTATAATGAAACGCAAAGCATATCTGACACATCTTAGAAAAGGCTCAAAAGTTGAGCTTTTAAATTAAAAAAAAGTGCAATTCTATCTCGTATTCTGTAGGAAAGTAGTCACTGCTATTATT
>JAHREE010000576.1:462584-692010 GCA_033628505.1 Tringa tobata | reverse complement strand
TCGATGATCATTAAGGTCCCTTCCAACCCAAACCATTCTATGATCCTGTGATATCTGAATCCCAAGTTAGGATGGTAACCATTACTAGAGCTGGGGAAGAACAGTGAGTACAAGGATAATGAAAAGTTTCTCATTTCAGCTTCTCATCTCAGCCAAAGATTTTAGTTTCCCTTCCCTGGTGGACCACATTCAATAGTGAGCATGGACAAACAGTGCTTAATATGGGATATACATACCCCTGTGCAGTGCTGTCAAGACAGAAGCAATTTCTAATACAGATGGAAGCAGAACCTTAACAATGACAAAACATCAGCGCTTGTGCAGGTTATGAACCTGCCAAATTAGACAGCAGCTGGAAAAATGGCTTTAAAGATTCCTTTTGTGGACTTAAGCATCGAAAGTGGAAATTAGTCTGACTTCAGGGCTTACTATTTCTATAAGACAATCTTTTTCCCTCTCTGTAGACTTGGTATAGCAAAACACCCCCAAATCACTCCAAACATAAGCAGAACTTTTGTTTACTTTAGACCAAGATCATCTGAGTAGCTTACTTCTTCTAATGTGGAAGCTGAAACTAAGGATATCCAACCCAGGGAGAAAAACTCCACCACTCTATAAAAATTACATCATATCACTGATTTATTTTTAGTTATGAGACCCACAGCACAGGTGTTTTTTATTGTACCTGTTGCTGTACAGTAAGAAAACATCTATGGAGAGGTGAACCATAAGCAGTAAGCTCTAGAAACTTTTCAGATACCGCAGTCTGAAGGACCACAAAGAAACCCAAATGCCATATAACCTTTCTGTTTTCCAAAGTATTGAACATTTCGTAAAAGGGTGACTGCTCTTAAGGAAAAAGAATTACAAAACCAATGAAGTGCTGTTACAAAAATCTATACGATATACTTGTGAAAGTGCACCTCATTATGGAATATGACAGATAATTCTTCAGTGGAAAAGGCACTGCTGTGGACTCTGTGAAGATATATGGATTGCATAGACCAAAGGGAAATTTTATGTGAGATGAATCCTTCCAACAAATACAGTCTATGCTTTGCTCTTTCTGCCGTGAAAGGTTCTGTAACAAGGAGGTTTTTTGAAGCAAGCTATTTGCGTGGGGATGGCTTTAAATGCTGAACTTTGTACATTATGTGAAACATTTAAATCCCTCCCTGCCTTGATTGTTTGAAGACCACACCTACCTTGCTCTCTTTCTAAGCAGATGGTTTATATGGTTAAGTTTATTTGAAAGTACATTTTGCATCTCCATATATGAGAGGAACTTATGAAAGAGAGAAGGGATGTAAGAGGATATTCCAGACTAACAGAACTGGAAACCAATAAGTGTGTGGCTTATTTTACAAAACATATGAGTAGTGCTACTGTTTTCCATTTGTTTTTTTAACTCTTTATTCTGGAGAGTAAATACTAAAAAACATTAGGCTTGAACCATAAGCTGCAGTTTATATAAACTAGGCTGAAATGCAAATGCTCAATTTTTAAAGTTTGTCAACTAAACATTTTAAAGTGCACACTATTTAGTGCAGTACATTTAGGAAGAGAAAGAATTATACAGGATTAATGAACTCTATTAGCTATAACTAAATTAGCTATGGCTATTGCAGTAGTAACTATAATATCAAACCCAATTTTTGTTTGCTATTGGAAAGAAGACATTGAGTTTCTTGTGAAATAAGAACATAGTTCTTATAAAAACATAGTTCAATAGAGCATTTGGCCAGGTTCTCACATAAACAAATAGAAGACTCTAAGACAAATAATGAAATTATGTTTTATGAATCTTCTGGAATAAACAGAAATCTGACAAAGAGAAGTCAATCAGTCGAGAAATGCCATAAGCAGAATTCTACTGTTTGGAAGTTTTAAGTTTTTCTCAGATTCCAGGTTTTACAGGAAGACGATGACTTTTGGTGGCTCTTCTCCAAATCTAATCTATTGACATATAAATGACCATATATTGGTTTCATCAATCATCATACAACACAAAATTATAGCATTTAAACTATAAAACAGCACTCTGCAAAAACTTTTACTTGGAAAGTGAAACAATTTTTTGAACTATTTCTCTTGAATTCAAGATCATATATTAACCAGACATCTACTTATCTGTCTTCTGGTGGTTAATCATACAGTTCATTCCCTGGTTTCTGGCAATTATAACTCACTCTATAGTGCAAAAATGCAGTTTTCTCTGGAGTGCTTCTGACTGTTAGGAGAATACCTGATTTGCTATGAATACATGCAAGACTGAAGTGTAACGTATATATTAAATAAATACAAAGAATCTAAAATAAAAAACTACAGCAAAATATAGGAAACCTGAAATTTATTAATTTTCATTGTACCTGCAAGGACAAAAGGAACACTCTCAAGAACCTTCATGAAAATACATAATTTCATCAATTTTCCAGAAATGGATTTTTAGAGTATTTGTTTTTCAATCTCTCTGAAAAGTCATAAAAATAAAAATAATTATCAGATTTACTCAGCGAATTATACTTTTTTTTTTTTGCTTTGTTTTCCTTCTTCAGCTTACAGCCAGTGTCCTAGCCCTCTCTCCTGTGGTCATTACACTAACAGGAATCTTACTGACATCTGTGAAGTTCAACATACTGAATGAATAACTGAAGCTGTTATGGAATGGCCACAACTTTCCATTCCCCACTCATGGGGCAGGGAGAAGGTAGAAAAGTCAGGAACGAAGGAATGAAGTTGAGCCTGGGAAGAAGGGAGGGGTGGGATGAAGGTGTTTCTTTCTCTATTTCTCACTATCCTACTCTGTTTTTAATTGGTAGTAAATTAAACTAATTTTCCCCAAGTTTAGTCTGTTTTGCCCATGATGGCAATTGTTAAGTGATCTCCCTGTCCTTATCTTGACTCACAAGCTTTTTCACCTTATTTTTTCCCCCTGCCCTGTTGAGGTGGGCATCTGACAGCCAGCCAAGGTTAACCTACCACTAAAACAAAGGAGAATTAAAAATAAGGAGAGCCCAGAGGTGGAGGAGGATGGGCGCAAGAGGATCTGCAAACAGGGAGCAGGTTCCCAGAGTCCCAAAGAGAGCAATGGCCTTAATTGCACGGCCAGGGCAAAGCGCAATGGGAGACATCTGGGTTGATGCTTTGAGGTTGAGGTAGGCTGGAAGAAGCTAGTCCAGGAAGAACAAAATTGAACATGGTGATGGTTGATGATGAATTGGAGGGAATAACCCAACATTGAGGCATGGCTTTTTTTCTCATCAGCTGCATTCACAGTCTCCCCATCAGTTGTATCTCGGAAACTTATGTCTCCCACGGCCTCACAGTTTCCCCAAACTCAGCCATCCTGAATCTTCTGACCTCAGTTTCCCTCTAACCTGTCTTCCCCCATCTTCTTTTGTTAACTTTTCTGCTACTGCAAAAATGTGTGCTATCTGCTCTGGGCACATTATAATCCAGCATGAGCTATTTTGATCTTCTCCCTTGAGGATGGGGAGGTTTAATTCGATTTTGCCTACACTCAATTGCTGCTGCCAACCCTTAATTTCTCAGCAGTGTAGTATATTTGGCTCGTTCTATGATTCTTTAAAACAGTGGCATGCTATTAAAGCATATTGAACTTGCAGAAAATATGAATAGGCTACAATAACTGCTCCTCTATACTTAAATGCTGCAGTGCAGCTATGTCCACACTTCCTGAAAAAATGTGACTATATTGTTGAAAAAAAACCCCATAATTGCTGGAGTTGCATGGATTAAATCAGTGAATCATGAGGATAAATCCCTGCACTGTTCTATAGGTGCACTCACAAGTCTTTTCAGTTGTTAATGTGAAATATTTTGCTGCTTTTTCTCAATCCTGTGAATGATTTATGCTGTTCTTGGCACCCTCCTCTCTTAGTAGGTGGCATCCTGTACATACTAATGTTTGTAAAGCAGCTAGCAGATATTTACCATGGGCAGAACTGATGCAGTCTGAAATTCACAAATCTATTAAGTGAAAATCATCTGGGTTATAGAGTCAACTTGTATTTTAGATGATGCAGAACTACTACAGTGTACGATTTATGGTTTTGTGTTCTTGGTACTGTATTTCAAGGCACTAGACAAGGCACTAATCCACCCTAAAAGAGATGTATACGTAGGAAAATTTGAAATGTAAAGGTGAACTTCCATGTTTAAATCTGAAGACCTATCTCTGAATAATAGTCTTTGAAGGCACATGAAATGTTGGTTTCTTACATAAAGAGGGATTTGCCCTTGCTAAGAGAAAAGGCTAGAATCATCAATTTCTATGTCTCCATTAAGCTTGAATCCTGAGAAAATATTCTTGTTCATTCTGAGCCACTAAAAAGGATGTAAAGCTTTGCTTCAGCCATTAGCCTTGGACAATTCCAACCCACCAAAAATGCTTCTGCATGCACAGTAGGGGAATCCTTCCTTTAATTGGTATTGAAAGGCCAAAATTGGAAAATTATAAATTTTCTGAGGTCACCATATCTGTTTATCAGATGTCAGTCAACAAAAAGAGCCATACATGTGTATCTAAGATTAGAGGCAGTGTTGCAGGAGGCAGGTTATTCTCCAGAGCTGCCGGTATACCTCTACTCTCAGACTGTGTCTGCATGCAATTTCTCCTGAAATATGCCTTCTGGAGTTAGAAATCATAAAGAAAAGGATGCAAAACATAGCAGGAGAATACATCAATGGAAAGCAAGGTCCTGTTTGATTTATGCATTTAATTTGTTTCACAATCTATCTTTTGATTTAACATTATCCTTTTCTTCTGCAGGGATCTCAATCTTTCTGCATCTTTTGTACAAATCAGTGCTCTGACAAAGGGGAAAGAGAATTAAATTAGTTTTGAGAAATTTCCTGCCTTGGTACTTTTGCCTATGGAAGAGCATTCGCTCAGTTAGATTCTCCTTAGTTAACACCATCTCCTCTTCACTGGGCTCAGGCTGAACACTGACTTAATGATTAAATTTTGATCGCACACTTTTCCCAATAGATTAGGGGTCCCAGGCAGATGACCTAAGCAGGCTTTGGTGGCCTAAGTTGTTTCTGCCTCCATACCCAGCACTTTGGTCTCTGCCTCCCTGACATTCAGCCTGGCTCCTTAACCCTCAGCTGGAGAAATCCCAGAGGAAAGACGGGTGAGGAGCAGGAACTTTTAGCTATTGCTAGGGTAAGTAACCACGGGATTTTTGCACAAGGCAGCAGCTCTGGGCTTCAGCTGTTCTCCTTCTGCAGGCAGACCCTGATGGAAGTAAACCTGCCTTTGTCTGAGGTTTGGCAGGGCCAAGGCTGCCTCTTCAACAGGCAGCCTTCTCCTTGCAGAAACAATCTTCAGTAGACACTGACTTCAATGTCACTGGCATGACTCTGAAAGCTATCTCAAACCATGGAAAGGCACCAGCAAAAAATGCACATTGAATAGAAAGCGAGATACATTTTATGCTGATATTCCTGAGAAAATCTTTGCCTTATTCTCAGAAAGAGGCTGCTGCCTTTGTCTCCTGTGCCAGGTGGTGGTGATACTTTGCTCAGGTGGCCTTTTCCAGGTTCTTCTGATAAATCATGTTGGGTTTTTTTTCACATAAATTCTAAGGGAACTTAACAAATGTTATGATATTTGCTTTTAAAGGACTTGTACTTCTTCACAGCAAACTCTTTAAGCTGGTTTTCAAAATAGCTTGAGATTTACTCAAATAGTTTTAATTTAAAGAGATTGCTTCAGGCATAGTGAATTAATATCATTACTTTTTAGTCCTTTAAGATACACCTTCAAGGAAAACTATCAGTTTTGCAAGGTTGAAAGATTCTGCTGTCAGATTGAATTAACTTTACTTTTTAAATTCACAACAGTCCTTGTTAAAAAAAATCCTCAGCAAGGATATATAAACAAACAAACAAACAAACAAACCAACAAATTTGTAATTGTCTGGAAATTGCAGAACTCACATTCCTAAAATTGTCTCTTAACAAAGCAATGAAAGGAAAACACCACCAACATTTATTTTCATAGATATTTCTCTGGGATTGTCAAGCAGAACTAGTTTTGGAATTGGAATAATTTTAGAAGCAATTCAACCGTAGCACTTTGCTGCACAAGTGGTATTCGCTCTTGTTTTCTACCCAAAAGGATGCCAAGGAAATAAGAAAATAACTTCTTTTGAGTTGAGGATCATAAGGCCATGTAACAAATGGTGCTCCTCACAGCTTCTCACAGTAGTAGCTAAAATAGAATATTATCTTTCTCATTTATAATTTTCTCTGGTAGCTCAAGACAGTGCTTTGACAAAGTACTGTTGCCAGCCTTGAATGATAATATCCTTTGTCATTCGAGAGGGCAACAACAAAAAAAATGTAAGTCAGTACTGATATAAGTTTGAAGGATGTGGAAGACAAATACACAGGCCTTTATCCTGCAACATGCTTGAGTCGGGGCAGGAATCTCAGTTCCTGGAATTCGTTGCCAGGTTGGAACAGAGTAGGATGGACCTGCAACCCGAGTTATCTCTCAGCGTGAAACTGGAAGATGAAGTTTAGACTGCTTTTTATCATTACAATATAATGTGAAATATATAGTGTCAACACAGCTGAAAAAGCAAGCAAATCTGTCCCAAAGATTAATTGTTTTGTTTGAAAAGTACAATGAGATTTAAAAAAAAAACAAACCCTGTCTATATTACTAATACAGTTAAAGGAAATTAATGGAAGAGGCAGACCACAGGAGAACATCACACATGGGCTTGTTAGTTGCAGGGCTCTTACTGAAGATCACTTGCCTTAGTGGCCTTTAGACTCTGTTAACACCATACACACAGATTGTGGGCTTTGTGCTCTTTTGCCAGCATAAATTATATTCTACTGAGCAATTAGTAATGCCTGGGGAGACCTGGTAGGTCTCCACAGCTTTGTTCCTCCCATCAGTTTTGTCATTTCCATAATCATATAGAAGAGACAGCTGCCATTTATTAATGAATTGGGTTTGGTGTGCCCATGGTGGAGCAGTGTGCCAAAATTGGATGGAAGTAACCTGCTGGCAGCTGGGACTGTTAAGTGCAGAAAAAACGGGCAAACCAAGATGTCTGGGCTTTGGACAGCTGTGGAGAAGGTAACTAACTAGCAGGGACTTGATAGAACCTCTGTTGTAGACAAGTTGCTGCAGTTTCCTGGAAATATCCAAGAACTATTAGGCAGCCAAACAGATCTAGATAAGAAAGAAACTGGGAAAGCAGCCAAAGGATTTACTTGGTGGTTTTGCTAGGTCAGGGAGGACAGAAGGATGTAATGATTTCTCTGGATCAGAGACAGGAGAAAGAGTAGAGGTGTTTTCTGACTCAACAGTCGAGAAAAACTTCAGAGAAAGGAATAAAGTTGTCAAGCTGCAGGCATCTAAGCAATGATAGAACATCACATCATCTTTGTGTTGAAAATGCAAATGTTTTCTCAGTATGAGATAATAAGCTGCTCTGGGTAAGAGTGAAAGAAAACTTCTGAGGCAACCTTTGAGTCACTGCCAAGAAGGAATTGCACACTGTGACCCTTCCACAGGAACTTACTGCATGTTGGGTACAACAACTGCCATATTGTTAAATAAATACCTATATTCTAGAGTCCACAATGGCCATTGCAGCAAAGCATGCGACTGCTGTCCTACTGTAAGCAGATCCACTAAGGTTTAGTTAAACTAAGAATAGTTTGGAAGGGTCTCCTCTGAGTCTCCTTCTTAGCTTGAGTGACTCTGATCACGCCCCATATATTTTAGGAAATTTTGTCTTCTTCTTTTGGCAGCATCCACCTGCTGTGAAGATTATGCTGGGATGTATCAGTTCCACTGTATTAACCAGGCTGTTCTTGAAGAAAGCAATTTCATTAACCCAAGCCACATTTTTCAGGGGGAGAAAGGTAAACGTTTCTTTCTAATAACAAGATCCTGTTATCTGAGAAGACAATAACGTTGGCTTATCCTTCTTTGTTTTGCAATCATTGCTTCAAATCATACTTTCTCATTTTTATGTATAATGATAAAAAGGAATATTTTACAAAATGATGGCATCTAAGTCAGACTGTGAATGGTAAACTTGCCAGCAAGATGAGTTAAGGATTTACAAAAGCAAAAATAAAGAGATAGAGGCAAGTCAAAAATGTATTTGATCACTCATGATTGTGAAAGACTTTGTCTCTATTTTTTTGCAAATCCCATTTGTGGTACTTCTAAATTGATATATGACTAATCTCCATGTGGGGTAAACTTTCAGGCTGAGGATCTATAGAGTGCCAATATGTGACTTCAGACCAATGGGCATACAGTACCTCTTTTTTTTGGTTTCATTATCGTGGAAGATGTGAAACAGTGTGAGTGCTCAGAAAACTCATCTAAATTGTAGACCTAAAATGTTTTGCATAAACTGTACTTTTTTTTCTTCTACTGTTAACAGTTACTTACAGTGCATATTACAAATACGGAGAAAATATTTCTTTTAATTCTTGGAGGCTAGTAAAACAGGGTTGTAGATTGGATCGTCAAAGGAGTTTTGCTTTGCTTCTTTTAAGAGTTCCCAGTAAGAACAAATGATAACAAGATATCAAGCAGTAAAAAATGCTAGACTTCTACGGGTCAAGGGAGAGATTAAGTGTCTTGAAACATCTGACCTTCCTTGATTCTGTAGAACTCTAGAAAATCTGGCTTGTACTGTACTTTTTTTAATAACTCACTTTGGATTAACTCTGCAACATTGCTTTTAACTGCTAAAAAGTGACATCAAAACATCTCCAAAAGTTCATTGCAGTGAAAAGGAACCCCCCAATTTTTGTATTATAATTGTCTTACAGATTACATAACAGGCAGAATCACAGGCAATGTCTCCAGTTTGCAGGAACAACTCTCAACATTACGTTTGAACTAATATAATGTGAACTGATTTGACTAATTTGTTTTAGGGAATGGTCTCAGAAGCAGCACAATGTGGGTGAAGGCTAACTTGTTGCTTCATACACTTTCATGCAATGTAGTACATACATCAAGGTGTTGCCTCACTGAGTATCAGACAAAAAAAGTACCTAGAAATACTAGTTCCTTGCTCTCTGTCCACTTCATAGGCTTCATATTCAAGTGTACCACTTGAAAAAATATGTCTTTGTAATCAGACTTCACAGAATTTAAAATCACTTCTGCATTGAGCTCAGTAACTGAGTTGAGCTAGTTGTCTTTATGCTATTACAATAATTCTTTGGTCTAGCAAATTATATTCAAACTTCAAGTGTTGATAATAAGCTTCCTTTCTGAAGGCAAAGACTTCATTTGAGCACTTAGTAATATTAATATAAACACCTGTCAGACTTCCTTCTTGTTCCCTTTAATTGCCTGAAGTATCAGATTTTACAGATGATTTGTTTCCTATATATTTAAAATACCTCTTCATAGCTCCCTTATTATGTTTGATGTTTTATTTACGATGGTATTTTTGCTTATCAATGCTGTGTTTAGTTGTGTCTAGCTTTCATAAGCTTTTCTTTATAATATAATATGTTACACTGATATATTCATCAATACTTTTTTCTTTTTTTTTGTTAGCCTACAACACTTTTAGCAAAAACTATTGTAAGATTACTCAATTTACAAAGTTAGCCTCTTCCACGTATTACCTGACTCTGACGAAGCCAATTATACATCTGGAAAGGCAATAAACTTCCTTTGATCCAATATTAAGCCCAAAATTGAAAAGAGAAAAGTCTTGGCTTTTGGTTTTAACTAACATCAACATCAAAATCAAAACTATTATGACCTTCAATAAAGTGTTTGGAGTGCTGTAGTCCAGTTTCCATTTTTAGTTTACCTGTGTAAGATAAATCATAAATGAGTAACCTGCATGTATTTATCTATTGATATATGTGTGTATTGATTTGATAAATAAAATCATTAGTGATATGAGGAAGATGCAAATGGGAGGGAATAAGGGGTAGAATGTCCTGGTTTGAGGTAAAATAGAACCAACTTTCTGTTCAGTAGTTTCACTTCTTAACTTGGCCTTGCTTAACTCTCTGAAATTAACAGCATATTGTGGAGAAAACTGGAGACCAGTGTTTATAGTTCATGCCAAGGAATGGTGTGCAGAGAGGCTCTTGCTTATACTTGTTGCTAAAACAACAAAGGTCAGCTAAGATCGTGTTTTTCCCCATTGGAGGATTTGAAACAGAAAAGCATAGAGGGGTCACACCTGTGGGGAGGAGCGGACAGGACAGGTGACCAACAGGGTATCCCATCCCATCTGCCCCATGCTCAGTAGAAAAGCTGAGGGATCAAAGGGTCATCCCTCTCTCTTCATTGGCCGACGTCCTGTCTGTTTATCTGCCTTTGATCCCAATCCATGTGTTCTTGAATCCAAATCTGGAATCCAGTTCCCACCTGTTGCTGAGTCCAGTCTGGGACTTCCCCAGTGCCTGTCAGTGACATCATCCTGGGAGCTTGGTACAGTTTTGTATATATTGTATCTATTTAATTATTTTCTTTTTCTTTTTATTATCAATACTTTGTTAGAGTAGTTTAATTCCTTCTCAACTTATAAATCTCTCCTCCTCTTCTCCTCAGAGTGAGAAGTGGGAGAAGAGCATCTGTTGCCCATAATTGGCCAATTCAGCCCAAAACAGAACACTATTGTTAATTTTTTTCTACAAATTGGAGTTTAAAATCTGTATTTTTAAATATGGGCTCTCTCAGAGCTGGTAGAATTTAAATATTTAAATATAAATGATTGAATATTTCTTTAAAATCAAAATAAACCATCTTGTTCTTCAATATTCTTTCTCTTGGTTTGGTTTTTGGATTTCATTTTATTCCTCCTAAAACTTTCTAAGGCAATGTACTATACACTGGAAAAAATATGAACTTGGTTCTGAGTGATTGTGCTCATACATTATAGACGAACCCCTGTTAAAATCTGGAGTGTGCTCCTAACCTTACACTCTTCAAATTGTGAGTAAAAGGGATTAGAAGTATCTGTTAGTTCACCTGATGGTTTATCCTGCTTCTGACATGGAAGAAAACCAACTGCATAAGCAAGGTGAGAACTCCAGTTTGCTTCAGTGTGCACCTTTTCTTAATCTTCACACCCCTCAGGAGGCACACCACCCTCTGAGAGGTGAGTTATCCTCTGAAGTAAAGCAAGGACAACCCCAACTCTGACTCACAACTAAGAAACTAGTACTACAGAAGCAGCATAATTTTAGTATTTGAGTGCAGGTTCTGAAAATGTGACTCTAAATGTGGCAATCATGTTTGAAGTAGGAACTGCCTTCTTAAATAACTAGCTCACTTTGGAAAACACCATCTTTGATCTCACCCTTACTGTTTAACATTCCTTTTTCTTTAAAAACATAGTTTAGTTTAAATGGTGAACGTTAAGAGTCATAGTGCCATAAAAAGCTCCTCTGAAACAGGAGAACGTTACAGCATTGTACCCATGAAAACACAGTTGTAGCTGAGCAGAGGTACTGAGGATTTTGGCAGTAGCTATGTAGCTGAAAGAAGGATCTCCCTCAGACCTCTGTAAAAATATCCACTAAATCCACTTCTGTTCAATGCCATATTTTACTGTGCTGAGCGTCAGAGTAAGCAAGTACAGTGAGCACACCTACTAAGCGTGCCAAGGCTGACAGCATACGTGAGCATGAAATAATTCTACCAACTGATGTCCAAGTGAAATTACATCCATGAAAGAATTTTAAACATCTGTGCTGATGACTGTTTTCCAGATTATTTTTTCACATTCACATAGTTCCTCAAAGACTTACAAAGCAAATATCTTTGTTAAAATACTGTAGCCCTAATTTATATTTTCTTTCTCCTAGGGATCTTGACAGGCTACATAAGGGTGAAAAAAGTCAGTGTATTAAGATCAGGAAGATGGACAATAAGCAGGAGTCACATTTTCTTTGCTACAGATCATAAAACACTTTTAATATCTTTTTGATATTTGATCAGAGAAGACTCTGTTTCTCATCTGTTTTGCTTTCATACTGTGCCTGAACTATTCCGTATCAATAAAAACTTTTTTTCCAAAAACTTTTAATTACCTCATTTGTCAGTAGACAAAACGTTATTTTCATGTGATTCTCAGGAATATCCCGATAAATTGCATATTTATGCCAATTTCAGAAACATGTAGCCTTAAGATTATTTAATCTGAAGACATTATTTAATTTCCTTAGCATCTGCTGAATTGATTTTATATTATAGAAATTGCAGACTTAATTTGAAAAATTATTGGAGATGTCTGTGGATATATATTTTTCCTCCTTTTACGATGTGACCCTAAAACATAATTTTGTCATTCAATTAAAAGATTCTCTTCTCAGATGTAACAATAGCAAACAGGTAAGATTTTTCATCCTCTTTGAACAAATGTTGTACAGAGGTTAAGAGAAATGTCATTCATTCAATAATCTGTAGTGTTTAGAAGACAATTCAATATTGCTCTGAAACCTTTTTGGAAGAAAGTTCCTTTTGTTATTTTTAAGAACCAAGTTTGAAAATATTTTGAAAACATCTTTTCAAAGGTTTGGAGCAGTAACAGTAACACTTTTCCCAAACTCACCAACTGAAATTTCTCCTCGCCATCAAAGCAGATGTCAACATGCACATACAGGATCCTTATGCCATTATTGCTGTCCAAAACCTTGCTTTGATTAATTTAGAGCCATTTACTAAAGGCTAGCCAAGACCTTCCATGTCTTTGGAAAGAGATGTTAATGTTTTTTCTCTGGGCTGGACTTGTACTTATTTTCAAAGATCTTTTTGAAGTTAAATTCCCCACCCAAGCACTTAATCTTCAGCATTTTACCCAGATGTATTTATAATAATGTCCGATGTATTTATAATGCCAAAAAAAAGTGAGTCACAGTCCTCCAAGCAGAGCTCAGTAGAATACTGGCATTGTTTGCAAACGTTGTGGACAGACTCCTCGTGTAACCTCATTCTGTAGAGCAACCTCCCACGAAGCGAGAAGGCAGTTCTGGTCCAGACACCTTTCCAGTGGTCTGGCTCAAGATGACAACAAACAGCTCTGGATGCAGAGACAGAGAATCTGAACTGGGACAAAAAAAAACCCGACCAGCAAAAGAGATTGCCAACCCAATGGGTAAGTAAGAAAGGGGAAAAAAGAAATGCCACCTGTCAAAACACATGCATGGCCAAAGGAGCTTCTGGCAGAGAAGGCAGCAGCAGGAGGAAATGAACTTGCAAGAGGTGCAGAGTACTGTTTTGTTTAGAAGGCAGTCTGGGAAATTTCTATGGTTTTTAGCAGGTGGTTCTAACTAACTTCTTTCACTACGGGTCTGGATCTTTTCAGATGTTATATGAGCTATAGATTTTTAAGGTTGTAGATTTTTAAGGACAAAAATTTAGGCTGAGAAGCCCTTTTTAGCAGAAAATTTTCTCACCCTTTTGGTACACGTTAGCCATGCTAAAATCAACACTTGAAATTCTCTTGGATACATTTAATAGATAGAAAGCTGTAACTCCTCACAAGGATTTTTTTTTTCCAGACTTCACATACTGTTGAAGTAATTCTTACTTTGGGAAAATACTTTATTGTGTATTGTATCTTTATTTTTTAAAATAATTTAAAATGTATTCTTTTTTTTGTACAAGAAGAAACTCTGGTGAACGTATAGTGCCTAATAAAATGGCTTGAAACTTCAGCCTTTCCCAAAAATTCAGGCTTGAATATAGGCCTTCACGTTTATCACTCTGAATTTTAGGCAGATAGCTAAGGACAAAGTAGAGAGGAAAGGCAGCTCCCGAAGATTGTTTAGTCTGTATAAGGTCTAATTTGGTGTTTGGTGATATCTCTCTCTTCCTTGACTATATGTAGGGCATAAATGATATATGTCGAACATCTGAGTTCAGATCTTCCTGCCAGCTATTTGATACTTTTACCTATACCAAAAAAGCTGGCAAGAATAAAAGAATTGCTAATAATGGATATGCAGTTCAGGAATCTCGCAGAAACACCTCACTTGAATGTTGGTTATTAATTGCACACAATTCAGGTTATGCTACCGGAAAATCTTTGCTACTATCTTAGTTTCCCTTTGTCATCTTTCTGTCCAATTACATTTGACTGAATCATTTTTTTTCATTCTCTTACAATACAAATACATCTGTAGTTTCCCTCTAGTGCTGAAGAACTTCCTGATTTCCTGACAGCTTGAAGAAGTCCCCCTAAGCTCTGGTAGTTGTTATTTGGTCCTACACATTCAAAACGTGTTTTATCTTTAGCGCTTGCTCTCTAGCACGTTTTGCAGTTATGAATGGAATAACTAAAATGTAATCCAAAACACGTCTGCAAAGTGTCATACTGTCATAGTGTTGTCCAGGCCGGAAGGGACAACATCTAGTCGGTCATCTAGTCCGACCTCCCCACAGTCAGCAGGGACACCCCCAACTAGACCAGGTTGCCCAGGGCCTCGTCGAGCCTCGCCTTGAATATCTCCAGGGATGGGGCC
Source organism: Tringa tobata (assembly GCA_033628505.1). Classification (NCBI taxonomy): domain Eukaryota; kingdom Metazoa; phylum Chordata; class Aves; order Charadriiformes; family Scolopacidae; genus Tringa; species Tringa tobata. The sequence goes on along the minus strand of JAHREE010000576.1, from coordinate 677,496 downwards.
TCAACCACCTCCCTGGGCAACCTGTTCCAGTGCTCCACCACCCTCATGGTGAAGAACCCTCTCCTAATCTCCAGTCTAAATCTGCTCCCCTCCAGCTTAAAGCCATTGCCCCTCATCCTGAGGGGTGGTGTGTCATCATCCAACTTCTTGGTCACTTTGGTTTTAGTGTGTCTCACCCAGAGCCTCCTGCTTGCATTTAGCTATTGATTCCAGTAATCCAAACAGTTAAAATGCTTTCAGCAACTTGGCCAAATGAGGTATGAAGGGCTATCATCAGGTATCTAGAGACATAGGAGCGTCAGGGAGAGGATGGCCTGCTGGGAACTGTGCCTCAGAGGAGAAGGTGTCTTAAAGGTCTTGTTTCTTTGGATTCCAAGCTCTACCTCCCACTGTAGCATATTAACCTTCTGGGAAGGAATGGACCGTGCACAATGAGAAAGGGAAAACCAAGCCAAAACCAAGGCGGAAACCCCAGGAGTTTTAAGACACCTTCAGGAAAAAAATACTAGATGTCCATTTTAATACAAGTTCAGAACAAAGTGCTGGAGGATATTTGTTCAAGGCTATCCCTTGGCACAGAGTAGGGGTAGCCACTTAAGCACAAAATGGGAGAGCTGGGGATTTGGAATTCAGTTTCTAATTCTCCTTGTGCACCGCATAGAAAACACCCACCAGGGAAGGATCTCACAGTTCACAGAAAAAGGTGGAGACTGGTAAGTGCCTACACATGCTGGCACGCAATAATTGCATCTATTTATACTGGGGTTTGATACAGCAGGACACATTTGTGGTGGAAGAAAAAAACTGGAAACTTTTATACTCTATTAGTGAGTCCTGTCAGGTTTGACACATCACAATCACTTATGTTGTGTAATCTGACATGCTGACATAATGGGAGCTGATATGTCACCCTAATGATAGGCCTATTCTGAAAAATGAAAGAAGATGTGGCTCATAATATCAGAGCTAAGATTACTGTGGCTTTCAGTAGCATGTTCTTTCCAATTAAGGTCAGAGTCAAGCTGTGCCAAGCGTATATGCATGTGAATATGGTCAGTCAAATAATCACGTGCTTTTATAATTACAACAATGTTATGTAATCTTATGAAGAAATTTTAGACCTTAGGTAGCAAGGCAGCCAAGCAGTAAGGAATGTAAGAAGGCATACAGAAATTGCTATAAGTATTTAATGGTGAACAGTGGACCTGCTGTAGCTTTTTAAAGCCACCTTAAAGGGTTCCATAGTGATAATCCAATACTATATTAAATTCCAAAAAGATTATTGAAAAGACTGACATGTCATTTCGTTTTAAATCCATCAAGATTAACCTTTCATTCCCAAAGACTCAAAGGTTATGTAAAGTCTTAGGTTTGTTCGCCCACACAGAAGAGTATTGGCGTTCCCCATGGAGAGCATAGACGTACTTACAGTAAATGCATGGCCATTTTTAGAATGTCTGTCATTGTTCCTTTGTGTTATACTGCTACCAAGATGGTAGAAACGCAGCAAATTATTACGATTACTATTATATTACAGCTATGACAGTTGAGCACAAATTTTGAAAAGCGTTTTATTCATCCCTTTTGCCAAAAGCTTTTAAAAATCTTTTATTGTCAGCCTGTGACCTTGCAGAACACGATTGACTCTCTGAGAAATAAAAGGAGCGCGTTTTTGCTGTCATACTGCTGAACCCTTTCAACTCCTATTACTGTCAGGGGAAGGCAAGGACTTCTGGCACCTTCTGCTCTATAGGTCTTACATGAGGGTCTTTGCAGCCTAAGTTCTGTAGTGTAGACCCAGGAAAAACTCCTTACTGGGTAAGAGATGTATGACTGTATCCCTGGGGTCAATTTTCTGACTCTTCCTCTTAGCTGCATTCAATTTGCCATGAAGAATGTTACACGAAGCTCAATTTTGCTTTACTCCAACTGGTAATGTTTATAACTGTTCTCAGCATATTTATTGGACTGGGCAGTATAATTAATAGAATCATAAAATGGTTAAAGTTGGAAGGGACCTTAAAGATCATCTAATTCCCACCCCTCTGCCCTGGGCAGGGACACCTCCCACCAGACCAGGTGGCTCAGTTCAGCTGTTTCTCCTTTAGTAACTAGGGACTGGTGATGAATTTTGTTTACAAAACGTTTTGCAGCAAAAAGAAAGATGATTACCCTCTCAGATTGGAATTACAAAGAAGAAAACACATTTTAGATAAACTTTTAAACATATGAACCCATGAAATTTAAGTTCATCTTTCTCTGGTGAAAATAAAAACATTTTCAGGAGAAGACCTTTATATAAAAATAAAGATAGATAAATTTGATCAAAAAATTAAGTAAAATCCATGCAGCAGGTACAATGGTGTTTCAGCCAATAGAAATTGTGGCCTGGAAATTACTGCACAAGGAGGGAAGTTAATTTAACACTTTCTGCCGACCTGCATCACTTTCTCCCTGTGTAAAATTCATGCTAGAGAACCAGGCGGGGGGCACATCTTTGTCAGAATGATTCATTCACAGAATCATCCTGCTGGGGATTTGGTCATCTAGCTTTTCTGTTTATCAATAATTTTTTTCAGAGTCCTAATTTTAAACTTGGTTTGAGTATCAGTGCTGTAGTTATAGTATTACAGGGAAATAAGAAAAAAAAAAGAAAGATATGCATTGGACTGATGTATTTCATAATTTATTGCATGATCATTTAACATATAAATGAGGTGTCAATAAAAAATGGAATGCAACAATGTAATTTCCCAGCCTAATTTTGCCTGTTTCTTCTACTTAAACATTGGCAGCAATGTATGTATAATATGTTATTGGGAGGAAAGCATAAAAAGTATTTGGAAAGTAATCCACAACCATTTTGCTTTCTTTTACAGAAGAACTTAATTTCACAGATTTCCAGCGACTCTGAAAGTGCTTGATCAGTACAAAACCAGGCAAAGTTAATTAATGATTTCAATTTCAAAGCACCTTTGATTAACTGAAGCCAGTACATAGGGAGGCAAACTACTTTTCATTAATGATTCTTTTTATCGTTTCTATTAAAAAATGCCTCTAATTGACAGCACATATTTTCCAAACAGTTTGCATTATTAGATTAGAACTCTTGACGTTGTTCACATCTGGGTACAGGAATAAAAATAATTAAATTTAATAATAATGGAAAAAATACAGTAATCCATCATACTACCACTGTAGCATGAACAATGAAGTCTGAGTGGGTGCCAAATTAAAAAATGAATCCATAAAAATATGTCAACCATAATAAAATTTCAGACCATGTTCAAATGAATATGAACCATAATCCTCTCTCTCAATCTCACCGGGGTCTTCTGATTTCAAATTGCACCTAAAAACATATTTAAGGTGACTAGCATTGGACATTAGCCTTAGAAATCACATATAACACTGCAGCTCTGACTGAAACAAATCTCCAGGATTGTTCAATTTAAAGTTCCTCCATTTTCTGTGTTATTGTCTCAGCTTTGTCTCATACTACAGCACTCAGTACGACCTGAACTATTTTTCCAAACTCATCGTTCATACACTGGCAGCTTTGTAAAATAAGCACAGGGTGATTCTCTTTCTTCAGATGCTACTTTTTGCATTCTCCTCATCTTCCCGTACCAAATGTTCTCATTTGTCAGGCTTTAGAAACCTCTTTGAAGAGTAAATAGGGAGCTCTGAACATTCAGAATTTTTGTGTGTGTCGTGTGAAAGGTATTGTTCAACAAACAAACATCTCCTTTTTTTTCACAGTTAAAATGGATTGCTATTGTAACAACTGAGAAAGGCATTGTATAAACGTTGTTTCAGCGGTGCAGATGCATGCATCAATGTCATGTTTGTTTCACCTTTCTCCTTATGGAAGAAGATAGCATGCCCTTGCAGACATGCTTTCATTAAAGACTCAACGTGGCCAGTTCATGAGATCATTGATAATTCTTGAGTGAAGGGACCTCAGGAGGTCTCCAGTCTAACCTCCCCCTCAAAGCAGGGCCAGCTACAGTGCCAGGATAATTTGCTCAGGACTTTTTGCAGTAGGGTCTTGAAAATCTCCAAGAAGGGAGCCCCCATAACCTCTCTGGACAGCCTGCTCCACTGTTGTGCTTTTCTCATGTGGAAAAGATTTTTCTTTGCCATGACCCTAAATCTCTCTGGTTAAAATTATGTCTGCTGTCTCTCATCTTCCCAACGTGCATCACTGAGAACAGTCTGGATCCATCTTCTTTATAATCTTGCACTACTGGCAGGCTTCTGATAGCTCCCCCTGAAACCATGTCTTCTCCAGGCTGAACAAGCCCATCTCCCTCAGCCTTTTCTCACAGGACGAGTGTTCCAGACACAGCTCTTTGTGGCCTTTGTCCTCATTGAATGTCATAAGGTTCACCTAGATCCATTTTTCCAACCTGCCTGGTTCCCTCTGAATGATTTAAATTGATCAAAGTGCCCTCCTTTGCCTCTTCCAGGTCACTCATGAAGATTGTAAACAGGCAAGTCCCAGGGCAGACCCCTGAGGTACTGCACTTGCTACTGGCCTCCAGACAGAACGCGATGCATTAACCATAGTCCTAACTGATGATGTTCACCCATCTAGACTGTAATGTCAGGTATAGTAAAACTGTCTTGTTCTAATATTCTGAAGATTACAAGTGACCTAGTTTAGGTTTATAAGTAAACCAACCTGAAATAAAATCATTGATTTTCCCTTCACTACATGCAAAATTCACTTTTCTGCAGTGATGCATCAGCCCTGTGTGTGTGAGCAAGTTCTGTGAATGTTCACATTATGGACATCAGCTATATTTATCACTTTTTAGTATTTTAACATTTTACCTCTTACTTTTTTTAGTATAGTTATGGACAATATAAGCTGTGATATTTTTCCTGGACTGGTTTTCTTCTTTTTAAATTTAAAAATTTATCAGCGTTCTCATGGAGCCCCAGTAAGACTGTCTATAAATAATTTATGTCTTTTACCTTTAAAAAAATATTCTCTGGAAAAAGATTGTTTTTCTCAGCAGTATGAGAGTTGGAAAGGTGCTTTTTAATATACCATCTAAAAAACTCAAGAGCCTTGCACAGGAAACACAATATACTGTTGTAAGGTCCCCAAAATAAATAACTGTATGAATGGAAGCCAAGCCATTGGGCTTAATGATCAAGTGACCTCAAAAACATACAAACTTTATAAGTGCAGCTGCAAAAGGCTGCCTACTGCGCTTACAGAATGTATTAGGAACAGACTGTTTTCACAGATATATTAGCGTTCCTTAAAATCTTTGGTATGCTTAAAAGTGTATAGAAACAATGTTAGTAATTACGATATTTATTTACTGGAAATAAAAGTAAGATTATTCTGAAACTATTCTCTAAATTGGAAGGTATATTTATATAAAACAAAGGAGTTTTCTCCCTTTTTTTTTTCTTGAATGAAATCCTTTAGTGCTTAGAAAGAAAGGTAGAAGTCCTTTGTCACCTTGTTGATCCCACCAAAATATGCTCCACGTGGCAAAAAGTTGCTGCTGCTAACTCTCAAACATATGGATAGCATATGAGAGCATTTCATTATTCATTTATTTAGAGTTTTATTGCTGTAAACCATTGTAGGTAGTTGATATGATATTTTTATGTAAGAGACATGAAAAAAAAGTCTTTTCATTCAAAAGGCAAAAAAATAAAGTTATCTTTCAACTATCTTTGATGACTATAACTATTTTTTTTTTTAATGGAAAATTACCTAGTATCTAATCCAGTTTATTTGCAGATGGATACACTCATCCATGAATTCATCACTGAATTCATTCAGTTCATAGTTGTGGGAGATTCCACTCCCACAAATTCTTAGGTTCAGTTATACAAATCAGTCACAACAAAGGCAACAGAAAATAGTGGGCAAAATGGAATATCTACGTAAGGATAGAAGTTCTCTCATGTAATTTCAGTGATCTAAAACCTGTGGCTAGGCTAAGCAATCATTTGCACTCCTTCTACAGTCAATGGGGTGACAGACAATTCCTGAGGATGATTAACATGCCTCAGTAATCTCTTTCAGCAGGTTTTTTTATCCCACCTGTTCTCCATACCAGCAAGAGGAGAAGCAAACCCACCCAGGTTAGCTAGGATGCCCAGATTTTTAGATGGCCCACGTGAGGGGGAATTCATGTCACATAAACCTTTCAAGGTTGTCACAGGATTTCTAGAATGGAAGTGGAGGGGCCAGGAGGAGAAAGGATGGCTTTCTTGGCCATATACTGTAGGTGGCACCACTTTTACACAATAGCAGACATCTGCAGTCTCCTGGTAAACATCTTTGTCAGCAGAAAACAAGACAGTCCCAGGCTGTGGGACTTGGCACGGAAAGTATGCTTAAGGTCAAATAAATTTTGGATGCACGGGTCATGAGACTATGATGAGACCCAGACAACAGAGCATCAATTATCATGCTGAAGATTAGAATCTGGGTCAAATCCAATTATCTGCAGCGGGTAAGAGGGCTGCAAGCTCTGAGAAGCTTGGTGATCCTTTAATACCTTGGAGTTGCAGGATAAGCAGAGATGTTTTCTCTCTGGTTTAAAAAGAATGGACAGGTAAGGAATAGATCCCCAGAGTACCTTGAGATAGACAACTTGATGCAGAGCAGAAGCAATATAGAATAGACACATGCTGTCCAACAAAACCAAAAAAACAGCAACAAATTTTATAGATGTCAGATAAACATCAACAACACCAACAAAATTTGTATCTGTTGGACAAAAATTTCCTAATTATTTGATGGAAAATGAATGTGTGCTCTGCTGTAAAAGATGGTACTGCTTGAATATAATGGTGAACATTTTTTTCTGAAGTAAAATAAGCTGATATTACTGATATTTTTCTTTTTCTAGTACCACTGGTAAGCTTTGCCAGTATGAAGTCAAATTCTATTTGTTGGCAAAAATTTCATGTTCCATACTGAGGTACTCCACTTCATAATCAACTCTAATAAACACAAGAAGAAATAAAAAAGATATTTTACTAGTTTTGAATACCATCTATTACATCTGAATTGTATTTGCTGTGTTAATGCAATGGTTGCACTAAAAAAAAACTGTTGCTGTCATTTCCGTAAAAACTGATTCTCAGCTAAAAGGAACTAAAAAGTCTTGTTTAGGCATGATATTAATTATATCTGTTGCTTCTTTTATATTGCAGAAACTTGGAGTTCTTGTTGTAAATTAGAACAGTTAAATGCTGAGGAAGTACAGTTTACAATCGAAGTGGGAAGATTCCCATTTTCAGGATTACTGAAGGACTGCAGATACATGTCCTTTTTGTGGCAAAGGTGTTAACTGTACTGAAGAACAAAATAATGGTATTCTGCACTGTCAGGTACACTCTGTCCCCAGACTTTCTGAATACATTCAAAGTAAATGTATTCTCAGTTCTTGAGAGAGCAAGGACCAGGGGATGTAAATTTTTGATGGTGATACCAGAAATCTCAAAGGACGAGATATACAAAGGGATGTGCATCCCTACCTGCATTCTATAGTTTAATAAGGCAAGCTGAAACTTTTTATTATGTACACTGATCGCATTGCTGGAGCAAAGTCTTGGGCAAGACTTCAGGAGAAATAAACCCGACTCTATTGACCTACGCCAGCTGCAGACTGCAAAGAAAATGTCAAAGAAATACGTCTTTTTTTATCTCCTTCCTCTATCAGCGGCATTCTAAAAGTACCTTAGTGAACCTCCAGACTATGAGAAAATACTGGCAGCCCTTTCGAAATGACCCCTCAAGGACTGCAGGCACAGGTCCCCTGATGTGTTTAGTTGGTTAGCTCCTCTAGAAATTGATGGGAACCAGGGACCTAAGTACAGGCCATGGTCCTAAATGGCTTTGTACACGAGCCACATGTGCTTACACTCACCAAAGAAAGTCAGCAAAGCGCTGTGATATTAAGAAGGATTACACTCCTGCAGCTATGCAAACAGTTGCAGACAGTCCATCTGCTATTGTCATTTAATACAAATACGGTACAAGCCTTTGTAGTGACTTCAGATTATGAAAATATTAAGAACAATTGCATTCAGTGGTTTGCATGTTATTATTACTTTTGACAGCTTTCAAGGATAATAGCCCTGGACTAGAATTTTGCCATTTCAGTCTCCCCCAGATCTGCATGAATTCTTTCCACTAATTCTAAAATGTTGACATCTGACTGAAAACAGTATGTATTAGACAATCTATATATAGAAAGGAAATAAATCTGGAAATACTGCAAAGGCACAGAGAAACAAGGATGTATAAAAAACTTCAGTGATGCAGGGTTAGACTTTATAATGAAATGTAGGTTGTCATATTTAAGGCTGTTCTGAGGTAAGGTTCTGTGAAATTAATTATATTTTAATTGCTCAGACTAGCAAAATTTCTTCTCATATGCACTATCTGTTTTACACTTCAAACTCAGTGTATCATTGAATCAAAGAGCGTAATCATCACAGCGTTACCACATTCAAAGCAAAATTTAGCTAATTAAGGTGCTTAGGACTCATTGCAAAGAAAAGCGTGCTGCTGTTCTAAGTCCTACCTTTCATTTTAAAAAGTATGAAAGCAATTCCACCTCTTTGTTTTGCAAAGGAAACTATAAAGATATAACCAAACACAGTCGACCCTGTCCAACTCTACTGAAAGCACAGAGTAATCCTCAAACCTGTGAACTTCCTCATACATGTTCATGGGCTATTAAGGATGAACCACATTGCAACAGAATAAGAGAACGCAACTCACATTACCCACTTTGCAGTAGCTCCATGGGAATTTTAGTGCTTGACTGATGTAGTAGCAACAAGCTTGGCTTCGGCACACAAGAGCTAAGCTTGTCCAACATGCCTAAAACCAAAATTGGTGGTGCAGAGAAAGAAAAAGAAGGGGTGAGTACTTCTGAGACTTTACCAGGAAAAGAGTTTGCTTTCTTTGTCTCGCTTTTACAACTACCCACTGTTGTGTGAGACAGAGCACAGGGCCATATTTATGGATGGGTATATGAAAGTTTAGCCAGGGTCTTAGATATTTTGCTTTGAAAATCATCCTTGCACAGACTTGCAGTGAGAGTTAAACAGAGCGTGCTGGACAATTGCACAGAGATTTTCTCCAGTGTCCATTTTTTTCCCCCCACAGAAAGTATTTAGGGAAAGAGATTGTTAGAAAGCAAAACCCAAAATTTAATCTCAGAAAATCAGTTTTGTTGTACAAATGGTTGACTGCTTGTGATTCTAAGAGTGGTGAAGTGAATGTTAAAGAATAGTAACTGTATTTATGTAAACTACTGGAGAACTCAGTAGCTCAGTTGAACAGAAGGAATAACAATAACTTTTTATTCTTGTGAAACCATTAGTCAATTTTAACAAAAAGAAGTCAGACCGTTGCTTTCATATCATACTCAAAATGGAATAGTGCCCCTGTATCATACTTCAGTAGGGTTTCCATGCTTCTCTTACCTGGCTCAAATAGGGCCGCCAAGAGGAGAACTGCTATTAGCACTTTCTGGAGTGACTGGTCTGAAATTTCTATTAGAAATTTCAAAGTTGCTTCAGTTTTAAAAGATCTGAGAAAAAAATAAAAAGCTGTGCAGTTCCATTTCTCACGCACATTATTGTCATCATTTGTATCTCAGCAAATGGTGGAGCAGGGAAGCTGTTTTATCTTTGTCACTACGCTCTGCCCGTGTTTATTCGATTGTTAAGGCCTTACTTTGTTGGTGACTACCAAAGACTTGAAATGTGCAAGAATCAGGTTTGGTCCAGAAAGCAGTAATTCATTCAGATAAGTAATTTTGGAACTAGTCAGCAAAAAAAAAATCAGTTATAGTTTGACATCTGCTCAATTCCTGCTGTCAGTGCAATGGCACAGGAAAGATCTTGATAATAAACTAAAATAAAAAATGCTGATTTCACAAAAACATCTAAAAACAACTGCGGTCTGAGGGAATGAGAGAAATTGGGAATTGCATGTTCTTGGGCTGTAGAAGCTAGAGGATAAACAAGACCTGCCTGACCCAGCATAAAATGTATTGAGAATTCCAGTGCTGCAAAACAATTTGCTTTTGCTTTCTATAAACTGGGACTTTGGATGAAGCAATCCTGAAGCTATCTTTTTTCCACCTGGTCATAAGCTTCTGGATGCAACACAAGAACAGCCAGATCTGATAGGTCAAATGAAATGAAACTTGACCTATTGGTGGGATGTCACGATGCTATTCTTTAACTAAAACGTCTTTGTTTACTTCTATTTTCTGTTCATTCTCTCCACATCGGATGTCTTTTCTTTCCATCAAATATCGCTGTCATCACAATCTTTCCTTTCTGAACTGAAGCTCTTAACCACAAATTATAAGCCTTATTTTCCAGCACATAAATTATCAGTGTTCGACCCCCCTTTAAGTTCTGTGGTTAGATCCAAAGAAGTGGCACTAAAAATAATCTTATTACAGTTACTGGTGAGCTGAGGAATCTGGGTACGCGATCAAGATCACCTCTCTGATTGTACCAGCTATCTCCATTGTAGGCATCCAATGACTAAACTAATCCATTGTCTGCAAAAATTCTTAATGTATCTCTGAGTCACTACTTTTCAAGAATTTCCCACCCTGATATTAGAGACAGCTTGTATGCTTTGTTCCTAAATACACCACTTGACTGGATGCCAAATGGCACCACTCCACAACCTGTACACTCCTTTTTTCACCAGCAGGAAGAAATAAATATTTATTTTACCTTCAGAGTTAGGTCTAGAGACTTGTTATTAACATTTTTGTGTAAAGCTGTGCTAATCTAAGGTGATTTTAATGATAGCAGCTTCTGTTCTGTGGGAAACAATTCTAGATGAGCTTCATGCCTTCATTGTAGTTTTACTAATGCTATAAATCAGCAGAGTTCCATATTTAATTTCTGTAGCTGTTTAGGCATTCATCTTTAAAAAATTTCTTTAAAAATTTTCTTGTCTGATCTATTTGCAAATTCTCATAGGATTTTTTTCTTTAGGGCATATCCATGTACATAATTTTTTTTTCAACCAGAGAGTTTATTTTATATACTTTTTTTATACTTTTCCAAATTTCTGTAACTTGCCATTTCTAACTGTAACCTCAGAATTTTCTTTTATTCTTTACTCTTTGTATGTCTTTTAAAATCATAACTGTACTTGTCTTGCAGTTTAATATTTTTAATTATATGTTTAGTTAGATGTTTAAATTAACATTCTTTTAAGACTTCCTTATGAGTGGAGAAAAAGTTCAAAAATAAAGGGAATTCAAATTTCCTTGACAGTTGAATGTCAGATCACTGATTTTTTTGTTTTACACAGATTCCAGAAAAAAACAAATAATCAAACAAAAAAAAAACCCAACCCCAAAACACAGCCACAAAACTTACAAAAGCTGACAGTCTAGAAATCATTGTACTGACCACCAACTTTCATTATGTTAATCAGTTGCCTGAAGGAGTCACGCTGGTCAAAAACATGCCAGCAATTTAAAAACACTGACAATCATCTGCCTGTGTTCGGGCTGCTACTGTGACACTGATGAATTTGCTGCCACAAAAAAAGTCTGGTAATCAGCAGTCTGCTAGCTTATGGATATCTGAAGCATCCTGTACCATGCGGTACAGGGATGAACATATTCTGTCATTTTTAATTAAATAAATGATTTTGATCCTTAAACAACTGTAGTAATTTAACAGAGATTACCAGCAAGACTTATGAAGGGCTTTTGACGCAGGCTTCAGACCTCTCTGTTTTGAAAGATGGTAAGTTTTCTGCTAACCTGTCCTTGTAAAGCCCTGTTAATTACTTCTTTGTATAGAACAAGACGTGTTATAAGGCAGAGCTGCATTTCCCAAAATTTGACAGGTCTGATTTTGTACAAGACTTATGATGATTTCATACCACTAGACATGGCAGAGGGAGCTGGCTTTGTTTAGCCTGAAGAAAAGGAACCCCAGGGGAGACCTTATCGATCCCTATAACAGAAAGGAGGTTGTAGACAGGTGGGTGTTGATCTCTTCTCCCAAGTAACAAGTGATAGGACAAGAGGAAATGACCTCAAGTTACACCAGGGGAGGTTTAGATTGGATATTAGGAAACATTTCTTCACCACAAGAGTTGTCAGGCATTGGAACAGGCTGCCCAGGGAAGTGGTTGAGTCACCATCCTTGGTGATATCTAGATGTGGTTCTTAGGGACATGGTTTAGTGGTGGACATGGCAGTGTTAGGTTAACAGTTGGACTTTGTGATCTTAAAGGTCTTTTCCAACCTATTTTCCTGGTTTGACGTAAAGTAGAACCAATTTTCTGTTTTGTAATCTTAGTTTTTAGCTGGGCCTCTTCTCACTAACTGAACTCTGAAATTAACAGCATATTGTTCAGAAACTGTTCACTCTCACAGTGGTAAGACCCGATTATAGCAAGGAATGGTGTGCAGAGAGGCCCTTGCTTATACTTACTGCTGTAACAACCAAGGTCAGGCAAATCTGTTATTTGCCCCGTTGGAGGGTCGGAAGCGGAACAGCGTAGAGGGGTCACACCTGTGGGGAGGAGCGGACAGGACAGGTGACCCAAAACTGACCAACAGGGTATTCCATCCCATCTGCATCACGCTCAGTAGAAAAGCTGAGGGATCAAAGGGTCAACTCTTTTTCTGCCACAGCCAATGCCTAAGAAGGACCCTGTCTGTTTGCCTGCCTTTGATCCCGATCCAAGTGCTCCTGACTCCAAATGTAGAATCCAGCTCCAGTCTGTCACTAAATCCAGTCTGGGACTTTTCCCTGTCCCTGCTGGTAACTAGATCATCATCCTGGGAGCTTGATACAAGTTTGTATATACTGTATACTTTTTTTTCCTTTTTAAAAATCTCTTCTTATTATTTATCATTTCGTTATTTATTAATATTTTCATTAAAGTAGTTTAGTTTTCCTCTCCTCTCTTTTTCGTCAGCTGTGGGTGCTTTACACAATGTTACCTCAAAAACTCATTGCCACTGACAGTTTCATTATTTGAGGTTTTGGAACTTTTGAGCTTCTTTTGAAGTTGTCTTGATACTGGCATCTAACCTTTCTGAAGCAGTGTCTGAAGTCTAGTGGGACCTCCAAGACTGTCTCTCGGACATCTCAATTTACAGAATTGATTTGTGTCCTTATGAAAAGAGGTTGTTTGGGATTTACACATTTATTTACAAATGTCTACAAGTACACTAGGCATTTTAGCTCCTGTTATAATCAGTGAAAATCTAGTCAATGCAGTCAGGAAATTCAAAAGACCAATAAAATTAACATCTAAGACCTCTTTAACCAATTTCCTCTGCAGGCTCTGCTGGCCATATTGACCAAACTTCCACTGACTATAATAGTGGGGCCTTCCATACATAAGGGCATCTAAATTCAAATATTTTGATACAGAACTAAATGCTCTCCATAATTTATAAACAGAAGCCACTGTGTGACACAGGAAAATATACTTCTGGGACTGGAACCGCATATGCTGCCCACACATTTATTATAGAGGCTGGTATTTAGCAGAGTCTCCAGCTCTCATCATAGTATTTTTTCTGGGGAGTAAATCAGTAAATATTTGGTATTCAGCTCAAGCTGAAAAGGGTTAATACAGCCTGAAAATAGTAAAAATTTTACTGCAGCTGACTGTTTGCAGTACGGGACTGAAAGAGAGACCATTTCTGAGCTTAGACTTTCAGCCCTGACCAGACAGGGCAACTTACTGGCTGCACTGTAAGCGTAGGACAAAAGTACAGGACAATGAGTCAAAATGATATCACAACATTAGTCACAGTTTCTTTCTCTTCCAATACCCTGCTTGCTTACTTGTGCGTATGATGGGTATTTGACTCGCTGTTTTTTGCCAGGTAATCTCAGCCTTTCCAGAACCATGATGCCTTCAGTGATGGCCACACACACCTGCTGCTTTCACACTCTGGAAGGACAACAATGTGGAAGCTGCGAGACCCCAAATGGGAGGGAAAGGATGATTTTGGAACTCCAGGCAGAACAGCTGTGTTGCCGCAGCACTGCCATCTAGTAAGCATTTAGCATATTTTTCTTCATGAAAGTAGTACTTTGTACCAACATATAGCTCTCCATCTTCACGGAGTTAAACAAGCATTAACTAATTAATTCATCCTGCGAAGGAGGTAAGTAACGTTGTCTCAACACTTTTTTTTTTTCAAATTCAAAGACTGTAACTGATCTGTCTAAACCAAAAGAGGAATTACTATAAAGTAGGCGTAAGTGGAGATTTCTGTTGTGCTCTGATTATTAGATCAATGGCAACTGTGACAGCTGTATCTATCTTGCATTACATGTCTTTTCCAAGGTTTGTAAAAAACCTTTCCTTTGAACGTTTTTTTAACAAATATTTAGGCTAAAAGTTAGGTATAAGGCAAAACTATGAAATGTAATAAAAATTAAAATTAGTAACATAAAAACTGAGAAAAACTCGCCGTAAAATGTCCTCAAATATTATAACTTTTAAGGCAAAGTTCTAGGATTTTTAACAATACCTAATAACGTATTTACCCACACATGCTTCTTGCTTCCACAGATCCTTAATTTAGATTCTTGTGAAAGGCAGTGGTTAACTCAACAGGAACAGCTCAACGTGGTGCGTGGCTGGCTGCACAACTTCGGCCCTAAGTTGAGGTCTTGCTGAAAGGATTGTGAATCTTTTGCACATGACAAACCATTTTTTCCGAAAGATTGACATCTATGAATTTTCAAGAAACTGCTTGACAGGGCAGCTGTCTAACAGCTACGGAAAAGAAAGGAAGGATTATAGATGAAGGATGCTTTCCCCTCCCTTTTGCTCCTCCCAGCTATTCATGACACTGGGAAACATTCTGTGATTAAACACTGCTTCTTAAACACCATTTTGAAAGGTTTCTCAACCTTCTGAAGTTCTTATATTTATGTTAGGGAGAGATGGAGTGGCCTGTTTGGAGCTGCTATCGCCCTGCCTGTGGAGACAAACCTACCCCCCCTGCTGAGAGTGCTACAGGAGGTGGAACTACGCATGCGATTTACAATTGTCTTACAGAGAAGTCAATATTAAGGTTTAAAATACACGTCTCTCATGATGCCTACTTTACCCAGAAAAATGGAGTCTCTGGTAGTAGCAAAGCACAAACATCACCTTTTTCTGACTACTTCTATCATATAGTGTCTACAACAGCTGAGCTACCATTTGAAAAACAAATGGCTCGGGACATATGGCATTAAGTGACTTTTGGCAAACCTATAGAGCAAGGCATATGGCATATGATAACCTTGAAGGATTAAATGTCTCCTTGTATCCTGTAAAATGATATGACAAACTGATCTCTAAACCTATTTCTTGTCAGAAACTTGAAAAATTGCCTTGCTTACCTAGTATAAATGTAAGGCTTTTCAAGATTATTTTTCTACCCAACCGTGATTCTAATTATGTCTAACTGGGAAACTGAGAAATTTTTTTTTTTATTATTTTTTTTTGGAGCGAGCCTAATATACGGACTTGAATACAAGCAGGCACTTTGTCACTCACGGTCATTATCTTGTTTTACATTTTCCTGTTAGATGAGGGCATTAAAGCATCTCACACACCTTAAGTAAACCTCACCGAGATAAGACATGTAGCTAGGCAGACTTAAAGCGTATGTATCCAAGGAGGATGTCTTGTGAAAAGTATGAACAAGAATCTTTTTGGGTTTAGGCAGATGCAGAAATACCAGCAAAACAATGAATAAATTCATTTAAGAAAGGAAACGCTATCTCTCTCCTAGGCTTGTGTTTAAATATTATGCTGACAGCATTTTCTGACTTTTTTTTTCTTTCAATTTTCTGTGCTAATTGTATTTATAATATAGGTCATTCCTAGCCATAGGTTTCTGAACAGAAATAATTCCATATGATACAACATCATTAATCAATATTACCATTTTAGAAGTAGTGAACTGGTATTCAGACCATTTTACCATGAAGATTTTATGCTACACAGATTTGCTGCAAATTCCGTAGTAAATTAGTTACTGAAGTTGTAAATAAATCCTTTTTCTTAATCTTTTATATTTTTTTTTCTCTCAAACGGACAGATTTTCAAAGGCAAGGACATTAATTTGATGTGTAGTCATAAAATAAAAAGTGTATTAAATGACAGTTTCAAGCCACACATAGTAAGGTTGTTAATTTTATGGTGGAATATCAATTTTTCATTATCAACAGAGTTTGAATAAAAATTGAACCCTATTTTCCCTAAAATCAAAATAAATTAGGGAAATAGTCCTGGCTTCCTCAAGTTTAAAGATGGATTTTGATGGATCAGGGATGACTATTCAGCATCCTGTAGTTTATAAACCTAAAAATATAAAATATCCAGAAATCGGGCTGTTTATTTCCTTAATCTGCATCGGAAAAATTTCATGATCTTTCTCAGAATGGTGCTGAAAGTGTTTTTATAGTCCAGAATAGCTAATTTGGAGGTAAACATATAAAATTTCTCTCTCAATTTTGTAAGCAAAACCATTTCTAATTTAACCCTTTACGAAGTTACAGATGAGAGGAATTTTTTTGGGGGGTGGTTTTCTTTTTTTTTTTTTTTTCCCAAAGAGGCTGGGCTCAGCTCAGCATCCCGAATAACAACTCCTTCCTTGACGCAACACCTCCAAATACCATAAAACTGTGCTCACTGGCAGCTCCAGCCAACTGGCATGCACCAATTCCCACAGAGTAGAGTTTTCTGCAGCTCATGGGACTTTGTGATTCCTGAAGCTGGCCATAGGTAACTTGACAGCATCTGAACTGATAACTGCTTGGGAAATTTCAGTTGCCTTCATGGTAAATTTGTCTCTTATCATCATAACTGTCTGAAATTAGTCATTGAGCTGGGTTTGGCTGGGGTAATTTTTCTTCGCAGTAGCCGATACCGGGGCTGTGTTTTGGATTTGTGCTGGGAAGAGTGTTGATAATACTGGGATGTTTTAGTTATGGCTGAGCAGGGCTTACACAGAGCTGTTTCTGCTCCTCACAGCACCCCACCGGTGAGTAGGCTGGGGGTGCACGAGAGGTTGAGAGGGGACACAGCCGGTACAGGTGACTCCAACCAACCAAAGGGATATTCCGTACCATATGATGTCATGTTCAGCAGTAAAATTAGGGGAAAGATTGTCTGGGGGGGGCACTGCTCAGGAAGTGGCTGAACATCGGTTGGTTGGCGCTGAGCAGTTGCTTTCATTTGCATCACTTGTCGTTCTTGGGGTTTATGTCTCTCTCTTTTTTATTTTCCTTTTCATTACATTATTATTATTATTAGTAGTAGTATTAGTATTAATTTTATTTCCATTATTAAAATGTTCTTAACTCAACCCACAAGTTTTCTCACTTTTACCCTTCTAGTTCTATTCCCCATCCCACTGAGGGGGAAAGTGAGAAGGCGGCTGTGTGGTGCTTAGTTTCTGGCTGGGGTTAAGCCACCATAGTCCTATAACTTGACCACTCATTTAAACTTCTCTTTTGGCTAGTATATAAAAAGGGAAACCTCCAGAACCCAAATCATCTCAGCCTAAGATGTTTCTGTAAGGTAGATGCAGCAGCCAAACTTAAAAAAATTGAAAATTTGGATTAGACACTCAGGTTCTGGATGGATAAAGGTATGTCAGATGAATCTCTTAAAGCATTATGTGTTCATCATCAAAGAATGATTTCCAGTACCTTCAAAGGGCTAAGTCTGCCTTTGGCCATCAGGGCTAATAGAACAAGTTTGATGCCACATCCACAGAGCCAACAGGTGCCTTACAGATGCCTTTAATAGGCTCCTGGTTTGGGGCTATACCATAGTACTCGTAGGCTGCTGAGACGATGCTGAACACCCTCAGACTCTGTGGATGCTAATGAGGGCCAAGGGTCACCATTATCTTTCAGGTCAGAACGGCACAGACTGGAGGAGATGAAAGCAGCGTTTCTTCTCAAAGACCTTCCTAGTTGATTATGCTGTGCGTTACCACGGACAAAGCATTGACCTCTCTACATCATTAGGAATTGTATCTTCAGTTTTAGTAGAAAAAACAAATTTCCCTGTAGGCATCTAACTGACCACATTCATGTGCATATAATCTAGGAGGTAACAGGAAGAAGTGATCAGATTTTTTTTGATCCTATTTGGGATATTTAATGACGAGTTCAAGCTGTAGAACATGGACAGGTATTCTTGTGATGAACACCTTATAAATAGATTTAATAAAAATTAAAATGAAACAATCATAAATTCAAATTTATTTTCATTAGATTAATATAATTTTCAATTATTCATTAAATGTAATTAAAAAAATAAACTATACTCTTCAAGCTCCAACTGTATCTTGTTACATTGATGATTTTATAATTACAAATGAAAATGATAGTAACAGGAAGGAAATTGTTTGCAGAAAGGTGTTAAAATTGATTTTTGTTAGAGGAGCACACCAAATACATTTTAATAAAGCAGTCAGACTGGGATTGCACACAAGATCTGTAACAGGCACATTTAAAGATTAACTCCCATCCTCCAAAAATAAACCCCTTGTGTTGATTTTAATTACGAACTGACATCATTAAAAAGAAATGACCTTACACGCTCTTGATTCGGATCACGCATACGTTATATGAAATTTCATATTACTGCTAATGCATTGCAAATAATTACCTTATTCCACTGCTCAGAGGTTAAACAGACTTTTTTATACTTCATAAAGAAAAATAAACACCATCATGTAGACCTAAATTTTTATAGAAGAAATTATGTTCTGCTTTCTCTTCCTCATTCTCCCTACAAGCTCATGCATTTTTAATGGAAATTACTTGCAGGTCTTATGCGGGGAACCAATTTATATAAATAAAATTTGTATATTAAACAGATTCTCTTTTTCCTTTCTGTTGCAAACCTACCTACCATCTTACCTACCCATTTGCATCCACCATTGATCATACTCTGGTCCTAACTGTCAGTGGCAGCAGAAAAAGCTACACCACCAAAAGCTGCCCAGAAAGACCAGAGAGCAAAAGATGTCTCCATCTTCGAAGCCCCCAGATCCTGACCTGCTTTCTTTTTCTTTCTTTTTTTCCCAGACTGTTCCTGAGATAACCTGCCAGGAGGCTAAATCGTACTGCTGGACAGGAGAGGAGGTCTGCACAGCAGGGCTTGCAGCATGCTGTCTCTCCCCTGCCCCACAGCAGCAGGTTTCGGGGGCAGCACTGGGAGACAGGATGCTGCTGCTGCCATCGCTTTATCCCTGCATTCCTGAAGTCTCCCCCTGCCTGCACCCCTCTGTCACAGCCAGCTGCGGGGCTCCACCAGGTTGCCCTGACAGGGAGAAGCCTGGGCAGCTTGTTTGTTCTGCTGACAGCGTTTGTGCACCCTCTGCTTATTTATATTTTTCTCATGATGCACCCAGCATTACATAAACAGTGTATGCTAACGTCCTAATTATATAATGTTGAATATTAATTGATACAGTAAATTATTTATAACGCCTTCTATGTCCCTGGCCTTAGCAAGGATGACATCTACCAATACACACAGGACCACTATATCTGGAGCCTGATATGTCAAATTACAGTAAGGTCTTATTTAAAAAAATGATTTATGTGTGTGAGGCTGTGAAAGGGCTGTAAAGCAGAAGGGACAGAAACCTTTTAAGTTAACAGACTGGGCAGCAGCAAGGCAACTCATGCAGTTTCCCACTGACATGAGTTTAAAAAAAAAATCTGACATTTTTCAATAAAGCTTTCAAATATGCATACTTTATAAAACCAAATAATCGCTTAACACAAAAAGATTTTTTACTGTTTTGAAATAAGATGAGCCTGTTGTTTGCCCTGTGCCTTTCTCTGCAGTCATTCTACAGTAACACACTTAAAATCCAGAAAGAAGGTAACTATGCTTCTTGACTCTCAGTTTGAATTTTATTGTTTTAAAAATATGTTTGTAACTATTAGAACTGGTGCTTTCTGCAAATTACATTTATTACTTTCTTAATTTATTGTTAGAGGAGAAATTACTTTCACTTCCTGATAAAACATTTGACATTTTGAAAGGTAAGAGCTATGCTCTGTCATAAATAACAACTTTAGGTCAGGACAATGCTATTGAAATCAAGTCAAAGCGAAGAGGTTGGACAAAAAAAACTCACCTCAATTCAAGGACAAAATAAAAAAAGAGTTGACTGGAAAAATCTTCCCACAGCTTGTGTTAGCAATAGGGTCTTCTGGGGAAGATTTGTCTGTGCTGGTGGGGATCAAATCACCTGTCAAGTTTCTGAAGGGACACATCAATCAGATTTGACACATTGCTGATTGCTCCATTAAATCACCACTGTGGTCCTGATTTGTCTCATCAGGTCAGATGAAATTTTTTTTGAGGAAGCTTGAGATGGCAAAATGTTTTTCACGTTTCCCTATTGAAGGCTTTTCAAATAAATATTTGTTTTTTATTTAACTAGTATAATAATAATACTACTCTATCCTAATAACAAGGTATTTTGGAACATACATTTCTGTCCTATTAACTATATTGAACCAACACATACACTTGCTTTTTCTATTATTTCTTTTTTTTTTTCCTTTTTCACTTTCTTTTTTGCTTCCTTTTTCATTTTTGCTTTCTTTTTTGCTTTTTCTTTTAATTTTTTTCCCACTTCTATTTTCTGCTTCTCTTCCTTTGCTTTCCTCTTTGCCCTTCCCTTCCTCTTTTCTCTTCCCCTTTCCCTTCTCTGTCTCACCTCTCCTTTCTCTCTTTATTTTTCTTCATTCAAAGCTATACAGAGTATTGAAAAATCAAAGTTCTTTTCCTGAAGTTCTCTACTAACATTTAGGTCAAAGAAAAAAAGAAGGAAAAAATCAAACAACTCTGGAGAGCAATAAAGCTTTTAGAATGCAGCACTTTCCTCTGACAAAGTAGCTCTGAGACATATATCATAGGACTTCATTATGTTCCTGGATTTTCTATTAATATTTTGTATGTGCACCCAGAGCTTTGGATGTATGAATATTTAAGCAATCTAAAGAAATGAATACATTAAATTATCACTACTTTAAATATTTCTCCCTTGGTTTTGCACGTAGGGATATGGTAGTCTCAAATCCATATTTGAACAGATTATACTCATACTTGATGTGACACTGAGAAGATGACTTATAGGAGACTTGACTTTGGCACCCCTTAGATGTAAACCTTAGAGCAAAGCTGTGACCCAGCAACTTCCTGAATTGAAGTTCTCTGGAAACAGACCTGCTGGTGATGTCTCAGCATAACTGCTTCCCTCTTGATATATCATGGCGCATAACATTTTCTGGGTGCCTACAGTTAGCCTACATAATCTATATTCCAAAGTCTCCAACTGATATTTAACTTAAAATCCCAGTCTTAGTTACCAACCACTAATATTTCTCCATGCCCTGATTCACTTTGAGCAAGTTTAAAACCCGTGGAGAGTATAAATAAAGAGAAAAAGGAAAAAAGTTTGGGAAGCTCTATATGCAGTTGTTCACGTGCAATGGCCTCTGTGAGGGACTGTCCTTGCATCCGCCGTGAGCAAACAGTGCCTGATGGATCAAGAACCAGTGCACACAACCACTATGGATGCCGGGAACGTTGACACAAGGCTGATTTGAGGTGTGGGTAAAGAGGGTCGTTATGCAGCAAAGCACCCTGTCAGTCAGCAGTTTCCCTGCTTTGCTTTTGCCCATGAAGATACGAGCTGCCACTGTGGGTTCCTCACCGGCGCAGCTCTCTTCTACTACAAAGCGACAGCAGGTGTGTTCCCCAGAAAGGATATGCACGAGGGGAGGACGTAGGAACTAGGAGTAGACTGCTCTGAACAAGGAAAACGTGTTCAGCTTTCTCCCTGGTGTCTTTCCACCTGCCTGTCACAGCAGGGGGGGGTTGGGCCTGCAACGGGTTGTCCGGATATTCCTGATGGCATAATCAAGCTATGATCTGTGCGCTGTTCTTGGTGGTACGGGCCTTGAACCCAACTTATCTTTACAGCATAGATGTGGTCTGTCAACCCCCAGGTGCACAGACTGCAAGGCAAAGCAAATCAGAGGGTCCCCGCGACATCCGGCGTGTACCCACCGTGTGAGAAACGAATGGGCTGAAACTGGAGTGTGAATTAGGAAGGCTGTAGACACAGGAGCTTGTAGACCTGTAGATACAGGTCCCTTAATTGAATGGCTGATGCGTGCTCTTTCCCCAGGAGGCTTACATTTCAACAAATCCATCACTTTGCATAAAGGTAAGCATCACGGCATCTTACTTTGCTAAAACAGATTTTTGTTGTGATAGTGGTTACATCTCATTGTGATCGGATTATGGAATGAAAAAGAAAGCTGAAAATGATGCGGATTGTCACCAGCAACGGCACAACAGCCGCCATCTGACTGCTTTTGGCTGATAATTCTGTTTCAGCACATTCTTACCAACCTTAGTTGGGCCTATTTGGGGAAGATTGCTCTTCTAGAGAGGTCCTACAAATACTTATCTCAGGTATGGATCCCAACACCTGGACCAATTTGGTTACAGAGTCTATATTTTTACTTCACCAGAAGCTAAGTTAGATTGATCTGTTGTTAAACACATGCCCGTATACTGAAGAAATTTTTAAATGTTTGGAAAAGGTCAGCATTGAAGCTTTTCCTGTCAGCTTGAAAAATCAGAGAAAACACATGAGAACGGTCACATCTTAAAGATAGATGTCAGTGAGGGAAGAAAAACATGCATATTCTTGTATCTTTTGAAAATCAGTGAAAGCGGTGTACTGGACTCCTGTATAAAAAGCATAAAATATAGAGAATGCCAATAAATGCCTACCAGCTTTTGTGTCAAACTTAATATAATTTTAAACAGCATCAACTCTGTTTCCTGTGTGCCTTACACATATACTAACAAGAAACCAGCTCTTTATGAAATTGGCTGAGCCTTACTGAAGTCTTAATTCTGAATTTTAGATGGAATAGCCTTGAGGCTTAATTCAATATAATGCATCCGAGACTCCCCAAAAGACAGAACTTTGGCCGTTGCTTCATCAAAGATCTAGCCTGAGGTGATGAAACAAGGGGAGAGCTGCATGTGGTGTTATGTCAGCATTTTCACCTCCTTATGCAAGGCAATGTTTGACTATTCTTGGTGCAGTTTTCTTGTCATGAACCGCATCCCTGTCCCCATTGCAAAAAAACCCCAAACAAAACCCTAACACATCTGGAACAATAAGGAGAATATTTATGCATAGCCTTGTCCTATTTTTGTTCAAAAACTCATAAGAGTGAGCACGTTCAGGAATCTGATTTGAATAAACAAGTCCCTTAAAAGCACTATTATTGAAAAGACAGTTAAGGACTTGCACCAGAGATTTAGATTAAGTTAGCCATAGAGGCATTGGTAGGTATTTCAGCTACTTATAATATAAATCACTGAGGAATGGATGTGTGGTGCTATATTACCCTTGTAACATATGGATTCTTGAAACGTTCTTCTAAAGATGTGTAGGTTTGTGCACTTCTGCTTTTATCTTCAGCTTTCATAGTTATGAGACGTGTTTGCATTTTAAATGATCTGATTTTCACTTGGCGTTTGTTTGGTATTCACTTTGAAGTCGATACTTTTACTGTCATTTGAGTTATACACACTCCAAGGAATTAAGCCATCACTTTGGTATTTTAAATGCTTAAATGACATGTGAGATAACTCCTTGAAGAAACAGTAGCTTTGTTGTAATTTGACTTTTCAGCTGTAGCTGCCAGTGTACATCAGTGCCATAAGATCACAAAACTTATGTGTGCAAGTCCAAATGTACAAAAATATTCTGCTTGGAACTTAGTCAAAAGGAAAAGAAAGAAAATAAATCAATGCTTTAGGTATTAGTTACTACAAAAGTACAAATGGAAAGAAGTGCCTTCATACATAGAACACTCTGTATTCTACCTGCTGTTAAAGAGCTGTAGTTAACTGGAAGTCTCAAATCACAATACGATGTTATTTAAGAAACCTATGTAGACTAGACTGATTTGGCTGGTATGTCACACTGACAAATCCTTATTTCCTTTAACTTTGTGTTTATGTGCTCCCTTTGTCCCTATCTAATCCCACAACATCTCCTAGCCATTCCCTTTTTCCAGCCTTATCCACTTCCTACCTACATCAACTCTCAGCTGGGCTTTGCACCCAGTAGGAGCCCCAGTTCAGCCTCTATATCCCTCTCCCCGTCCCTCTCCCTGTAGTTCCTCACACACACATCTACCCCACTAACAGTCATCACAAAACTCATGTGAATTTATGAGACTTCAGTCAAATTTGGTGTAACCTGGCTAGGAGATTCAGTCTATCAAAAGAGAGACAAACAAGTGGGCAGATGTGAAAACAGACGGACAAACGGACAGCGTCATTACAGAAGGCAGGGTTGTTGAAAAATGCGGCTTAAAAGCTTGTATATTTTTAAAGACTACAGCAGGCAGAGTTTTAAAGGCTTGTAAATGCTATCTCAGTCTAGTCCGTTTCCTATTACTTTTAGTGAAAGATTTGCAGTACAAGAAATAAAACACAAAGAGTACTGATAAGAGGCAAATACTCTTTTGCAGAGATTGCTGATACCAGGTGTGCAACTTCTCCAGCGTCAGCTGGTACAACAGGATCTATGCCTCAGGATGAGTATTTATTTATTAAATCTTAGCAGTTTATCTATCACAACTTTGATTTGATACTTTGTGAATAAAATAAACAGCCAAGACACTTCATGACATTTCTGTTTATTCTTCAGTTCCAGGAAATAAGAGATGATTTTGAGGGAGGATGGAAGTTTCTTTTGTTAGATGTGCTATATATTTGATACATATATAAAGTGGAAACTCTTTTATATTTCTAAAGCAGATAGATAAAAATATCTATTTGCTTTTCTAGTTTTCATTTAACAGGGATATTGGAACTTGTAGTGTTGGAAAGCTGCTTTGAAAGCTGAAGATTTCACAGCTTTCACTACAGATGGCCGCAGTCTGGAATCCTCTTCATCCTGGCAGACCCTCCCAAAAGCCAGTCTCTCTTACCAACAATGCTCTATCCTCAGGACTTGGAGGTCAGCCTTGAAACAGAGCAACATAGCTGTTGTCACCAACACACCAAGAAACTTTTAATCCTTAACATGGCAGTGACATGGTTCGCTAGTTTTCTGAAGTTAATGAAGGGTCTAGATTATGGACATGATGTGCTCTTAGGAACTCAAAAAATGGACATGATAGACATCCATATTTCTAAAGATGTTGTAATCTACAAATTTCTAGAAATCTACCATGGTAATATTATTATTACTAGTTGGACTAGAGCCCTGACAGACAGTGTCGGGAAGGATGGCCACTGTTTCCCTTTCTGACAATGGGCCATGTGGGACAACTCAGGCGCTTTGTCTCCAGAGTAGGTTAATAGGTGGTGATTAATCCTACCCTGCTCAGGTCTGTCCTAGAAAACGTACTTGCTCCACTCACTTGACTACAGCTGAGTATTGTGTGGTTTCGTTGTCATCTTCTCCAGCAAACCTCAGCTGTGTACCCTCAGCAACTTTGCAGATGACACCAAAGTGGGAGGACTGATTGATATGCCAGAGGGTCAAGCTACCATCCAGAGGGGCCTTAACAAGCTGGAGAAATGGGCCAACAGGAACCTCATGACGTTCAACAAAAGGAAGTGTGAAGTCCTGCACCTCAGAAGGAACAGCCTCATGTACTGATATGTGCTGAGGGCCACCCAGCTGTGAAGCACCTTGCAAGAAAAGAACTTGGGGGTCCTGGTGGACACCAGGTTGATCATAAGACCAGCAATGCACCCTTTCTTCTAAAAAGGCAAATCGTATCTTCAGCTGCATTAGACAAAGTATTGCCAGCAAGTTGAGGGACATGATGCTTCCCCCCTACTCAACGCTGGTAAATACCTTAAGGGAGGACGTAAAGCACACAGAGACAGGCTCCTTTCAGTGACAAAGGCAATGGGCTTAAACTGAAATGCAGGAGTTTCTATTTGAACATCAGGAAACGTTTTTTCACTGTGAGTGGCTGAGTACTGGCACAAGTTGCTCAGCGAAGCTGTGGAATTTCCATCCTTGGAGATATTCAAAAGCATTCTGGACATGACTATGAGCAAGTAGATCCAGATGGCCCTCCTCGAGCAGAGGTTTTGGACAAAACAATCTCCAGAGGCACATTCCAACTTCAGCCATTCTTTGGTTCAGTGACTTTGGGAAACCTGAAAAAAAATTTCCACTTGTCTGTAGAATCTTTGCATAAACAAACAGAGAAATCAGTCTAACTCCTCTTGGAAACATGAGTTTATATTTCCCTATTGTTCTCCTTTCTCTTCAGATCCTTATGGAGATGACACAGCATCAGGTGATAGATCAGGGGACTGAGTAAATACATCACCACTGATTCCAAAGTGGTCCACCCTCAGTACTTTCCTCTTTATAGTGACAATCACAGCTCAGCCTCAGACTGCTTGGCCCTGCTTCCCACTGCTCTACTCATATTTTGCAACATCCAGGTGGCACCACTTTCATTTTGCCATGAGCTAATACAGTCAGTCACTTTAACCTCAATGTCTCCGTGGTGTTCTGCAGCTGCGATTTGACGTACTACACTCTAATATTTTTGCTAACTGACGTTAGCACGAGTTAACTTCTGTCAGCTAACTTACAATAACTTTGTTATTTTAATGCTGGCTTATGTCTTCTAGTTCTTTCAAACTGAGTAAAGGATGCCTATCTTAAATAAGGCTACCCATAAGAAGATTTCAGGCAGAGTGTTTGGTGAAGCTATAGTCATGTATAAAAGCTAGCCTTATTTATGAGCAGTGAAGAGGACAGTATTTCCCCAAATATAGCAGATACTTATAGCATTTTTCTCCTAAGTTGTTATAAAAATGTTTTATTTGTTCTTAAGTGTTTTTTAACTGACCAGATTAGAAACTCGAAAGCCCTTTTATATGTAAATGCCCTTACTCGTCTTGATTTTTTGTAAAGTGTTTACTTCAGCTTTAAGGATCATCATATTTGTAATTTCCATAGTTGAGAAAAATTAAATGGAGCTGCTTCCCTTTCACACCAACAGCAGGTGGATTTAATTAGAATTTTTCCTTATTCCGTTTATGCAAACCACCAACCACCCCTAAAATTTTTGCATATAAGATTGGTTTTGTTTCCTCTTCTTTTCTTCCTTCTCCAACACAAAGAGGTTTTTCATTTGGTTGTTTTATTTTTCCAAATAATAAGTTTTGATGTGAGATTTCCTCATTTTACTTTCATAAACCTCCAAACACCCTGCAGCTTCATCTTCCTTTATTTGTACTTCTCATGTTTCTGTTTCACAGTACAGTTATCTCTGTTAATTGGATATTGTTTTTCACTTTCAAGTTCTGCTACTGTGGTTAAATACTGTTTGCTGGACTGAGCTGAGAGCAACTCACATGATTTATGCAGTGTCCAGACATTTCATAGAGTACAGGGTTATCATGCTAACATTTCTCTTTAATTTTTATACCTACAAACTTTAAATTGATTTAGTTTCCTCACCTATTCCTTAAGAAGTAATGAGTAGCTATAAAAAACAAATCTTCTACGAAGAACAGAAAATACGGGAGCTGATTAGAAAGAAATTATGTTTATGGTTTCAAAAAGAGGTAGCTCTTTGGGATGATCTAAAAAATGTGTGTCTCTGATGGCGAAACAATAGGGTTTATGAGTAGAAGGTAGAGAAATTAACTACTGTAGGTGTGCTCCGTATGTTGTACATGAAGCAAAAGAATAAATATATTAAATACACAAAATATGATGCTTTTTAAAAAGATACCTGTTTTTCCTACTCACATTTCTCAGCTTATGTTGTTCTTTCCTATATTTATTATTTTACAAGATTTAAAAAATTCATTAAAAGTTTATACATGATTATAAAATATTGTCCTGAAGAGCACATCTCATTCCCCATATGATCAGAGGAAACCACAGCTGGCTTTTTAAAGACTAAAACTGGAAATCTAAGTGAAAATATGATTCAAATTGAAGTACAGCAAGCATACCTAGGAGAAGAAAATGTAGTAGTGCAGTGAATTAAATGTTATGTGGGTAACAAGAACCAATATATCAGTTCTCCTAAGTAGACATTGAACTAAGCTATAGAAAGAGCAGCAACTGGGAAACTAATATAGAAATGTATTTCTTGCCCTTGTTAGGTTAAATCATAATAAAGAAATTAATTATTTTTATTTTTTTTACAAATTTTTATACTTACAGGTTGGTTTCTTTTTATACATATTTATTTATTGTGAGTTCACCATCTTCTGTGTAGAGAATATAAACTGGTGGATATTTTGCCCACCAAGAAATGCCTGCTGGTTTCATCTTATGTGCTATAAGAGTTATTTACGTTGTCATCCTTTCACTCTGGTCAGGTCAGTATAAAAATACCTTTTTGTTCAACAGAATTTCTGCAGAGGTCATGATTTTTTTCCCAGTAACTATAACTTCTGGTCCTTTCTTTGCTCTGCTTCCCCTTGGGGACATATTGTATCTTAGCACCACTCCAGTGGTGGATCTTCTTCAGGCTTGTGGTGGTTTGACCTTGGCTGGACACCTGGTGCCCACGAAGCCATTCTATCACTCCCTCTCCTCAGCTGGACAGGGGGAGAGAAACACTCTCATGGGCTCATGGGTCAAAGAAAGGACAGGGAGACCACGCACCAATTACTATCATGGGCAAAATGGACTTGACTTGGGGAAATTAATTTAATTTGTTGCCAATCAAAAGTCAGAGTAGGGTAATAAAAAATAAAAACAAATCTTAAAAACACCTTCCCCCCCACCTCTCCCTTCTTCCTGGGCTCAACATCTCTCCTGACTTCTCTATCTCCTCTCCTGAGCTGCACCAGGAGGTGGGTAATGTGGGTTGCTGTCAGTTCATCACACGTGTCTCTGCCACTTCTTCCTCCTCACAATCCCCCTGCTCTAGTGTGGGGTGCTTTCCACAGGAGACAGTCCTCCACAAACTTCTCCAATGGGGGTCCTTCCCATGGGCTGCAGTTCTTCAAGAACTGCTCCAGCATGGGTCCTTTCTATGGGATTCAGTCCTTCAGCAACAGACTCCTCC
Source organism: Tringa tobata (assembly GCA_033628505.1). Taxonomy (NCBI): domain Eukaryota; kingdom Metazoa; phylum Chordata; class Aves; order Charadriiformes; family Scolopacidae; genus Tringa; species Tringa tobata. The sequence continues at coordinate 648,324 of JAHREE010000576.1, read as the reverse complement.
AGTATGGGTCACCCTCAGGGACATAAGTTCTGCCAGGAACATGCTCCAGCATGGGCTCTCCATGGGGTCCCAGACCCCTTTAAGCACATCCAGCTGTTCTTGTGTGGGATCCTCCACAGGCTGCAGGTGGATATCTGCTCCACTGTTAGCTTTCATGGGCTGCAGAGGGACAACCTCCCTCGCCATGGTCTTCACCACAGGCTGCAGGGAAATCTCTGCTCCAGTGCATGGTGGACCTCCTCCCACCCCTTCTTCACTGATCTTGGCATCTGCAGAGTTGCTGCTCTTACATATTCACACTTCTCTCACCTGGCTGCTGTTGCACAGCATTTTTTTCCCCTTCTTAAATATGTTATCCCAGAGGCACTACCACTGTCACTGGTGGGCTCAGCCTTGGCCAGTGGAGGGTCCTCCTTGGAGCTGGTTGGTATTGACTCTATTGGACGTGGGGGAAGCTTCTGGCATCTCACAGAAGCCAGCCCTGCAGGCACCCCTGCTACCCAAATGCTGAGATGCAAACCCAAGGCTTTAACGAGTATATTCTCTCTCTGATTGTCTCTAATTTCTTTATTCTTCATTTTTTCTTTTCTTCACTTTTCTCCCTAAACTCCTACTCTGGCACTGCCCTACAAAGAAAGCCTTTTTATACTGCTTTTTGCATAGAAGTCAACCTTTGCATCCTTTTCCCTATCAGGTTCCCGTATTCTATTCCCATCACTTCTTAAGCTTTTATACCTAGTAGAATACAATTCTTAACATAACAGACAGAGAGAACTTGGTGGGTGTACACAAGCTATTGCTAAAGAATTAATTTTAAATATTCTTAAGTTTAAGCTTAATTTAAAGAAAATCATACCTTGTAGTACTGTGTAGGATTCTGAGAAAATGATAAAGTTAACAACCTGAAAATAAACTATGAAAGACAGCAGATATTATCTATGAAAGAGACTCATAAATGGCTGATAGGCTGAGAACATCAATTGTCTCATGGCTCATAAATAAATAATAGGCACAGGCATTATGCCAGCTATTATTAATGTAAAAATTATTTTCTCAGAGAAAGTTAAATCCCTATTGTTTACTTCAAATATTTATTAGAATAATGTAGGAAAATATGCAGCCACTTTCATAGTATTTATGATTAATAGACCAAACCAGCTTCTAATTCAAGAAAAAGAAGAAACTATTTTCTGACCTCTGGTGAATCTCATCCTAGCAAGTCCTTGCACAGTCCCATTAAAATCTTTACATTCTCCTTTGAACTCTGAAGGTCTTTTAATCTTCACAACTCATCCTCTATGGCACAGTCATTAGTGTCCACCGTGCAACTGGACCACCAGTGTCCCATCTAGAAGAGAATTTCTTCAACTGATTTAGAGGCTCAAGCTTATAATGCAGTAAATGAAGATTTACTTTCATCAAAATAACTGAGAAAAAACATGCAAACTATATATATGGCATCTAAATTTGATGAAGGATTGGTAGCAGTCAACCAGTCCTTGAATTCTACATGTACAGATATAGAAGACTTCCATATTGTCACTTTACATATGCCAACAGATCAGTGCGGGAATCTGACGATTTAATTGGTGAAGCTTCATAAAACTTGGTAGAGAGAATTCAAAAGCTATCTCATTTACCTATATTATACTGATGCTGACACTATACAAGAACCATTCTTAACTAATCCCTTAACAATACATTCTATTAATACAGAACTGAACAGCAGAGTGAAATTTTTAACAGTGTGCTTCATGGATTCATTCTGCATCATCTGTATTGTGCCTAGTCCATGAAACTTCCCCAATAAACGATAACCATATTTCAACATTGGGCTGCAACTCTTGGACGCTGAGCTGGTTCAAAATCTAGGTCAAATATTTGTGTAATAAACTGACTAGTTTTTGCCAAAATTATTTAATATGAATTCATTAAAAAATCTGTGTGTGTGCCCCATATTGCCTCTCAAACTGCTATTTCTCGCTTCTTTCCCAAGAAATCAAGTAATCACAGGCCCTCATCACAGTCAGTTACAAATTTGAGTGGAAAATTGCAATGTTTCAAACTTTATTCTCATCCATATCTGCACCAAATACTGTTCTATCTGTTACTGGTAAATATTTCAAGGTGCAGGGTTTCCAGAATTGCAGATAGAATTTAGCGTCATAAATAAACAAGAGCTTATGAAAGGACAACTTCACAACCCTCCATATGGGCTCCATAAAATTATAGATGAGGTACTTGGGAAAGATGTCCTTTCATAACTTCTGTTATTATCCATTCATAAAATGAACCAATGCGTATAATGCTTATGATGATGTCTGTCCTACACATATTTTTATTTTTTTTTTTCGGAAGAGAGATTCATTTGATAAAGAACCTCAGTTACCTAAGAAATTTTAATAACAAAAATCAAATAGCATATTGGTTTTCTTACATTGGAACAATGGACATTACATTGCTATCAGTAGAAGTCTCCAGAGGTACTGGACACTGTATCGAAATGATGTCTGTTCCATGGAACTGATGATGTATTCAGAGCTCTGGCAGATCTGCGCTTCTCTTTGGAATGCAAGAGAGTTAATATTTTTCCTGGCAAGAGAAAGCTTGGAACTGTACTTAAAAAAAAAATCTTAGCCCAAAAGAGCACCGTTCCCAACAGATCTTTCGTGAATTTGCGCAAGCATGAGAAATTTCATGGATCTCTTTTAGAAATTGTAAAAGTTTACGTGTTCTCAGTCCTCTCCTAAAAGTGCAACAACTGATATCAATTAATGCTGTTGTCAGTTGTTCTGGCAAAAAGGGGCGAAGTTGATTCCAGCAAACTCCTGCCGTGCAAAGACCATCTGTTCCATCTTGCCCTGCACACAACCTATTAGGCAGGAATTTGGAGGCAATCTTTGCAGCATGAATGTATCCTGTTGGATCCAAAAAGTTATGGCTGGACAACTAATGCCAAAGGGAATCTGGATATCCAGAGCAAGGCTGGATCAGTAGCACCCAAAGCATTCCCAGAACTTACAAATACAATTTCATTCTTTCCTGCCAAATCAGTGTACACACATGCATTAGAAAGCAACTTAAGCACACTGGCAAGTACAAACAGCGTACCTATATCAATTACTGAAGGCTGAAGGGATTAAAAAATTACCTCAATGAAAATTTGGAGGAAAAAAAATGCTAATACTGTTTATACATAGGTCTATGTACTATATAATCATGTATAACAGTATAAAACTGCATATAATATTCATATGCATTAATTTATATAAGATATTACAGTATAAATTATAAGGCAGGTGTACAGCTACCTTATTTTATATATTTGTGCTGTTAATGGCACTGTTAAGGTATAAGTCTTCTCTGACCTAAAATCAGTCTTCTGATCTACCCATCTTAGGATCTGAATTGTTTGTTCCTCTACGCTGATTACAAAGTACAAACACTGAACATATTTGAAGTTAAGTGAGATGGATCCCGCCTTGTTCTTTTACAGATGCCATGTATTTTATCTGATATCCTTCCAGTAAGGATAAATACTTGGGCTTTTAAATAATTTATTTAAATAGAATTTTAATCTCTTGCCCACATCAGGCCTGCGTGCACTCCAGCTTGGATCACTCTCCTATATAAATAAGACAAAGTCCTCTCTGGGTTTTTCTTTTTTCTCTTTTCTATTCAAAAGCTGGTGGTGCTTTCCTTTACTTTTAACACAGGCAAGTCAACCCTTTCAAACCCTGTCGTCTGAACCCATTTCATTAATTCCTGCCCATGGTAGGGGCGGTGGACTAGATGAACGCTAAAGGTCCCTTCCAACCCAAACCATTCTGTGATTCTATAATTCTATGACCTGGAAGAAAGGGTTATTGTCATTTTATTTTTTGCTACATGAACGACAATGCTAGTATCCAGTGGTCCAGTGAAGGGACTCTGTCCATGTATGTAAAGCTTCTCACTTTTTCACGCTTATTTTTCTTCCAATCGATCAATATTATGTATGAGAAGTGTACACGTACAGGTGAATGTTTTTGGCAGTACAACACAGCGTTTTGGGCCACTAAATTACACCATCTCTGTTTTAAGTGAGCTCCTGCCCCATCCACATAGTACGTGCCATAACTTTACTGAAGTCCCTTGGAGCTCCCGTGTGATCACCATTACCTTGTGGTATTCCAGAGAGCTTTTCTGATTATTCATTGATGTTGGAAGAGACTTCTACCCCTAAGATATCTGCATTGCTAACTGTCAACTGAACTTAAATGTACAGCTTTAAAAAAATTCCTATCCAGAAACTCTTTCATAATGTCCTGGAAAAGCCTTAAAAGAAACTAGACACTTTTTTTTTTTTTTCCCAACTGAACATAGATTTTGGATTCTTTCATGCTAACTCACTACTTTGAAACCATCCTTAGCTACAATCACAATGTAGAAAAAATTAGTAAGTTTATCAAAACTCACGTAGTCAGCAGAGTTTGTACTTTTATAAGACAGATACATATATATAAAAAGAAAGCTTTAGTGAGGTAGCGTTAAGCCCATCTGTCAAGGTTGATTTCACCTGATATTATCAAGGTAATAAAATGATGATGCCTTGAGTTCCTATGACAACTGAGGACAGTCTGAAGGCTGCGGAAGAATCCCATCCTAAATATGTGCTGCTTAAAATGATCAAAGAAGATATTTTCCTTTTATTCTTGAATTTTCATTCAGAATTAGTTGCTTGCTTAGTATCAAATTGAATACTAATAACATATAGTACCATGACAAAGGCTGTGGTTGCAGCTTGAGAAGGCTTTGTGAATAATGTAAAACTTATATTCCACAAAAGTAATTAATAAAACTACCATAGGGAGAAAAGTTCTGCATGTTTATTCATTTATTTTAGCTTCCTTTGCTTTTAACAACCATAGATTATAAATAGCTCACTGTACAGAGCATAAGCTAGGCTGATAAATTTCATGGGTTTGTCATGGGGAAAATATTAAATTTCATGCCTTGTCACAGATTAATAAGAAAACTATTTTAATACTGTGCAGACAATTTATATAAGTTAAACTGTATTTCAGAGGCATACGTAGGAGAAAAACAGAATAAAGTAAGAATTTACATAGGAAAAGATTGGCAATACAATGTTAAGATGTCTTGGACCTTCTCTATGGTAAAAAAAGAGACTCTCATCATACTAGGTTTGCCCCTGTTGTACATATACACTGAAAACAAGGGGCATTAAAACTTCACATGCTTCTGTGTAACTGATATCGCTTCAACACATAAATATTTGACATCTAAGCTAATCATGCTAGGTTCCTTTATAGTTAGCAAAGAGAAATAGGCGTTTTCTGAAGGTAATTCCTCTTCCCTTACTCAGACACAAATTTTGAGATGAAGTGCCTTCTGGATTTTTCTGGAAGAATCTAGTCTGATAAGGTCAATCTCACATTTTGTGTGTGCCTGTGGGATAAGTGATGATCTATTCTGTAGGCATACTTTTTATACAAGACCTTTGCAAAGTGTTGAATAAGGCAGTGGTGAAGCACAAGAACAAACCCCACAGAATCAGCCTTTTCTAGTTACGGGAAAAGTCAATTAGTGTTTGTCTTTATCAGCTACCTTCAGAGTTGTAAATGACTCAGAAGATACAATATGCTATAAACACCATAGGAGAACATTGTATTTTCTGTTACAAAGACTTATGGAAAAGATCTCAGTGTGGGAAACCTGATTTCCATATGACTGAAAAATATAGCTCAGTATTTCCTAAATTATTAGAAGCACATGTTTCATACATAATTTCTCTGTAAGGACCTCTCATTTTCCTTATTGGTATTCACCAGCATATCACAATAGCTTTTGCTTTTTTAGCCACTTTGAAGTTATACAAGGTCCAGGATGTATTTTATCTTTATTTCTTTCTACTGTATCTTTGTGATATTTAATATTTTCCTCTCTTGCTTTCAGCACTACTTTTCTCAGGGTACTCTCATGCTCAGCCTCATCATCTGAAGCAATAATCATATCATCAGCAATTATATCTTCCCTGGAAGTATCACCAAGTGCCTCATAACTCTCTTTCTACAATATTTCACTGACACATTTCGTCTCAAATGTTAATCTGGAAAACTGATAATGTCCTCCTGGAGAGTTAGAGGTACCTAAAAAGAGATGTACCTATCTAATTTCACCTGCCAGGCTCCATATTTCTTATCTGAAGTTGTAACAAGTTGCTCAATTGCTAATTGATGTTGCAAATCTTCTAATGTCAGTACTGAGCAGTGGTAATAGGCATGGTGCCATTTAACCTTCTGGTGTTAAACATACTGAGCCTTTTTTTCTTCTTTGCTTTTTTCTACTCCAGTCAAACTGCTGATGCACCCTCTTTTGATACCAGCTTTCTCTGTTCTATACTGGCTAAGGACAAAATTTTGATACTTTCAGTCACTTGAATTATACTTCATTCCATAACTGGTTTCTCTAACTTTACTGTTGATTGTAGTGAAACTACTCATGCAGCTTAACAAATGGATTTGAGGTATTCCAAGTGTAGCAGAAATTATTTTGCTGCAACCACATATACCTAATACAGCAGTTATTTCTATGCAAATATGCTCAGATTCTCCAATTCCTTTAAATATATTGTGGTAAACTATGACAATATCTTCCCTGGATGTTAAATTAATCATTAAATGTCTCACACCTGTGTACTCAATGTGTTATAGATGGTCATTCAGTTATGAAAAATTGTAATTTGCCTTTGATTTTTTGGTTATCACTTCCAGATTCACCACTTCTTTTGATGGAGTGGGCTATGCCCTCTGCTCCTATAAGTGGACGAAACATCACTATGTGCTTTACCTTGCAATCATTTAGCTTTTATGGTTTCAGAATCTGCTTTTTTTGAGTACAGTAAACTGCTGTGCTATTCTGAATGCTGACTTCCAGTCCAAATTTGCCAGAACAGGGACAACAAGGATCTGAGTTTAGACTTAATGTTTGTTAAGTTTTCTTTTTCAGCCCTCCTGAGTGCCCCAGCATGGGTGAAATGCCTACTCAGGACACAGAATAAACTGTAATTCTGCATGAGTATAGAGACTCAATATTGTAACTATCTGCATTCCTCTCTTCACTAAGAATTTACCTTTGCATTCCTCCACCTCCCTGTGTTACCATGAGGTTTTTCCAACATTATTGCACATGCTATGAGTCTTCTAAAATCAGTAATTTCTGTATTCCTGTTCACATAGAGTTAAGATGGCTTAGAGATAGATATTATATCTATATCACATACTTCCATATATATCAGATAAATTAGTACCTCATAAATGTGATTAGGTATGATTTTATTGAGAACAAAAATAACTGAGGGGAAGGAACATTTTTTAAAAGAATTTAAACTTTTAATCCCATCATGAAAATATTTGAAAACAGCAAGGGACCTTAATTAGAAGGGAACAATACTTAAAATCTTAAACCTAAAAAATAATGGTTAGTGATGGTAACAGACAGCAGGGAACTTTAACATATTTGGTAAAACAGAATTTCGTTTTTTTCCTAGGTTGTTCCATAAATCATTATAATACATGCCTGACAAATGCTATGTCCACTTGTTTCCAAACAAGCCTTTATCTCTGATGACAATTTTTGGACAGTAAGCAGAAAACACGGTGAATCCAGAACCTTTAAAACCCTGGAAGAGATGTACACTGTCCCTCTGGAAAAACTGAGTAACATTTGTAGATGACCTTCTACAAAAAAAATTATAGGAAGCCATATTACAGCACTGCTGTCATGCATTTACTAATGAAAATAATGTATATGACTTTAAGATGATGACATATAAATACAATTAGAAGCTAAGAGGAAAGAAGAAGGTTGACGTAACAAAGCAGTTTTACATAGCTGGCAAGAGGAAAAAAAGCTGAAAAAAGACTGTGATAAAACATTACATGCACAAAGATTAACCCTGCAAGAGCAGAGCGCCTAGGGAATAGATTTTCTTTTTTCGTGGACTAACTAAAAAGTCATAACCTGGACTAGGCAGTTTTCATTCTAGCAGGTTTTTCCCAGGTTCAGGATGATGGAAAACAAGATTAAAGCCCGTTGCTGTGATGAAGACAGATGTAAGCTGAAACAAAGGTAGTATCTCTTGAAAGTACTCCCAAATTATCCATAGTTTCATTCACCCTAGTTCTGCTAAAGAGAACAACTCTAGCTAATCCTTTTATCTCTGGCATGGAGTGCTCCTTGTGTTTTCCTCAAAGAACACAGAAGTTTTGGAAGCTATTGGTGTCAGCAATCAACTCTGGTTAGTAATACTGCCCTGGCTGGCACGTGTAGAGATTGCTTTGAAGATCTTGCATCTGCTGAGGCACTGGTAACCTTAGAACCATTTCACCTTTAGCTTTGCTGCTGCTGCTTTTCTGCGGAAAGCTCTGTGGCTTGTCAGTCACTCAAAAGGTCTCTGAAAACTTTCTGCAGAAGATAATTGCCCAAGAGCAACTTTCTCTGCTAAAACAACCAGAGCCATAGCTGGAGCTTGCATGAAAAGATGTTAAGGTTAGTTATACTTTTGTTGTGGGGTGGCTGACGCTATCGCCTGTTGCACGGTTGACTTTAGGTACTGAAAAAGACAAAATCTCTCAAATTGCTTGATTGACTTAAGAGACTTAAGAATGAATGGCAATCATTCTCTTCATTTGCTCTTTGGCACTGAATGGGGCTTACATCAGTTTCCACGGTTTTTCTCTCAGATGACAAACATGATCAAACATGTACTTCAAGATCTGGGCTTTTTGAACAAGAAGAACTCTTATGAGGCTTATTGAATAGCTGGAAACACATTTTTCAGTCTCTGCTGTACCTGGGGTTTTTTTGTTGTTGTTTTTAGCTATTTTTGTGATACAGTCACCATCCCCATGCTGATCAACTTAGACCTGGTTTTCAATATTTTCATCTGTCTTTCTCTTTCACAATTCTGTTAGCAGTTTCAGTCAGCCTTGAATTTATAAATTATGTTCTCAACTAGTGAAGCAGGGGGATTGTAAAAAAAATTATTTGGAAATTTGAGGAATGCAGGAAAATGAAGTGCACATTCTTAAATTCATATGTAGGATCTGGCTGTATTAAGCTCTCTAGGGGTTCCCTTTCCTTGTCACAACCATAAAAGTAATTAAGAGTGATTAATCTGGATTTGGACAGCTAACTCGTAGTTATGACTGTCATCTTTGTCGTCTGTGTCACATTTTGCATCTGTCCCTAAGGCTTTGCAGAAGGGAGCACCAAAATGCCTAAGTATCCTTCAAAACTCAGACTTTGTCTATATTCTGTCATTTTACTCAAAAGTTTCCAGGATCGCAATATTTTGCATATATCCATAGTTTGCATGTATAATATTCATTTCAGTTAAGGCATCTGATTATCCTAAAGTTCTGCTTTGATCTAATTTTCCAGCTGGGCTGAGGTCAAGTTTGTTATCCAGGGCCCAAGATTGTACTAGTATCTTAGGCAGTGACTGGAAACAAAACTTCACTGCATTTTTCAGGTCTTCCTAGACTGGCTAGGCTGCCTAGACTTCCTAGACTGAATTTTGTATTCAATAAAATCCGAATAGGAAAATCAAATTACAAAAAAAAAAAAAGTATAGAATTTTAAGCACCTTTAAAACATTTCTACACTATTTTTTCCTTTTAGAAATAGGATATAAAAATATGCCTTATGGAATGTAATAAACCACTCCTCATTCATCCTGACTAATGCATATACACATGCATAAATCAAATATATTTTTGATAAAGTGCCTGAAATGTCTCACACACAAAAAGATGATATGCACATATAGATATACATTAGATGATATACATATATACATATATATAGGATGAATGTTGTCTTTAGGATGAAAAATAGCTTAGCTTTCTATAAATACACCACAAAAATATATAACACATTCATCCAAGATTAATGAATTATTATGATTATTATTAATTGGATATTCTCATGATGAATGTCATGATGAATGAATAATAATCACAATAATTCGTTAATCTTGGATCCTCTCATATGGTTATACAGAACCCTTTCATCAGCTAATATAAGATATTCTGATTTACACCAGCAGGTGATTTCTCATTAAGAGGGTGTTTCTGATGCAGTGCTGAACCCTCTTCGCTCCCCAAATCACCGCCTTTTTTGAGACATTTTGCTCTTGCTATCTTCACACTCGATGTATTACTGTATTTTGTGAATTTTTGGAAAAAAAAATCTGGGTTCCAAGTTTTTGAATCCAAAAGTCTTTAAGAGTAAATCCTGGTGCAAAGGAACCATAATTAGTCAGTATCAGTTATTTTTTTCCTAGGCATAAACTTGCTAAGAAGAAGGGAAGAGGAAAGTTTGCAGCAAACTTAGTTCTCCATCAAGCCCCTCTTGCATACACATGTGCACATGTGCACAAACACACACAGAGCTGCTGGTCTGTGCTACCACTTCTCTCTACCTGGCAGAAAGTGTAAAATTGCTCACTAACCAGGATTATTTTGTAGTGCCTATTCCCTTCCTTAGCAGCCTTGCACAGCAAGACTGTACTCCAGTTATGAGACCCATACTGGGAGCACTGAGGCAAACCTGACACAGGAAGAAATTTTGGTCTCTCCCCACTGACCATGAGATTGCATTCAACCCTAGGTTTTATTTTTAGCAAGCAATCCTTATGAATTAAGGTAGTTCTGAATAGTGTCTTATAATTAATTTCTTCCACTTAAAATCAATGTCTAGGGCAAATGCTATATTGGTGCACTGAGTTGTTAACCATATCTAGAGAAACAGAACACATCAAATAACCAAATTGTTTCCCACAACTTCAAGCCCCACAAGCTTGCCAAAGACCTGTTTGGAAATGCTTAGACTCACAGACCAGAAGCTAACGCATTCAGATAAGAAAGTGAAATCAAGTACTAGAACCCACATTAAGGACAAAACCTGCATTTTATGGTGCTGAGCTGAAACTCAATGGTAACTGAAAGTTATTGGAGAGTAGATGTTTCCAGTACTTCTGGGCAATAAGTGGATTAAATAAATTTATAAAGCATGTGAAGATGTGAAAGGTTGGACCAAATGATATCTGAGGTCCGTTCCAACCTGGTATGCTACAATTCTATGATTTTACATTGCCATGGTTTCAGATGGGATAGAGTTGACTTTCTTACTAGCAGCTGTTACAGTGCTACCTTTTGGATTTGGGATGAGAAGCGGCATTGATGATAGTACACTGATGTTTTTGGTTGTTGCTAAGCAATCAAAGTCTTCCCTGCTCCTCATATCGTCTAGCCAGCCAGCAGGCTGGGAGTGTACAAGAAGCTGGGAGGGGATGCAACCGGGACTGCTGACCCCAGCTGACCAAAGGGATATTCCATACCATATGATGTCTTACTCAGTATATAAAGCTGGGGAAGAAGAAGGAAGGGGGGGAAATTCAGAGTTATGACATTTGTGTCCCCAAGTAACCATTACTTGTGATGGAGCCCTGTTTTCCTGGAGATGGCTGAACACCTGCCTGCCAATGGGAAGCAGTGATTGTATATTTGTTTTGCTTTCCTTACATGCATAGCTTTTGCTCTACCTATTAAACTGTCTTTATCTCAACCCATGAGTTTTTTCTCACTTTTAGTCTTCAGATTCTCTCCTCCATTCTAACTGAACACGCGAGTCAGTGGCTGCGTGGTCCTACTTGCCAGCTAGGGTTAAATCACGACATACATAAAGAACAGAAAAATTCAAAGCTGATGTTTCTACAGAAGGAGAAAATTGTTGACAGGAAATTTAACCTGAGCAGAAAACCATAACTCTGCAATGCCATTCCAAATGCCTTCCTGTCCCCAAATAAAATCATTTCCCCAAAGGACCTCCTATTTTAATTCCTCTTCAAAAAACAAACCTGAAACAGTGAAGATATGGAAAACTTGATCTATAAATAAGTTACCAGTAACTCCACTAGGGAGGAGCTGGGTGCCCTGGCTGACGTCAGGCTATACATGAGCCAGAAGTGTGCCTGGGCAGCACTGAAATCTAATAGCACCCTGGGCCGTGTCTACAGGAACATGGCTGGTTGGTTGAGGACAGCCATTCCCCTATACCGAATCCTCATTACAACCCACCTGGGATACGTAGTCCAGTTCGGGACCCCCAAAGGAGATGCTGATGAAGCATGAGGAGAGGCTTGACTCGATAGAGCTCTGAACAACCTGGTCTCAATTCTTTGTTGACCCTGCTATGTGGAAGAGTTTGGATGAAAGACCTCCTGAGGTCCTTTCCAACCTGAATTATCATATGATTTTATTCTTTTGTAGAGGTCAAAATGTCATAATGAAAAAATATTTTTAAATTTGTTCATTTTTTATGAAGTCATTCCTTTTTAAATAGAGCAAAGTTACAGGCATGTACATGTAAAACTGTAGTTTTAAATGCCGTACAAACATGGTGTAAAGAGGATACTGGTGTATATATATATATGCATACATCTCTACTCATGCAATAAACTTGTTTTTCAACTTTTCAGTCATTTTCCCTACTCATTCCACATAATCAAGATCTTGAATTGTGTATTCATTTCCAAAAAATTTTATCACATTTAAGAATAAGAATTTATGGTAAGTCTTACTATACTTGCAAAGTACATTAATTCCTTTGGGCTTTACTGCTAGCTACTTTTTTATTTATTCATTTATTTTTAATGAAATGGGCATAGAATATATAATGATGTTTGGGCTGAAGGATGAAAAGGAATAAAATATAACCACTATATTAGAAATTATTTTGAGGTCTAATGTGAAAAAAGTGTTAGGAGTCAAGAGTTGTATGGATTTAGAAGGAGATCTGTTAGTAAAAGCTGATGCAAATTGTTGTAAGTTAAACAAAGAGCAGTATGTACAGTTTGCCATACTCCTCTCTAGTCTATAATAATGGATTAAAATAAAACTGTAGATTGCAAAGAACTGAAGGAGAAAATGTAGTTAAACAAATGTGAAATGAAATTGAAAAGTTTAAATGTACCTCTTCACCACAAATTTTGCTAAAATAGAAATGTTTTTTGGTCTGCTATTTAACGAAAGCAAAATTGTAAAAAGCAATATTTGGATTTCAGAGGCTGTGCATTAAAACAAACTATCAATGGAAATAACGATCAGAGTTCCTCATTTATGTGACGTTGTAACATAAAATCAGAATATTTGTCAGACTATACAGAGAATTAAGATCAATTTTCAGCCTAAAAGAACCTGAAATATAGAAGAAGCAGAAAGAAGGGACACGCCGGTGATGTGAGTTGTTAAAGGCTAAGAAGCACCATCGTAGTCATGCTCAGACTTGAACTTGCATCTCCCAGGACAATGCTACGGTCACTTAACTACAGACCAAAGCATTTAACCTTTCAGCAATGATGAAGAATCTTGCCTGCATAATGAAGAACATAAGATCACATCCCATAATCTTTCTTAAGACGCCCTGTTTATACAGAGGATAGCACATTTGGCCAAAACTAATTACAACTCTCGATTTCCCTGAAGAGTAGATGTCTATCACTAGCTTCCACAAATAATTGACAGTGAATTAACAAAGTGAATCTTTTGTAAATGTCTCACCAGCTGAAGTGTATTTGCATGCTAGTAGTCAGACTTCAGTAAAAAGATTAAAATAATAAGCCAGTCTGCAGAAATCTGCATAGGTACATGAAAAATTATAAGCCCCAAATCCTTCATGATCAGACATGTTATTCACTGAAAATGAAGTCCTCATCCTAGCTTCAGTGATGTGCATCTTAGTGGAAGGCTTGACTGTTAAAGTGGCACAAAGTACTATTGTTGGCCAGACTTGTACAAAATCTGCACCTACATTTTTCGTAGCTATGCCATATACTACTCAGTTTTACACTCTGAATAAATACCAAAAGTAGTGGAAGGTTTAAGTAGTGCATTTGGATTCAAACAATCTGAATAGATTTATAGTATGTTTTGGAATGATTTTTGACAAATCCCTTAAAGGAATCACAGAATCATAGTATCATATAACGGTTTGGGTTGGAAGTACCGCCCTTCAAGTCCAACTACCCTGCCCTGGGTAGGGACACCTTTCACTAGATCAGGTTGCTCAAAGCCCCATCCAGCCTGACCCTGATCACTTCTAATGATGAGACATCCACAATTTCTCTGGGAAACCTGTTCCAGTGTCTCACCACTCATAAAAAATGTGTTCCTTCTGTCCAATCTGAATGTACCCTCTTTAAGTTTTAAACAATTGACCCTTGTCTTGACACTACAGATGTTGGTAGAAAAACTTTCTCCATCTTTCTTATGTATTCTTTATATATGGAAAGGCCACAATTTTTGGGGCCTCTGCTGGATCCGCTCCAATAGGTCCATTTCTTTACTGTGTTGAGGGCTCCAGAGTTGGAGACAGTACTCCACGTACTCCAGAGGAGAATAAAGAGGCAGAATCACCTCCCTCGACTTGCTGGCCATGCTTCTTTTGATGCAGCCCAGGATGCAGTTGGCTTTTTGGGCTGTGAATACATATTGCCGGCTCATGTCCAGCTTTTCATCTCCCAGTAGCCCCAAGTCCTTCTTGGCAGGGCTGCTCTTAATCCTTTCACCCCCCAGCCTTTATTGATACTGGGGGTTGCCTCATCCCAGGTGCAGGACCCCTGTACTTGGCTTTGTTGAACCTCATGAGAGTCACAATGGCCAACTTTCAAGCCCGTCCAGGTCCCTCTGGATGGCATCCTGTCCCTCAGGCATGTAAACTCAGCTTGGTGTCATCTGCAAACTTGCTGAGGGTGCACTTGATCTCACTGTCTATGTCTTTGATGAAAATATTAAATAATATTAGTCCCAGTACAGACCCTTGAGGGACCCCACTGGTTAGTGATTTTTGGAACTTAGAGCCATAGAATTTAGCCAGGGAAAGCTAAACCAAAAATATATTTTACTTTTTACTTTTTTTTTTCCTACTGGATGTTTATTTAATCTATTTTATCCCATTTGGAGATTTAATAATTTGAAATTTTTTTTAATTTTATAAATTCTGTTATTGATCTACTTGATATTTAAATATTCATGTCTTGAAAAGCCTGCTTTACCTGTAAGCAAAATATTTCAATATTGTCAAATACAACACTGAACAGTTTATAAATATGTTCAGTAATGAGAACAAACAGTTTGAAAAAAAAACAAACCACAGAGATAAGTAGGAAGTTATACAAGCGTTCATTTAAAAGATATCTAAAGATCTGAAGTCTTTCAGACTCTTATGAATACAAACCACCCATGAAAGAGCTCTCAGTGCACTAGAAAAAGAGTATTGTTAAATACACGGAAAAGCGGAAAAAAGGTGAACCAGATTTACAGAAAAAGAATTTGACAAAATAACAGAGTGAGGAAAAAAGAGTTGGGAAAACACTGTCTGGAAGGCACAAACTAAAACAAAAGAGACAGAAAGAGATGAATGCTAATGGCTGCGTTCATTCTTGCTGCACCAGTGCTGTGCTGGAGAAATCATACTGGCATCAGAAGGTATCAAACTCTGAAAAACAGCAGTAACTCTGGACAGGCGTAGGTTGGAGAGGAACAGAGAAAGCACTGGAGTGAAAAGAACACACCGAAGGTGAAGCGAGTACGAGCACCAAAGGAAGGAAGAATGAACGGAAGAGGAGAAAGCCCTGCCTTCTGCACCCTCCTCCCGGCCAGCAGGAGGACCTCAATGGAGAGGTGCGAAGTGAACTGCACTGCATGCACATTCTTTTTTAATACCAGCTAAGGTAGTGAAATTTTCATACAACTTCCAATAGGAGATCACTAGATGGAATTAATTTTAAGAAACTTTATCTTCTGCTTGGTACATACCGACATCTTTGCTCCCTAACTCAGGCTACCTGTGAAGTTAATGGCGAAAAACGAATGAGAATCACTTTTCCTATTTTACATGTACGTGGTGGGGTGCCCGAGAAACAATATTTTACAAATTCTTTACCTTGCATTTTTCCACATAGATGTGGCATATGTATTGCATGCGTATTAGCTGCATTTTGTTGACATTTAAAGTAACTTTTATTAATAGACACTATTTAGAAAATGCAATGAGATATTTATATGGAAGACTATCTCATAAAAAGAATGATGTGGAAAGAAATTAAAAGTGCAAAGAGTCACATACAACATTTTAACTCAGATAAAACCCAATTTTGCTTTGACAGGGAGAAATAAAACATAAAGACTTAATACTAGTAAGACAAATGATATATAAATTGCTTCATATTTGTTCATTGTTTCATCGCATACAAAGTACTGGAACATCTAAAAGACCTCAACTCTCCCAGTTTCTGTGGCCTATCTTTCCTTTGAAAGGCAGGAAGTTCATGTGACTTAATTATTTAACTGTAAAGAAGCTCATCAAGGTTCCATTGCACCAAAGAGCAGATGTATGCTTAAATTTAAGCATCTGCTTAAATTGTTCCTCTGTGTGACAAGTGACCTAAAAATGGTGATGCTATTTTGATACCCGGTGAGGACATTAAGAAAGAATTAGTTATATAAAATAACCTTGGAGGAAGCTATTTATATACAAGCTAATTTTATTCACAGTACATTGAAGGACAGACAAAACCTGCTGAATTACAAAACAGCAGGCTTTTATAAACCAGGAAAAAATGCAACAAAAGTATTCAGAGACTTTGGTCATTCTCATAGGCCTCTTTGCAGCTTTTTCAATTTGACTTTATCTTTTTTTGAAATGAGTGCCATATGTGTATTCAAACTGCAGGTACAAAATAACATATACTTGGATTTGTTCTCTATCCTTATTTTAATAACTTTTAACATTTAATGCTTTTTTTTTTTTTGATTGTTACTGAGCACTTGGCTGATGGAAAAAGCTAGCATAGGTTCAAGAAAAATTGAGGTGAATACTTAGTATGTAATTTGGCATATTTGAAAAACATACTAGAAGTCTGATCTGATATTAGGGCAGTGGAGAACCCATATTTTTGTTAAAAGTGACTGGAATGATAAGTATTCCCAGTATCTTCTACCTATGTGCAATATGCTATGAAACTGAGCTTATGCACTTCCAGATGGAATGTGGAAATAGGACTTGGCCCCTGCTGAGGGTATAGACAGATTTGGATCCACAGAGGATGGTAAGATTTAGCTGTCAGTGTCCTGGATAACCTAGGAACGTTTAGATTGCCTTGTGCTTGGCCATCTAGGTGGAGAAATGTCAAAATTCATTCATCCTCTTCCATTTGAGAAGAGTAAGAACTTGTTAAGACCGAAGAACAACAAGTACAACTATAAAACATGCCCACAACATCTAAGCAAATGTGAATTTGCTTGAGGATCTAAATTAAGAATTCAAGTTTTGGGTAAACAAATCAGTAAGGAGGTGTTTCAGAATGGACTTCAATGGGAAAGAAATACTGCTTGCGTTCTTTGCCCATCAAGGAACAGGTAGAGCATTGCTAATAAACTGACTGTCTTCTTCATGATTTTTAGAGATGCCACATGCATTAGAACAACCGCCTAATAGATGCCTTGGTTTAAGATTCTATTTTCTCACAAAGTCAGTGCGTCATATTAAAACTTTTAAAAATTTCTGCTTAGCGAAATGGCTTGTGATGATTTTAGTTAAACTGTTTTTGATTTAAACTAGTCTCAAAACCATGCTACAGATGAAGGAGGAAAATATTCTCTGTAAACTTTTAAGCTGCAGAAATATAATTAATTTGTATTTTTAAAGAACCCCCACAGAATTCTTTCTCTGTCCATCTTACTATTCACCCCCTTTCTTTGCACACAATGGAGGTCAATACAATTCCATATTATTTTTTCAGTTGCACATGCTGTACTTTGTCTGCAAATACACGTATGGTAAGATGGAAGTCTCAGTATTGTGGCTGCTCTCAATCTTTCCTGTCACTTTTCCAGGCCTTTATTTTCATGTCATGAGAAACAATGAAGTAAATCAACATTTCTATAATACACAAACATCCTGAATAATAACATACATTAAACAGACAGCAAGAGGAAAGTTTACAGCCCACTTCAATCTCTGTTCTCACTGTCATATGCACTGTTCACTTAGTAGGAGATGATTCACCTTAATAATATTTACATTTGGCATTGCTTGAGTGTTCAGTGCCTTGAAATGCAGAGCTTTCTTCTCTGAAACACAGCAAGAAATAAAAATAAAATTCTTCATGTCTATATTTGTGTCATCAAATATCTACGTGCTTTGATCATATGAATGCCAACTCAAGTGCCATTACCCATTTAGTCATAGTCAAGGACAGGAGAATATGAGCTCTTAAAATCATCACACTGTTACTCTGTTTACTCCATTCAATCAAATGCAATAACAGAGAACTGGTTATGCTTGAAATCTTAGTGCAACAAAATAATCAGTTACTGTAGCATTGTTTTTCTTAGATATGAATATATATGCATCTGAAGTCTTTCATTTAAAAGGAACAGTTTTTTGGACTGTGCCCCACTAGAACCTTTCGCTTATGAATGGCTAAATTTGGCATCGAAACATATTTTTAAAAATCTGCTGGAAGTGTTTTTTTAGCCCGTGAACATCCACAACAAAGTGCCACCTTCAAGGGATGTAAAACATATCCATAGCCACTGCCTTTTGGTGGAAGGCCACAAGCTAATCGACACACATTAATACAGGGTATAACTGAGTTTCCAACATTCAGAGACAGGTACTTGCACAAACACATTACTCACCAAGGTGTCATCAATAATGAAATCTAGACAGGGGATGAAAGCCTCAAAATTAGCAGAGTGTCACTTAGGTCTTTAAACTTAGTATTTTTACAGCCTCCCTCCAGGAGCTCTTCTTCTTGCCTTCTGTAATCGGCACCAGAACTATTCACTTGCTAAGCTTTTATCTCCATGAAGTGAAGGTGACAATGAAACACTCTCCTTCAAGATCCTCCTGGCAGCCTTCCCACAATGCCTGCTGGACTGTTTTGATCCCATTCCATATGTCCACCACTTAGGCAGCACTACGACTGCCTGTCTCTGAATTGTACCGTACCTCACTGCAGGGCACAATCCGGTGGTACCTGAGTTTTGAAGTCAACTTCTCAACCTATTTTCACATTTTTTAATACTGCCTGGAACTTTGTGATTACAGGTTTGTAAGGACAGGATGAAACAGAAGAAGATGCCAGCAGTGGGCCAAGAGTAAGAACACTATTCTGCAGGCATGGCCGGTTTTCTCTTCTCCTTTGAATGAATTCAATCATCTACAGCAACGCTGCTCTAAGCATGGCCTTGCAGCTGCATATTACTGCAGATACATTTGAGTCAATTTCTTATGTGTGAAGGCAATTTATGAGAGAGCTGGTTTTATCATTATCTAATTGTAGCTCTGGATAATTAAGTGTAGGGACTGAAGAGTTAAGAATATCTTTGCAATATACAGAGAGGGACATATACGATAATTTACTTGAGCAATAAAACTATCAATTACTATGTCTGCTGATTAAACACTATGAACACTGAAGGATCAATTTATTTTTAGGGCAATTCACTTTCATAAACAGACACTAACTACTCTTTTTTCCCTGAAATCCGTCAAGTGTTCTTAGCTCACATTATATCAGCGTTTTAGTAAAATTACTGATAGTATCATACATGATAGTACTTTGATAGTGAAACACCCTGTCATGTCAGAATACTAGTGAATCTGTGTTCAGTTACATGTTGATTTTCTATTCAAGAGAAGAAAGTTGCCTGGAGATACCACAGCCACCCCTTAAAATTTTAATAGAAAGACATTTGATAAATAAATAGAGTATGCATTAAAATGTTACATTTCGTCTGGCAACAACTGACATGTACATATTTATTAATGTTTTAAAAATCTAACATAATAATAATATAATAAACATTCTTATAAACGACGCAAGGAATACACAGGTCTTAAAATTAGTTTGCACCACTGGTTGTGGGACTATACGAGAGAGGGAGGGCAAGATCTTTGTCTTCTTTTCCTGTATATCTGTACAGGTATAAATAAGAACTGATTTTCTCCTGTTTTCTTCCTATAATAGATGGTTAGTAGAAAGATTATAGACCACAGAGCCTTGGCTTTAACTTTATCCAAGGGGGTTACTCTGCCTTCACTGCCAGTGACGAGGGCTGAAATATTTTCCATGCCCTTCATTTCCACTCAGAGAAGAGAGAGAGAAGCAAAAGAGGAATCATCGACTCGACAAATTACTGGTACAAATTATTAGATCACAGGAGCAGGTTCTGATATCCTTCCTGTTCCATTGTCCTTTACTTCATTCACCATCAGTACCACCATAATACCTAAGAATCTGTCTCTGGTAGATTAAATATGATTAACATGGTCTTTTCAGGACCATAAATGGTGGGAGATCGGTGTATTGTATTTTGGGGTCTCTTTCATTACATGTCTTTATGTCCATATATGTATCTACATACACACTTATACATGGACATGCATAACCATTACTCTGAGTTAAAGAAGGCTATGTAAAAGGAAAGTGAAGCAGAATAAAACAAAAATTCTTCTAAGATAGGTGTTAGTCTCTAGATGAGCATTTTCTACAGTTGGAGACTCCCGAGAAAGCTGACTTTGCTGTACAAAGTAAATTTAACATTATTGGAAATCTTTATTTTATGTTTTTAGTATTTAGATAAGTTGAAACCAGGGCACCAAATGCTTTGGATTCAGTACTAGTCAGAATTCCCAAGTTTCACACCTACATGGATCAATCAATTGCAATGGCCAAGTCAGAAAAAGTCAGGGGTAGCTTTGACCAAGACATAATCTGCCAGGATGAATCATATTTTCCTAGCCAGCTGGAGTTGATAAAAAGCATTATTTTTGGATATTAGTTCTGGCCACTATGTGGAAATGAAACATCAGTGAGGAACCCAAAACACTTCTAACGCATGATCTAAACTGGTGAGCTGAGTACATCTCCAGATAAAGAAAATAATCCTAATGTTATAAACCTGTCAAAAGTTCTTCTCCACTCTCTCTACCCCTCTATCTTATGATTACACAAGGAAAAAGCACATTTCTCTATATATCTCATTGACTTTTTGGCCTCAGATACCTGGAGTTTGAGTCAGCTGTCCCGACTGTGTCTTCTTCCAGCTTCTTGTGCACCCCCAGCCTCCCCTCGGGGAGTATGAGAAGCTGAAAAGTCCTTGACCTAGTGTAAGTGCTGCTTAACCACAGTTAAAACATCAGTGTGCTATCAACATTATTCTCATCCTAAATCCAAAACACAGGACTATACCAGCTACTACGAAGAACATAACCAGACAAAACCAGGACATCCAAATACTATATAACTGTGTGAATTAATACCTCAGTGTTACGGATGTCATCCAAGACTGAATAGACTAAACTAAATGGACTTTTGTGAGTGCTCCAGTTTTGATGTGATAAGGTATCATTTTAGCCCTGGGATACAGGAGATAAAACAGGAAGTCAAAATGATAGGAGAGAAAAAGAAATGGTATTTATTTGGTATCTTGGATTACTGCAGCTTTGCCATGCACTCTGCATTCAAATAAATCTCTTTTAGGTTGTTTAACAAAGTAAGGAACGTACAGTTGCTTGGAAGCTTATTCGTCCGTTCCCCTTCATCCTTTCTGCTTGTATAGCAGCTCCACTCCTTTCTGTCTAACTATGCTGGCATGTGATGGCAATTATTGACATAGGAGTGCTATTTATAAAGATTATTTCAAAATCCAAATTTTTTAACATCAAAATTAGATCTTGAGAACTTGAACGTAAGGAAAACAGGGAAGATACGGATTCCTGAGAGCTGAGGCTTTGAAACAGTCAATATCAGGGTAGAATTTTCAGATTAAGAGGAAGCTAGCAACACAGATTAATCAAATAATGGTAATTAATACTTTTTTATGAATGAACCCACCACTATTTGAAAATCATCATTGATACAATAACAGTTAAAATCCCTGATTATTGAAGCATGTATGCATCCACATCCATTGCGAATTAAATATACTGAAAAGTACAAAGAAGTTTTATTATTTTACTTCTATTAAGATTTCACTTTCCTTATGTAATCTTGTTTCTTATTCTGATTAAACTTTAGCAATTCTGTATGCCCAGTTTTCAGGTTAAAGGAGCTTGGACTTTTCTTAAAGATATGAAGTTTTTTCTTAGAGGACATATTATGGGAAGAAGAAAAAAGGATATCAAAGTCACAGTGACTTTTCAGTTGTCTAGCATTCTGGATCAGATATGTCTGGGTGTCTTAAAATATGTTCATAATGGTTTGGCAGATCAATTGTTAAACATGAAGGCATAAGTCCTGTTTTAATTTGAAGGGAAAACTAACTTAGAGAACAAAGTAGCAAGTTTCGTCTGGTCAGATGGACTGCTAAAGAGATTTTTCAATCTTACTGCTTACAGGAGACATGAAAGTCTGGTTTTCAATGGCAATGACATGTAATCTTATTTGCCAGAGCGCAGCTGACTGTCTTCTTAATGAGTAGTTAGACTGGAGGTGATATGTTATACAAATTGACAGCCATGTGTTGTGGGGGTCACTTAGACTTTACAAAGTAGTTAGGTCTTGAAAATACTCCTGAAAGCTTCAAAAGAAATGCCCTCCCTAAGCAAAATACATATCAATTTACAAATAAATATTTAGGCAAAAGTTCTGTGTAGTTTGCATTGGGATGAAGCTGCATGTTACACATTTTTGTCATTTGCTCTTTGGAAATCATCCCTACCTAGAAGGGTTTAAATTTGCAAATGACAGCCACAGTCTTGTAAGACCTTTCAAGCAATTGCTGCTATTAGTTGTGTGTTATGCAACAAGAAGCATGTTACAGCAAACGAGAATGCATAAAATAATACATGCAAACTATTATAGCAATAATAGCTTATCGATTTCAATGTAATCTATGAGCTAAATATATAAAAAAATGAAAAAACGTAGTGGAAAAAACTGTTAACACTTCTTCAAAGATACAATTTTCATTCTTCAGGAAATAGAATATTAATGCCTGATTCTGAACAATGGGAAGAAGGACACCATGGAGAAAACATCACAGACAAAAGGGCCACCGATGAAAAAAGTCTATTTGTCTCATCTTCCCAGTCAAGAAATAAGAGAGTAAGTCTCTTAAAAAGTTAGCAACAACCCAAGGACAATCAGGTTGGATCATGTGCCCTTCACTGGGGACTGAACTAAAAGAAAAGAAACACTCAAACACAAAGCATTTTGTTAAAGAAACAGCTATTCAGGTGTCTTTAGATGAGACTAGCTGACAATCCTTCTGGGTTTTGGAATGGTTTTACTTGGGTGTTTTTGGCTGAGTGGTCATGATTTTGTTTGTTTGTTTTTATTTTTAGAAAATACATAATGTCATGATAAATAAAGCAGATCTCATCCAATCTTCCCTGGAAGGTTGATAGGTTAAAAATTGCATGAATGTAAATCTAAGAAAGGCTGATAATCAAGTGTATCTTAATGGCGTTCTTATGAACAATTTTTCTATTGAAACTGACATTATAATTCCATGGATGACAGAAATAACAATGTATATCAATTTTACTTCTGCCTTGTAAACCAGTTAAGACTTTTTTTTTTTCTGATTGAACAATGATGATGAATATTTTGGGATGCATGAAGAAATGCATGTGCTTCCGTGCATAAGAGAAGTATTGACTTTGGATGCCTCTCTGTTCATCAGATCAGATTTTAGCACACAAGAAAGAGGCAAACTATTAGCTTACCACACTAGCATAGCCTATTGATATCAACATTGTTCTTCTCTGCAAAGGAGGTGGGAGCCATGTAGTATCACAGCTGCAAATGGAATATCTGAATTCAGTCAGACATTATGGTGTCTGAAAAGGCATCATGATGAAAAGCAGCTGCTTTCCTTCTCAGTCCAATCTGGCAGCAAACAATAACCATGAACTAGAAAGACAGACAAAAAGGCCAGTCGTGGCTCCTGAAACATTCATTGATGTGTTCTGCTTCACACTTCTAATCCACAGTATAACCTTCGGTAACTTCCAGTTGCTTTCTGTTAAAGACTGGATTTATCTTTTGCATCATTTTTGTCTTGATGCAGACAATCCATCCGTTTGATGCAGTTGTGGTGTGTTTTATCAGTTAAATTATTCCTTCAGTTTTCCTTTACCTTTTCGTCTGCTGCTACTCTTCATCCATCCTTAAGGAGCACAGTTGCTGATCAGAGGAGTTGGGAAAATGCAGGCTCTTAGTTGCAGTTAATACAGAGCTAAGCATTTGCACTGAACATTTTGGACATCTCTTTCTGCTCTATTTTCTAATAGAAGAAATTAAAAGACTGTGACAATATTCACTAGATCATTAGACAAACACAACAGAAGCAAAAAAAAAAAAAAGGCAGAATATATTAAGAATATAATAGAGATTGGGGTAGAGTGATGGCAGCTTCTCAAGACCCACAGACCCATTCTTATAATTTGCCACAGAATATTTATTTCCTCTGGCCTGTTATTTCACTGAGCAGGAGGGAAAAAGAGCTTGCACCCATTGCCTGCTGAAGCTGATGGTCTAATACTTGGCTGATACAGTGCTGAATGTATTGATCTGCAGGTAGCAGATTTCATGAGCAATCTTTGAAATCTTTTATAGGACACTTCTGAATTTTGTTCCAAATGAGAAAGCAGCCTAGATCATATATCATTTAGGCATGAGCTCTCAGAAAGTGGTGAGACAATTAAAACAGTTGAAATTACTACTACTTCAGGATTTTGCCTTATTTTCTCTCTCATCAATAAAAGTTGGATCATATTTGGGAAAATATATTCAGGATTAATGATTTTTCTTTCATATTCTTAACGAACAGAGAAGCCCTGAAATGCCTACTGTAAATAAATGTAGCAAAGATTTCTGTCATCAAAACAGACAATCTGAACTTCAATAAAATGCAAATACTTAATGAAACCAGGAAACAATGTGCCATGCATGTCACATACTGAAAGATCTACAGTTGCTCCAAGAGAGGTATGTCCAGAACATCACAAGGTGGATTGGAGAATCTCCATCCATAGTGGAAAAAAACCCAAAACGAAGGCAAGATTTTGGGGAGTCCCCCTTCTAGTGCTACATATTGCAATAAAACTGAACACACTAAGTTCTCCTTCTTCTGCCTATGGGGTTTTTTGGTGATCGTTATGCGATATGAAAAAACCCAAACTTTTGTGATAGAAAATATATCTGTAGGAATTTGAATTTCCATGGATTATATTTCTATGATTTTCTAAACTAAATATTTAAACTCAGTAACACTCAGGAGCCTAAATACAGGAACTTCGTACAAATTTGGACACCATAGCATATATGAAATATCTGCATGGGTGTGACAGATAAGAAACAGGACTTAAAAAAAATCTCTACATTTCTTGACCGGCATTTCTTGAAGGCCAGAGAAGAGAACCTGGGGGCCTGAAATGTCACTAGGCCATTTTTTTTCCTTTTATAATTCCTAATAGGACAACTAATAAATATTCCTACCTTGTTAATGTTCTAAACACTTTGTGAACTCGGTTTTCGATCCCTTTAGAAAATTATATTTACTGTCCTAAGTTTCTAAAGAGCTTCTGATTTTTTTTAAGCAAAGAGAGAAATAAAGTCCAGCTGATCAATAAGGCATGAGAAGTAGGATCACTGTATTCACTTTGTTTTCCCACTAGTCCTTCATGACAGAGTTTGTAAGAAAGCTCTTTCTGATGTTGTCATGTTCCCATGTGTGATAGATACACTTGACCCCCTAGTCCTACTTTGGTTCAGGTAGACTAAGGAGCAACAGCCCTCATGCCCTGTAGTGAACCTGGAAAGCTCCTGGCTCACATAAAAGAGAGTGAAGTTTCTGCAGAAAAATATATTGAAAGGTGGGTTTGAAGCCCAAAAATGCAAGATATCCAAAGTACAGAACAGGCTAACAGCTAAAATGAAGACATCATTCTTGTCTATTGACAAGCAGCCAAACATTTCACTCTATAAATATTACCATCAGGATGGGCCCAATTTGAGCACTCCCTGAATTGCAGCTGGACTGCATCCCAGGTGATTCTTCCTTTGAGCAGAGAGGCCTCTCAAGGTTTGAGATCCCTTACCTGAGACTGAGAGAGCCTTGCTCAAGCTGGAGAAATCTTTTACTCGTGACAGGTCCTTGGTAAGTGACTGATAGCTGATACTGAATTAATACTAGTGAAATATTACTAATCCATGTGAGTACTCAATATTAATTATTATAAACTTTGTAGAGATAATTCCATTAGACATAAACCATTGTCCAAGTCTGAGACTAAGATTGGACCAAGCCTCATCT
The DNA here is from genome assembly GCA_033628505.1 of Tringa tobata. Classification (NCBI taxonomy): domain Eukaryota; kingdom Metazoa; phylum Chordata; class Aves; order Charadriiformes; family Scolopacidae; genus Tringa; species Tringa tobata. The sequence goes on along the minus strand of JAHREE010000576.1, from coordinate 621,925 downwards.
AGGGCCCATAAGGAGTTTAGAAAGCAAGGGGGTCCACTCTGAACCTCATGACTCTGAACCTCATGACTCGTCTCCAGTCTCCATGTGAATAATTCTAACACGATTCTGATTCAATTTTCCTTTGTATGTTTCTTCCATGCAGTGAATGAACAAGGTGAACCTTGCCATCAAACTTATCAAACTTTGGTAAACCACTGTTAAACTTTGTTAAATTCTGCCAAATTTATTGGATTCAATCAGATTATTATTTTACCTCAATAAAACATATTGTTGCTTCTCTCCTTTGAGTGAGGTGCATCCCACTCATCCGTGACACCACGCTGGTGAATCTATAAAGGGAGTAACTTCAGAATGGTCCTCATAATGCATTTTATTTAGAAATCAGTGAGGCTGTTGGAGGGAAGCTTCCCACATGCAGGATAGAAAGGAATGGAAGGAAGATACTACCTACTAGATTAAGACTGAAATTCCCAAAACTTCTAGTTTGCTGCTCCAGCCTCATCCTTTCACCGGAAACATTACTGCTCTGCTCAGTCCTTTCCTCTATTATTCCTCAGTGCTCAGCTCCTCCCCTCATTGCCTCTGCTTAGAACCTGTGGGCTAACCATAACCTTGTCAGAGGGAAAAAAAAAAGATATTGGGAGCTAAATATGATGAAGATGTTTTGTTCTTTTATTCTTAAAAGAATTTTGTAGCCAGTAGTTAGAAGGACATAAAAGGAACCTCTTCCCTTTTCTTACTGTAACTACTCCTGTTCAATACTAATGGCTTAATGCCATAATTGTGTGAGTAATGTACAGTCATTACAAGTATGGATTGTACTATAGGATGGCTTTCCTATCAATAGGAATTGTATGTCTGACCTTAGCCCTTAGAAGAACATAACTTCATTGTAACTCTCTGGAATTTTAATAGTCAGTAGTCATTGCGACAAAAGTAAAGCTGACAGTCTTCCACAAGCTCTTCTGACTTGCCTTGGTGGGACTTTGATAACATCAATGGGACAGATATCAGTGAGAGTGACAATTCTCTGCAAGCATTAGATCAACACACAATTGAGTGTTTCCCCTTTGAACGTTTCAAGTGGAATGTTCAAGTGGTCTCCAGATGATCACAAGCTTAAGATTAGAAATGGCAACATTAGAATTCTAGGAATGTATTTCTTCTATCACAATTACTCTGCTAAGATCAGTAGACATTTCTAATCTTTTCCTAAAAACCTCATCTGCAGCAATCAATGTCTCCCATTATATGTGAGCCCAATATATTTGCCCAATGTCCTCAACTGGAAAACAATACATGCCTGGCTGCTGGAGGCTGTGGAAAGGCCCTCAGACATGGTGAGACTGAGACAGGCAGACTGAGGCACTGGGGAGAAAGCACATGGGCTTTGGCAGGATTCTTCAGAGTTTATATCAAATCAAGTTAAGAGTTATAGAGCATTGGAATGGCTGCCCAGGGAAGTGGTTGAGCCACCATCCCTGGAGGTGTTCAAAAGACAGGTTGACATGGTCCTTAGGAATATGGTTTAGTGATTTTTACTGCTTATTTCTTTTTTTTTTTTTTTTTTTTTTTTTTTTTTGTCAGAGTTAGGTTGTTGGTTGGACTAGTTGATCTTTAAGGTCCCTTCCAACCTAGACGATTCTATGATTATATGATTCTAAGTTAAAAGGTGCTTATGCTGCTATATGGAAAGACACATGCTCAGGGGTCTTACCTTCATCCTCCAGTCCCATCTACATATCAGATTTTCACCTCCACTATCTCTGCCAAAGAAGAACCTTGTCATTGTGAGTGTTCAGCTCCAGTGTACCTTCCAGCCTGCAGAGGACATCTCTTACTGGGAAGGCTGTGGAAACAAAGGGTGAGAAATGCAAAACTCCCTGTGTACAGCAGGTTTCTGTGGAGGTAGCACTGGCCTCTTCCAAGGACTTCTTTTGCCACTGAAGAAATTCCATCAAATCTTTCCATTGTTTTGACTTCATCCATGTTAGGACAAACCTAACCACACTGCGTATTTCTCTACTTCATTGGGAAACTAGAATAACTAGCATAGGGTCAGATACCTGTCTGTTAGATGTGTATTGTCATTAACAACACCAAAAGCCTGAAGATCACAATCTAACCATTAGAAGATAATGGCATTTGCTACATAAACAAGCAATATCAGAAGCATTTTGCTTTGTAAATGTTAATGGCCGATGGAAAACTTGAGTGATTTATGTTCAGCAGCCTGCTCCTTACTTCAGATCTTACTTCACAGATCTCTTCCTGTGATCTCAGTGAAGCTTTTAATTATACCAAACATGATTAAAAGCCTTTTAGTGAATGCTGGTATTCACTCTCCTCCTTTTTCAACTATTATGTCTACCTGCCTTATTTTTCATAGAGTTGTATAACTCAGCAACTCCCTACCCAGTAACTGATCAAACATGGGAGACTTCTCTATAGTTATCAGGACATTGCTTTACCTTTTGCAGAACTACTCTTTGTAGTGGAAACCTTGAAGTTCCAGGGTCTGGATCTTCAAGCCACGGCAATTTTTATCTTCTGTCACCTTTCTTGTATCAAACACCGTCTCTGGTACACTATCATAATATAACCTCATATTTACTTTTTTTTTTTTTTTTTAACTGGTATAATTAGTTTTTCTATGGTCTTTCACCAAAAATATGAGTGATATAAATGAAGTCCAGGTATTCTATTAAAGAAATATTAGTGTTTTCCTTCATTCTCTAACATCTTTACTAGGATTCCTTAGTATTTCCTCATTACTTGAGGAAAAAAAAACAACCCTTAGATTCAAAAAATAAGGGAAAGAAAAGACCAGCATTATCTCTGTTTCACCAACATGGAAAGTGGTCATTAACAACAAACTTTAATATGCCAGCTTTTATATTTGGGTTATATTTTATATGTATGTATGTGTGCATATATTTTTAAAGCACTATTTGTCCTCAAGTCTCTCTTGTCTGAGACACTGTATGTGCACCCAATTTATCCAAGCTAGACAATACTGATGCTGTGAGGAATGTCTTGCATATAGTGAGAAAACACACCAAAACCAGAATCAAAAATGTTAATATGTTTTCTAACTCCCTATGTATTAGTGTTTGCTGTATTTTTCTATTCATTCATCCCCTAAAAATCTACAGAAAATCCTAGTCTTCTGAGAATAAACTTCCTTTTCTTGGTTACTCTTTGTAGACGTACATAGAGTAACAAACCTTGCACCCTTGGACTAAATCTTTACTGACACGTAAAATGATCCAAGGACTGCCAGTTGGCCTGAAGCCAGCTGGCACCCATAAGCAAAATATTCTCACCCTCCTCCAGTACAGGGTGGCTACCTCCTGGCTACCTATTGGGAAAGGTCCCTGTTGGGGGGACCTCAAACCGTGGCTGAGACTCTACTAGCAATTTACCAGCAGGAAAAAGCATATACTGATATTCAGTCCTAGGCCCTGCCGCTGTTTAATTTACTGATAAGCTAATAACCTTAGGATCCAAAAACAACAGCTAGAAAACTACTGCTTTGGACAACTGTGTTTCTTAAAGCCCCAAACAGGGAAACCCACTGCTTGAAAAACACATGCACCACCTGCACGATTCACTGGGTTTGGATTCAACATTCTGACTCTGAAAGTCAGAAATCAAAAATCAAACTCTGATAGTGAAGGACAGCACTGGTTATACTACCAGTGTGAAGGAAAAGTGGAGGAAGGAGCCAAAGGTGTATGAAACATAAAGGTTAGAATTAATGTGGGTGCTTGTTGTGTGCTAATTTTGCAAGTCTGCTCATTATTTTTACTAATTTACTTTTCCTTGTAACCCTTTAAAAAGGTGAAAAATTATATGTGCCTTTGTGCTAGCCTAATGGGCTAGAACATCACTCCATTTTCCCTTCCTCTGAGAAACAAAAAATGCTCCCTATAAAGCTTAACTTTCTTTTTTTCTTTTTAACTTCTCATTTGTTCATAAAGCATTTTTTACAATCAATGTAAAGAGTGTGAAAACACAGCCCCGTGGGGTACAGCAAAAGCTTTGAAATACCCAGGTCCCTAGAACCAAGAACTTTCATACAAGATAGTTCTGTAACGAGATAAATAGAGCAGGTTTTGGAGAAGACGTGATAAAGTTGTCCTTGTTGCTAAGTCATTGAACATCCCACAACAGTCTGCATAAAATGAAGCACTGATTTTGTACCAGCAGCCTCAGTTTCCCTGTGAGGCATGAAGTGTTACCAAGAGCTTTTCCTTTAGGAAAAACCTGCTTTCAATAGTAACAGGATGAATCCACAGCGCAGATATACAGGTATATACGGTGTTCTACAAAAAAAAAAAGAAAAAGAAAAATATTTTCTGTTCACCCTCAGCGATGCATGCCGAAAAGTTTTCTTCTCTGCTTTTCTTCAGTGGAGCACTAGTAACAAGCCTAGTAGAGTTACACTGGGCTGTAAGATAAGGAGCAGCTCTCTTCTCTGTTTAAAGATCTTGGATGTCTCACTCCAAAATTTAGCACCCCTTCAAATTTATGATACCATACATTAGGAAACTTGAATCTCTTGTTTTGTGTTTTCTCTAAAATGTAAATAAATATACTTTTCACCCTAATTCCCACATTTCAGAGTTATCCATAATTTATATTAAAATCCACATTGCCTTCCCCTAAAAACAATTTGTTGAAATAATAGCCTGGGGGAATCAAAGGAAAGAAGTATAACAAGTTGTGATTTTTTCTGCTTTGCTCATGTTTGTACTAGTGGGAATGAACTTGAGGCACATGTGTCTTTATCTTGTTTGTTAAAGGAAATAACTTCATTATACAACCTGCATTTTCTTTCTTGTGTTTTTGAATTGTGCCTCAATGATTCGTTATCCTCCGGGGTGAAAGTACCTTTGATGTTTAAAATACTAAGCCAGCTTTCTTCTCGCTGCATGCAGGAACAACTTCAGTCATATCAACAGAATTTCAACAGTAATTAATTTCACCCATTGGTGACTTATTATGTAAATAATTCATATTGGTGTGCAACACGAGAGCAATTTTTGAAGTTTTAAAGACTGAACTGTAGGAAGAAAGGGAGCTGGCTAACTCTATGGGAGACCAGGAGCAGGACAGAAAGCAAGGGGAAAGAAGAGCAGGAGAGGAAATATGGGAAGAAGAAGTACTACACATACAAGGGAAATAAGGAGTAGGGACGATGAGAACAGAATGTTGCAAGTTAGAGACAGTGAGACAGAAACCAGTAGAGTGAAAAACCCCAGTATTTCTATCTCATCAGGGAGATATATTTCAGAAAGACGTCTAATCTTTATTTGAACACTTATCAAGCATCTAGGTAATTTGTTCTGTTGGTTAGTGATGATATACAGTATAAAAAAATGCATATTTCATTTCTAGTCCAATGGACCTGTGCTCTGTTTTTAGGGGCTAGGTCTCCAATGTCTTTGACAGACTAAACTTCCCTCTGGTGTTGGAAATATCTGCAACCATGGTCAGGTTGCTTCTTAACCTTCATTTTGTGAAGCTAAAGTGATTCAGCTGGTTTACTATCTCGGTGTAAAGGCTTTTTTTCAGAACTTCCAGCATTCTTGTAGCTCTTTTTAAAGCCATTTCCAATATGTCAATGCTGCTTTAAAATGAGTTCATAAAACAGAACACACTACAGGTCTCACTAATATCATAGAGATCCAAAAATAGCTCTGTACTTCCATTTTTTATTCCTCTTTCTATTTAGCTAAGAATTCACATTTTCTTTCTTAGCTACTGCTTCACACCATGTGCCCAGTAAAATCTAAGGCCCTATGGGAAACTAAGGGCCAAAATTAGATATAACTACATTTCAACATTGCAGAATGCTTCAAAATCTTTGGCGGTCAAGCTAAGTACTTAACAGTTTAAAATAAAAACCTATTTTATACATGATTGCCTGCACAAATACAAGGAATGTTTACCTTATGACTACACCAGTAATTTTTAAAAATTGTGAGTAGATTTCAGTATTCAAAGCTTTTGTAGGATATTGACGGGATACCTTTTAAAAACACCACTGAATAAAGAAAAATCAGAGAGAATAATACTGTTGGGTTTTTTTCGTTCTGATGTCTTTGTATCATATTCAGCCATATTAATTACACAGTGGTATTGAACACTCAGTCAACTGATCCATGGGTGACTCGATGAGTCAGGTTTTTATCACAACAATGTTTAATTAAAATATGATTAATGACCGTTGGCATGCTGTCACAACGATACAGACACAGTCTCATAATCCCACTTCTGTGAAATTTAACAATTCTGCATCTGCACTTACTTAAAGGTAGAATGGTGTGCTCATTGTGATCTTCATTGTAGGTGTACCCCAATGACACATTTTGGGTTTTGATCCAGGGAAAAAATTAAGATTCAAGCTTATGCTGGAGCTGGAAGCTTCTAGCTTTGCTGGGTGAATAAATTAAAATGGAAGAGACAGGCAAGAAAAATCAAATTGCAGCGTACTGCACTGTAATGACAGGATTCTAGAATTTCTTTTAAACGTAGTCTTTTGTATATATTTATGCTATCATTTTGCTTGGCTTGAGTCAATATTACTACCCCATGGTGAAAAATAGAAACAAAATTATGTTTGCTTTTCCATCACTGACATCCTCTATTTGGGTCTGAACACAATTCATTAAAGTTCTTATTTTTCTGCTGATAGGTCTGGTACCAGGGGAAAATATATTTTTTTTTCCATATCAATTCATGCTTTATTGGGTTATTTCACTTGTCTCTTATTTTTAAGTTTCTTTCACAGGGGATAATTTACAGGCTTCCCCCTACTCTTTTGTGAGAGACAGATTGATTTGTTTGCTTTCAGAAGCAAAGGCATAAGTAGACTGTGCATCTGGATAAAGAAACATCAGCAACACAAAAGACAATATTTTGACAGATTATCTGAAAGTCACTAATGTTAAGGCAACAAAAAAGCGTTCTGTTTCAGATTCTCGACTGTGTGAGATAACAATATGTGCCTGAATGGCTGAAACCATGGAGAGCAATAAAAAGGTTTAGTACAGTTTTTGTTTTCTTAATATTTGGAGCAGGTTACAAGCCATTGGGGTAATGTCAGCCAGCGTGACGAGTAGCCAAGACAATCCTAATTCTCTTTTTGCCACTGGTTGTGGAGATATAAGTGCTCCTAGTCACAAGGTGAGTAGTGATCATACTGTTCCACCGTCTCTCCAGCCGGAGTATGACTTCATCTGCCCTTCACATCAATACACTCGGATGTCATTTTGCCACTTTCAAGGACAAAGCACCACCACAGACTCTTGCAATGCGTGTTGACTGCAGGCAGCCCACACCCTTCTCAGGAGGAAAAGAATCTTAAAGTCAAGTATCTGCTCTACATGAAATCTAGAAAAATTGTTTTATCTTACAGATAAAAAGGAACAGTGATTTAATGCAAATGCCAGATCTGAACCCATCCATTCCCTGCTCTAATTACTTTAGGAACAGTAACCTTGTAGAGAGAAAACAGGGAGAGGGATTTGACATGCAGATAATTATTGAGACAGCACTGCAAATCTATGGACTTACAACTATTATATTCTTACCGTATCACACTGCCAGCTAGCATTAACGTTGAAAGATTTATCTTTCACAATATTTGCAATGGAAGGAACAGACCTGTAATTGCACTAATCACATATGAAGCTGTTCGGAAAAAAAGGACAATTTACTGTGGGCTATTTCAGATTGCTGTCCTTAGGATTTATTTTGTGAAGGGCACTTAAAGCTTCTGGTGAGCTCATTTTTAGCTTTCGTATAAGTCTTAATAAATCAGAGAGTTCCTGCAGATATGACTAGGTTTTCATGCCAAATTACCAGATTTTTGGTTTACATGGCAACATTATAAAAGCTGGCGAGGCTTGTCCAGGTCACAGGTGTTGCAGAATTTTCTAATTAAAGGTCCATTTACTAGGAATTGTGAATGAATAACACGTTCTACTGCACCAGCTTGACTTGTGTCTAAACCATATCATGAAAACCTCTTTCTATGATAGTATGTTCGTCCAGATACTAAAAATTATTTTGACAACCATTTCACTGCATACATGTTATGTATATATAATATGTATTTAAAATAACAATGTACTTTGTGGGTATAAAAACTGTTGTCTCTAGAAAATTAAAATGAATGCTAGAATGTTCACTGCAGCCCTAGGAGATGCATTGCATTTAACTTCCAAAGCTCAGAAATATGAAGGTGCATTTTGGAAATACTGTATTATTGTGAAGAGCCACCTTAGGAGGGGCTTGTGTCCCCAGTAATAATCCCCCAACAACCCAGTCACGTTTTGTGAAGCTGTACTGAAGAATGACAACATACCTGTTACAGTAAAGGACAAAACATCAATCTTGACACCAAGGGTTTAGAATTTGGTAGGTAGCACCCTAGCCCGTTTCAGCTGACCAGTGAACCTCATCAGGAAGCCACAGGCGACCTCCGGCTGCCTTTTATCTGTGGTGATATGATCTGTAAACTCCGATGCACAGCTGTGGTTAAAGCTGTAGCTGTGATACCATAGTGAGTTTTCTCAGTAAAACAACCTCCCAGCACCTCTGATCTCCTGCAGGCTGTGCAACCCTTCCCCGCACTGCTGGGAGTCCTCTCGTATTTATCAATAACACCTTTTGCACAACTGGGCAACAGGAAGACCGTGAGCCAGCAATGTGCCCTTGTGGCCAAGAAGGCCAATGGCATCCTGGGGTGCATCAGGAAGAGTGTGGCCACCAGGTTGAGCGAGGTCATCCTGCCCCTCTGCTCTGCCCTGGGGAGGCCCCATCTGGAGCACTGTGTCCAGTTCTGGGCTCCCCAGTTCAAGAGAGACAGGGAACTGCTGGAGAGGGGACAGCAGAGGGCTACAAAGATGATGAGGGGCCTGGAGCATCTCTCTTACGAGGAGAGGCTGAGGGACTTGGGTCTTTTTAGTCTGGAGAAAAGAAGGCTGAGGGGGGATCTGATCAATGCTTATAAATACTTAAAGGGAGGGTGTCAGGAGGATGGGGCCGGTCTTTTTTCAGTGGTGCCCAGGGATAGGACAAGAGGAAATGGGCACAAACTTGAATATAAGAAGTTCCATCTAAGCATGAGAAGCAACTTCTTTCCTTTGAGGGTGGCAGAGCCCTGGAAGAGGCTGCCCAGGGAGACGGTGGAGTCTCCTTCTCTGGAGGCAGTTAAAACCCACCTGGACACATTCCCGTGGGCCCTGCTCTGGGTGGACCTGCTTTGGCAGGGGGTTGGACTAGATGATCTCCAGAGGTCCCTTCCAACCCCATATCATTCTGTGATTCTGTGACTCTGACCAACCCACTGCAAGGCACGGCTGAGCCCCCCAGCCACGGTGGTGGTACCTCAGGGGAAAACATGTAAGAAAGGGTGAAAACACCAGACAGAAATGAGAAGGGAACAGGAAGAGTGAGCAAGGTCAGGGAAGAAGGAGGGTGAGGACGTGCTCCAGCAGCCGGCGCAGAGATTCCCCTGCAGCCCACAGAGAAGACCATGGAGAAACATATTGTTCCTCTGCAGGCCATGGAGGACTCCGTGCTGGTACAGGTGGATGCCACCTGAGGGAACTGTGGCTCCTGGACACCCCATGCTGGAGCAGTGGAAAAGTGTGAGAGAGGAGTGGCAGAGAGGAACCACTGGTTACTGACCGTATTCCACCCTTAGCCCCTGGCACCACTTGGGAGTGAGGAGTGAAGCTGAACCTGGGAAAGAGATAGGAGGAGAAGATGTTGAGGTGTTGTTTTAATTTTTCTTTTTTTCTTGCTACACAAATATATTTTAATTGGCAAAAAATGAAATTAATTTGTCCCAACTTGAGTCTGTTTTGCCCATGACGGTAACTGGTAAATGACCTTTCTGTCTTTATCTCAACCCACAAGAAAGATTTTTCTCCATCTGTCTCTTTTTTATTTAAGATTCTAGTTTAAGGGGTTTGTTTAAGAGTTTATACTGAAGCTAATCCCTAATTTTACCCATTTCCACTGGTCTATCATGAGTTCTCCCTGTTTTTTCCCTCAGTGATTGTGTTACAGCTCCTCCAGAGCTTCTCAGCTTTTCTATCACCTCTCTCACCTGGATTTGTATAATTTCCTCTGCTTTCATTCAGCTCCCATTACACTTTCTATGTTGTCTTTTAGAACAAGAACATAGTTTAATTTGAAGAAAACTTAGTTGTCATGGTGGTTTTGGTAAGGGGAAGCCACTTCTAGAATGCACTTATTTGGCTTTAGTCAGCTGTCTAGTTCATTCGGTTTAGATCCTTCTTTTTTCACTGGCTACATGGGAGAGACAAGACACATCAGTAATTTCCCCTCAGACCTTCTGAAAAAGCCTTCGGGCAACTCAGTATATGGCTATACATATCAAAAACCCCTGGGAAATTAGAGATCTTTGTGATGGAAACATTAAAAGATTAATAAATCAGGCCAGCTTCAAAAGTCAGAACAGCACCTTACCAGACTGACACTCATCAGCCCTACACTTGCTGCCAGGGCTTAGTTCTGACTCATTATCCGTCATTATCACTAGGTATTCAAGTAATTAGTACTTAACAATCCTGCCCTAAACTAGCCATCAATAGGCGTTGCTGATGCTGTGCATTCAGAGTCACAGGCGGAGCCTCAACCTGAGCTGATGCTGTAGTTGGCAGCTAAGGCAAGAGCCCCCAGTGGCCTTGGTCCTCAAGGTTGGGGTAGCCAGGTTGCAGTGTTCTTTCGGTGAAGGAGATTAGCACTGAAGTGGGCGGCTTCTTTACTCCTCTTTTTAATGACTTGTTGATGTTTTTCAGCCCCTTCCCCAGAGTTGGTTATATTTTTCAGACAAGAGCTCGTTTTAGTTTTTATTCCACTCATTCTGCAGGCGTACTCTGATTCTACCAGACCTCAGTCCTGCTTGCCCTACATCCTTTTTTGGTCTCGCAGATTTTACTCTGTGAACATGTTTTGATGTTCACTGTCCTCTGCTGTGCAACGGAGACAGAAGTCTTCATTTACCCATTTTTGGTTGTGTGTCTTTTATATATTTAGGCCCAGTTTACTTTTAGCAGTGTTACTGTGCTATAAATGCTTATACTCTGTTTCCTGTTATGCTATTTGTGGCTTCAAGGTAAGTAATGCCAATTATATCTAACTTAGCATGCTTCTATTTCTCTGTCTGCACCACCTCCCTCATTTGTCTACAAACTCTCTGTAGTCCTGCATATCTAGCTTTTCTCCACCTACTTGTTCTCTTAGAAATGGCTTACTGATATCGAACCTTTCATCTTTCACACAGCATTTTTTGGACAATCAACAGTTCTGAATTCAATCTACATGACAATACATAAGGGATAAGAAAAGAATAATCTATGAGCCCCACTTCTTATGCCTCCCAAAATCATTGGATTTTTGAGTCCAAAGAAATGAAAGGATGTCTTGTACAAAAATATGCTGAAATAGTAAAAGCAAGCCTGAGATACTATTCATATATGTACATATATATGTATGGTAATAAAAGTCTATTTGTTATGCATTTTTAAATTTAGCATTATATCAGTCCTACAAATTACCATTATTTTTCTAGTACAGAAAATCAGTAGTTAATTACTGATCATCAGTAGTTAGATTAATAACATTGTTATCATCAGTAAAAACAATAAACTTTGATACTAACATGATTAGAGCAAAGTTCATGAATAAAAAATCTGGTAATGCAATAATGGAGCTTCTGGGAAATGCTGATATTGCTTCATGTGCTTTATGGTTCCTTTGGCATATTTAAATTTTTCTCATGGGACAGAAGTAGAAGAGAAATGCAATAAGTTGCACTATAATCTGAATACTCAAGTTCAATCATCAAAGGGGATTCGCTTTGAACCAAAGTTCAGTGGTGGTTGGAGGCCTTTGTGGTGTTCTGCAGCATGGCTGCAGATGTCCTCATTTTCTCCAAAATGCACATTTCATGATTAAGCTGTTTTCTGTAGCCATGAATTTTTCATGGCCAGATTTTTCTTTAATGTATATTAATACCCTGCATTAGAATACTGCGGCTAATTCTTCTAGGCATCAAATTTTAGGCAACAAGACTAGTCAGCATTGTAGTTGAGCTTTGCAAGTAGGTCTTTGATGAAAATTGTTCTCCTCATTAACTGCTGTGTAATGTGATGTATGGTTCTTGCACACTCCTTTCACTTCACATCGTAGAACAGGGAACAGAGAGTAAGGCACACAGAACATGGTCAGTGAAACTTACATAATTTATAGCTTTGTCATGTTAAATGCTCTGCTTTATTGAAACTATTTTCCGGTAACCTGTGCATTGGAAATAGCACATATCATAATCATAGGTGAAGAAAAAGATTCCTCAACCGTAAGAAGCTAATAAGGACATGACAAAAACCCCAACAACAATAGCGTAGCTCAGAGAGGTACCAAGGAATCTCTATGGTATGAATCCAAAGAAAAGAGATGCACTGTGAATTAAAACATATTAATAATTTGGTCATCTTAGCAGCAACCTGTGCTGGGAAGAGGAAGAAACGTCTTGATAGATTCTGAATTATGGGCTTCCAGAGTACCTGCGTAACTCAGGAAAAAAAGGTACCACTGTCAAAACTTCAGTAGTAACAGAGCACTGTAAAGAATACCTTAGAGCAGACCACGTTCCTCATAGATATCTTTGAGAAGCACAAAAAAGACCAGGAATAACAAAAGCCACAGTAAACTTTTCATTAGTCAGCTAGTTAAGCTGTCTCTTGCTGTAGACCTGTCATGGTTTTGGATTGTCACACCATGCTTAGATTTTCTCTCATGATGGATCAGTTCTTAGTGATGCTCAACTAAATTTTAATTTTCATTCAACAACACACTTTTTTAAAGCAAGCATGTCAATGGAAAGAACTGAAAAGGAGAATTTGGGAAGGGGCGTGGAAAAAATTCTATTCCTTCCATTTCTTCTTGCATTTAGTGCAAGATATAGGAATATTTTTTTTCCTTTTCTTTTGCCTCTGTCTTTCTACCTCTCAGCATCTGTGAATCTTCAGGTCTGGGATAAATTGGCAGAGTCAAATATATTTTCTTTTAAAATGTTTCTGTTGTATAAGGTCATGCATCTTTTACAAAATAACCTGAGAAAGGTCGAGTGAGAAGAATATTGTCTCTATACCTGTTATTGGGACAACCAGTCTGGAGAGCAAAATTCTGTGTTCCTGTCTCTGCCGCAGGAATTGTTTCTCCCGTCACTGCTTATTATTCAGTGACTAATATACAGAAATGTTGAGGGAAAAGGACTAGAAGAAACCGCCACCTTCCTCTCACAGATGCCATAGCATTTGTATGCTTTGCTGCAAAATTAAGTCGCCACAGCAGGAGCAGTACAGAACATGTACACATCAATGCCACTTCCAGGTGTGTTTTTCAAAAAAGTTGATGGTGCAACACCTTGAAATGTCTCGATGCATGCTATGCATATCATGAGCATCATGGGAGTTAAGTAGAAGTATCGATTTCCTGGTTATAAAATCAAGTTTAGGCGAAAAGCATATTAATAGGTTATTTGTCTGGGACAGCTGTGGTAAATCAGGCATCAGCAGCTTCAGGTCAAACAGAAAGGCACTTGTCCAGTTTATGTGTTAGACAGAACAAAAGTATTTTTAGGATGGCATCTTTTTGCCTTGCTCTAGGCTACTCTTACACTATAATCAGACATATAGCACACTTTCTATTCCATAACTATCCCTGACTAAAATCTGTCACAGCCCTGAGACAGACACAGGAGTAGAATATGGTCCCTAGATCTATCTATGTGAGATTTCTCAGCTCCTTATTCATGCAGCCCCCTTTCTAATTATGTATGCCATATGGAGGATAGGACACAGAGAGCAATGTATTCGGTGGGAGGTTTCCAAGAGTGCTGCAGTCACTTGCAGTGTGTTTGGACACGGGTCGTCTGAGGACCTCTCATTGCTTTGGACCTTTAAATGGATCAGACTTGACTAACATTTACCAATCACAAATGATAAATCAATGAATCAGCCAAATCTTAGTACATATAGCAGAGCCCTCACGCCTGGCTTCTGTTTAATTTGGGGAAGTTCATTTATTGTCGCAGTCACCTCTTCCCACAGACAGAACGTTAGTCTGAGACTGTAATGAGATAATGTCGTTATACTTCATACTTTCATGTATTGTATGCTCTGACATTTTGGGCCATATCAGCAATGAGGGACTAACAGCTGTTCTGTCCCCATCATGATTCTATGCCTTTGTTTTTGTGGAGAAATGTTAAGTCTCTTCGTGATATTAGACAGTGATAAAGCCACGTGTGTGTCCATGTTTACTCACGTAGTTCCAACGGATTTGTATTCATAGAATCATAGAATGGTTTGGATTGGAAGAGACCTTAAAGAACATCAAGTGCCAAACTCCTGCCCTGGGCAGGGACACGTCCCACTAGACCAGGGTGCTCAAAGCCCAATCCAGCCTTGTCTTGAACAGCTCCAGGGATGGGGCAGCCACAGCTCCTCTGGACAACCTTTTCCAGTGCCTCACCACCTTCACAGCAAAGAATTTCTTTCTAGTATCTAATCTAAATCTCCCCTCTTTCAATTTAAAACCATTTCCCCTCATCATATCACTACATTCCCTCACAAAGAGTCCCTCCCCAGCTCTCCTGTAGCCCCTTCAGATATTGGAAGGCTGCTATGAGGTCTCCCTGGAGCCTTCTCTTCTCCAGGCTGAACAACCCCAGCTCTCTCAGCCTGTCTTCATAGGAGAGGTGCTCTAGCCCTCTCATCATCTTCGGAGCCCTCTGCTGGACCCTGTGTTGAGGACTCCAGAGCTGGATGCAGTAGTCCAGGTGAGGTCTCACCAGAGCCAAGCAGAGAGGCAGAATCACCTCTCTGGCCTTGCTGGCCACTCTTCTCCTGATGCAGCCCAGGATGGAGTTGGGTTTCTGGGCTGCCAGTGCACACTGCCCGCCCATGTTGAGCTTCTCATCCACCCACACTCCCAAGTCCTTTTCCTCAGGGCTGCTCTCAATCCATTCTCCTCCCAACCTGTATTTGTGCTTGGGATTGCCATGTCCCAGCTGCAGGACCCTGCACTTGGCTTGGTTGAACTTCATGAAGTTTGCATGGGCCCATCTCTCAAGACTGTCCACATTGCTCTGGATGGCATCCCTTCCCTCCAGTGTGTCAACTGCACCACACAGCTTGGTGTCATTGGCAAACTTGCTGAGGGTGCTTGCTCTATCCCACTGTCCCTCTCCGACAAATATGTTGAACAGCACTGGTCCCAGTACTGACCCCTGATGAGCACCACTCATCTCTGGTTTCCACTTGGACATTGAGCTGTTGCCCACAACAGCTGGATGCTTCTAGTGCACCCATCCAGCCACTTCCTTATCCACTGAGTGGTCCATCCCTCAAATCCATGACTTTCCAATTTTGAGACCAGGATGTCGTGTGGGACAGTGTCAAACACTTTGCACGAGTCCAGGTAGATGACGTCTGCTGCTCTGCCCTTGTCTGCAAATGCTGTGGCAACATCGTAAAAGGCCACCAAATTTGTTAGGCATACTGATAATGTGTAAAGCCAGAAAGATTTATAGGTCATTACACCTCACTCCTGTGAGCTGAATTTGATCAAAACATTTTTTCTAGAAAGGCAAATCTTTGATTTAAAAACAAACAATGGAGAACTCATCACTTTACCTGGTATTTTGTATGAACAGCTTTGCACCTTCAGTATTCAAAGCATGTTTCTTCATTTCAAATTTCATTTTTTCTGGCTTCAGCTGCTAGAATTTGGTTCTTGTTATGCCTTTTCCTCACAGACTGCTAAGATTTCAGAACCTGGCCTTTTCTCCTTGTAAACATACATGCACCACATATCATACTTTAAGACCTTTTCAACATTTGTAAAGTATGACTGTTATTCTTTTTTTTTATTTCATCTACTCTTTTTTAGCATCCTTTTAAGAATGGATGCATTTGACAATGTATGCACTGCTCCAATATAAGCTGCACTCACATATAGCAATAAGGTTACTCTCTATTCTTGAATCCCAGTGTTCTATTTTTATTTTAAACTATCGTAACTATCCTTTATTTTTGACAAAGCTTTATGCCGAGAACACATGCCGAGTTATTTGGTCACAGTCTATATATCCTATGAACTGTTGTTCCTAGATGAGTTACTGCACATATGGCAATGTTAAAATACACCTTAATCAGCTAACAAATGGTCCATATCAATATGTATATCAGCTCTTTTGTCCAATATTGTTTATCATTCCTCTGTTTTTTCATGTCACCTGCTTCTATTTGCTGGAATTTATTTCATATTTTTTCATTATTTCAGGTGATTGTTGAAAATAGTGAGCAGCAATGGGTCTTCTATGAATCCCTATAGAACCTAAATAGAAATAGTCTCATTTGAGGGCAAATCCCTGTTAACATATTGTTTTCTCGATTAGCCCTCCCAATATCCTGTTGACACTGTGTGGCTCAAGTTTGGTTTTGGCTTTTTTGTTGGTTTGTTACTTTTGGTTTTGTTTTGTTTTGTTTTTAATTAGAATGCTCTACTAAGCTGAACTGAAGTATAAAGTGAAATACTGGATAATAATTCCAACTGCATGGATGTCTTGGCTGAAGTAGACCTATATTGTCACAAATGAAGGGAACAGCTATCAGTTTAGTTGCAATTCAAAGGAAGAACTTGAGTCTGATGCATATTCCTATGCAGACTTAATTGCTTCTGTCATGTTCCATTAAAGTGTGCAAGATAGGTTTTCCCTGTGTCTGTCTATTAGGAAAATAACATTCAGGAAAAAATGGTGAGTGTACAGCTGGTAATAAATGCTGGTAGTAAATGCAAGCTTCTGTGATGTCTTGCAGTTACAAGGCCTGTGTTGTGTTAACAACGTGGTTTTATTCCTTTTCAGAAATTATTTTGGAAATCCAAGAGAATAAATCAAAACAAAGATAATCAGCAACATTTGTATCCCAGCTACTAGTATTTTTACAGAGCCAAGGTATAAAGCACTGGTAGTAGTCTATGTATAAAGGATGTGACAGAGATAATTCTGCATGGTAAGGACAGTTAAACCAATACTTATTTCAACTTCATTTAATATATTGTCTTTGGCATTACTACGGTCAATTCTAGAACAGCTAGTAGGCCTTGTGCTTAGAGTCCAGGCTGCCAGACGTAAAATGTAAACTGTCAGGATATGTTTATATATTATCAATTTATCTTAAATTCTTCCCTGAGTCACCATCACAGTACCATGTGACCTTAAGATATGGCTTCAGATTAATAGAGAACAGTCAAGGCATAATTAATATTAAAAGTACTTAGATATGATATCTTTCCTTAGAAAAAGTAAGACTTTTAATATGTTCTAGATATTGCCTGGTACTCTGAAGAGAGATTTAGCACACTGAGAACATTAGACTGAATAGAAAGAGTGAACAGAGACCAACAACTCTGTTCACCAGAGAGACAAAGACCAGAGCATCCCAGAATCCTATCCTCTATTCCCCGAATCTTCATTAAAAGATTAGGAATAGCTAGGAGAACACTCACTTCACTAGTACTACTGTTTAAATGTTTTTCCAGAAAAGTAGCAAAGGGTGTGGACCCTGAACTGCAGCCACACAGTGTACGATGATGTAGCAATCAAACACAGCATCTTGGTATCCTGACGGACAAGGGAGCTGATCTAAAAACACTCTACAGCTATTTTTAGAGACCTCTGACCACAGCATTTCCCAAACACAAAATACTCATATATTCGATTCCTGTGAAGTACTGACAATGGCAGACAGCATGCCTCAAACTGTACTCAAAAGGAAAATCACTTATACACTGCAGCTTGTGATTCAGTGACATTTCACATTTCCTTTCTTTAAATAGGAAAGGAGTCCAAATAATATTCTTCCCTTCTAATATTTGAAAAATGCGGCTGCAATGTCTTGAAGAGTCTGGTCTATGAATTAAAAACAAATGTAATCTCATCAGACTCAGGTATCTCTTCACATAAGAAATTTTCATCCCTTTTAATTAGAAATTGACTGAAATTATCACTGCCTTGGTAATCCCAATTAAAAAATAAAAAAAAAGTGATATCATCATGGAAATGTTGATTGGAAGGTCACCCAATTCAGCCTCCCATTTGAAGAGTCACTGCTGGACCAGGGAAGACAGAGGCGTTCTGTTGAGCAGGGGCCTGAACCTATGGCACAAATGGGAAAGATTGCTGAGGTTACTGGAAGCAGAATTTACACCACCATTGGTGCCAGTGAGGAACCAGTGAAAAAAAATAGGGTCCCAAAATGTCAGCTTCTTGAGCACCTTCTTTGAACTATGGCCTCCTCAGTAGACAGTGAGGATCATATCTTCTTTGAGATCAACTCAATCTTCACAAAAACCTCTGGAAGGACCAAGAGACAGTCCATGTAAAATAGAATCCAGATCATCTTGGATACTCATGTTTATCCTCACTATTAGTTTCAGTACTTGCTTGCACAGGAGAAAGTTTACTGTCATAAAAACCGAAATTACTCCTCTTGAAACCATCTAGCATACATTCCTTACTGAAATAATTAATTCTATATGATAGAGGAAAACTGTGCTTTGATATTCAGCTCCTATATGTCAGAATATGACAACATGGTTCTCCCTCAGAGATACACACTTGATTAGTGCCCTGTTTAACAGATTTAATATATAAAAAGGTTTAATTATGATTTCAAGTTCCATAGTTACTGAAATTAATGTGAAGCAACCGTGATACATCAATTCTGGAGCCTCTGAGTATGGGACCTTGCCCCAGCAGTTAATGCACTGATAGGGTAGGTCATGTTTAATGGTTCTGTCAAATACATTAATATAAATACAAATAGTATTAAGACGCTTTGTCAGATGGAGCTTTAAATTGTCCCCTGTGCTATACCACTTATTTCAGAGATTATTGAGCTAAATCTTCCCTGACTTGTGCACATTTTATTCTTATATAAACCCAAAAGACTCAAAGGGGGAAAAGAATCCAGATTTATTCAGGTGTGGAGAGAAAGCCCACTGTGCAAATAACGCCAGAGAATTAACAGATCTGGTAAGCCTCAGCACATTACATTGCTGAATTTAATTTGAGATCCTGTATTAGACATATTTTTGTTAATTGTCACAAAAACCGAATTTGAAATTAAGGCCATGAAGCACATATTTAATGTTAAAATTATGCCCAAGTACTAAACTGAATTCTACTGTTGTTTCTATTTTTGCCTAGCAACAATTGGTTGTATATTAATAAGCAGAGAGTTTAGAACATTACTGCTAAAAACAATTGGAAGCACCTATGTTTTCATTCAGTTCAGTAACCCAATAATTTCTGTAGCTGCTTCTGTTTATCAAATACAGGTTTGGAGTCAACCTCAGTTATTTTAGTGAGAGCATTCAAATGTCAGCACCAACCGTGGTGAAATACTAAATTTTGACTTCTACAAATATAAGTTAGCACAAATAGCAGTTTTAAGAATTATACTATGTCCATAAATACCTAATGAAAAAACAAATATGCTGAGCTCTTCAAGAATGGTAATTTTTAACGCCATACAGAAATCATACAGAATTTAAGGAGTGTCTTTTCCTTCATTTTGCATAACACTTATGAGAGTATAATAATTAATTCAAACAATTTGAAGTTATATACTTGTCTCTGCAAAACACTGGACTAAACCAAAGTAATAATGAAAAAAAATTTAAAAGCACCGAGCTTTGTGCCACAATATGGAAAGTCTCCCATATAGAATATTTTCTATTTGCCTTCTGTCTAAGAAATGATTATTGATTCTTTGCAAGGTCTAAGCAACTGAGGGAGTCCCACATTGAAGGTCACACATCAAATTGTACAGACATGATGACAGATAGATAGATAGACTGAAAACATATCCACCTACATGTCCATCCAGCGTTGGGCAGCAGAAGCAAAACAAAGCAGAATATGAAGCTTTATGATAGGAAGAATTAAAATGACAGTTTATGCCCTTCTGTGCTAAAAAAATCCTGATAGCTTTTGATTATACACCACAGCCAGGTGCAGACTTGCATCAGAGCAGTAATTTAATAAAGCAGTAAAAATTCAATGACAGAGTAGTTACCTTCTGACCATTACTCTCAATTATGGCTCTAACTCTCAATTTAAATGACAGCTACTAAGGTGTCATTTAAAACTAACAGCTTAGCCAGTGTTTCTCAATTATTCAGAGATTAATGTTCCCCAAAGGTGCTACTAATAAGGGAAAAAAAAAATTATCTTTGGGTATATTACCAGTACTGCTAAAAGCATAATCACATTGAAGAACTCTGAGAACAAAAGCTTGGTGGTTTTTATTACATCAGTAAGATGGTCAGTATTACTTATCTTACTGTACTTGTGCACTTAGAATAGCTACAGGAAAAGGAGGCACACAAGACAACAATAAACAAGTATCTATGTCACTTTGTCAGGCGAAACATCCTTAAATCTTATTGTCTCCATAAGGAAATGTGTACGTAAAGGTTCTGTATAAATTCAAGAGTCAAAATCATAAATCACTATTTTTAATCCAGTAGCTAGCTCTAATGATACCTATACATTCTACCATTTCCTGGCAGAGTACAGCTTACTTAACACGTAAAAAAAAAAAAAAAAAAAAAGACAAGAGAACAATTTTTAAAAGGTAAGCCTTTTTTTATAGATTACTTCAGTCTTTGATATGGATGAAGATATTTCCAGAATATGTACTTATGAAGTGCTTAACTTAAATCTGTATTCATCTGTCATTTCACAGTAGAACTGATAGGGAAGTTAGAACTCAACAGACTTTAATAAAGCAAAATTCTCTTAGGTCATGCTTATGTTTTTCAGGTTAATTAACAAGTTTTAATACTATGTTGACAAATACAGGCACGGAATTTTACATTACCATCTGCTATACAAAAGGAATTAAATCGATCCCAGTAAACTTTGCACATACCTATTTTTAGAAAAGAAAGAGTTGTAAATTGTGGGAATAATGGATTATCTGGCAGTTTGTACACAGTAGTTTACATATGGAGAAGCACACATTAGAAAAACTCATCTACATTTTTTGCTTACCATAATAGATTTGTGCCAGTTTGTCTTGTGTTCAATTAGAGTATATTATTTTATCTCCCTGGGCCTTGAAGTACCTCTGGGGTAGCCCTTGACATCTACTGGCTCAGTGTTACCATGCTTAATTTCTATCTGCTGAGAGTAAGAGCTTCAGAAGCAGATAATTAACCGCAGTAGGATTTGGGATCACAATTCAGGACACATCAGTCATATTGCCTGTACAACTATATTTCCACTTCTGTTCATACCATGAACAAACACCGTTTCTGAAGATAAGCACCAATTATTTCACATTTAAGTGTATTTAGGACTCACCCATGAAATATGAGGTCTAGGAAACAATTTCTGCTACCGGGTGAACATAGTGATCTCCAGTCTTTTGTAACCTTTATAGAAACATCATTAAAAGGGGGTATAATATGCCATCAAACCTATGTCTTCCAACAGATCCTTGACCTTGCATTTCAATCCAGCCCAGACCATAAAATTACTTTTGTTTGATACATGTTAACATGGGAAGAAACACTAAGTAAAAGAAAAGATGGTTTATTGTCTACCTAGACTTCAGTAAGGCTTTCAAAACAGTGTCCCATAAGATCCTTATGGAGAAACTGATGAAGCACAGGCTGCATGAGCAGACAACGAGGTGGACTGAAAACTGTGATCGGCCAGGCTCAGAGAGCTGTGATCAGTGGCACAAAGTCTAGTTGGAGGCCACTACCTACCTACTTGCCTTTTGCAGGAATGCATGGGTCCCCCTGAGAGCTGAATGTTTTCTTAGGAAAGCCTAGGATAATTCATTCAGTTTTTGGGAAGAAGATACCCAGACTGCAAGATTTTGTTTCAATTTTGTGTATGTATTTTTCCATATTTCCTTTCTGCAGGCTAAGAAAATACGTGAAATAGTAGTTTTCGCATCCTGTTTTATAAAGAATTGCTTACTAACATGCTTTTTTTTTTTTCTAAGTTTTCAGAAGAGGCAAAAATCTAATTTAGTTTAAAAGTCCATGTCTTTTGTGATGTTTTCTCTTAGTAATTATTCTTCAAATATGAAAGATCAACATGCTTGCTCTTCACTCTGGGAAGAGAAACCAGTAGAATTCACATACTGTCCACCATGCATTCTATTTAATTGGTCTGGGACTGAAGAAATGGCTGCTCTGCTTAGGTATAAGTGGAAGAGCAATGAATCATGTCTGTGGGAAATGAAGGTCATTAGACAAGACTTTTTAAAACATAAGTCCCATAACACTTAGGGCTTGATCTAAGAACAGAATGGCACTGAACTTCCTTTTTTCTTTGTTTTTTTTTTTTTTCTTTCTTTTTTTTTGTGATTGGTGTCTGTCTTCAGTCAAGATGTATTTCACCTGCTCACATGGAAGAAAATCTGCTGAAGCAGCTCATAGTTTTGAAGGGTATTCTTTGTCTGTTCTGCCAATCAGGATAAAACCAGTAATAAGACAAAGGGATAAGAAGAGCAAATTGAGAGTGACTTTCTATTTACCTTTCTTGAAAATTTTTTTCATGGCATTTTCCTTCTAATGAGTGCAAATTCACAAAGAACAGAGAGGTCAGTTTGACTTTGCCCACCACACAGTTCACTCTCAAGCATTTGGGACAAGGAGCAAATGGATTTTACAAAAGATAGAAACACAATATTTGGTAGTTGATCCATTTGCATTCGTTCCTCACCTGACAGAATGAAAGACCTATTAATCTGAATGGCTGAACCTGCATAAGAACAGAAATATACCAACTGCTGCTATATAAATATCATGGTTCTGGGATTACTTCAGTGACTGAGCTTCCACAGGAAATTTGGACGGTTCAGTCTTCATATCACAAGAGTATGCCTGAAATCTCAGGACTGATTCCAAATGATTCCAAAATGATTTGTTCTATTAGAGTACCTCCAAATAGGTGCAGATCAAAGGAGACTATGGCATTCTGAACAAATGAAGACTGGATCCCTTCACTTCTGCATCAGTCTCACACAGTAAATGACATCATGCATGGAAAACATTCTTTAAAGCACAGTATCAGAACATAAGGATGAAATTTATTTAGTTTTGGACATCTAAATGTTAGTTGCCTAAATCTAAATTAATTACTGTACACACCTGTACAGTTAATGGAGGTAAAGGTGGTTACAGTTCCAGTTCATTCAACCTGTCTTGTATGCTAATCCTTGCAGGAAATGATTGCCCTCCAAAGGTGCATATTTGCCTTATGTGATCCTGGAGGTCACAACTTGCTGCAGATGGCAGTGACCTGGGTCGACTATTTAAGTTTAGACAAATAACTTTCAGATGTCCATGTTAGCTCATACGAATCTCACTGCAAATGCTGAATAACATCTGTATCATTTTAGTTGTTAAAGCCTCTTTTTTTTTTTTTTTTGAGGGTTTCTATTTTTATCCACATATTTCAACATTAAGTGTTTGCATGTCACTTGAGCTAAGAATTTTCAAAGTACTTTACAGAGAGCTCTGAGCTATAGTTTTAATAACAAAAACTTTGCTTTTAAATTACTTAATTATATTTTTGTATTGCTTGTAAGCAAAGTGCAAACAATTTCTCTTCAATAAAAATTAACTCATTAAAAGATCTACATACGAATACATATTGAATTGAAAATTCATAAAAATAGAAGGCGCTATAAAATTTTGGTCTATGCCATATATTATAAAGATAAAGATATATGGAATATAAAATAAATGCAGAGCCACTTGGTAATTAGCATTTAAACCAATCCTGACAATGACATGTTCTATATGCAAAATAAAGAGCTTTGAATTTTCTTTGAATGATTCCATCTATACTGGAAAAGCACTTGTTTCCCAGTATTTTCTTCTGGGTGCCTGACAGATATCCAAAACTCAATTTGATTAGTCTGTTTTGTTCTGCATGTTATTAACAAAAAAGAGCCTCATTACACAGAAATGGAATGAAGATACTGCTTTTATGAAGCATTGTCAGAGGTATTTTACATATACCATAATATAATCTTACCCAATGAAATGGTGCTTAACTGAAAACTATAAAATGAAACAGAAAGTTAACCAAGGTTCCCATTCAAGATTATTGGAAAGTTTGTTAGATATGGGTCATTAATATAAACTACCTCAGAGGCATTACAGGGACTTTGCAAGGTTGACCTTTCTCCCT
The DNA here is from genome assembly GCA_033628505.1 of Tringa tobata. Taxonomy (NCBI): domain Eukaryota; kingdom Metazoa; phylum Chordata; class Aves; order Charadriiformes; family Scolopacidae; genus Tringa; species Tringa tobata. The sequence continues at coordinate 597,585 of JAHREE010000576.1, read as the reverse complement.
CTTCAAACTGTATTTTATGTTTTTAAAATACTCCTCAATAAAACAGAACATTCCTTTTCAGATTTGGACTGTCAAAGTGTGAGCTGCTTAACCTTGATCATGTTCCTTTAATGCTGTTTCTAATACTTTATTGAAGCCTAAGTTTAGTGTATATATGTGACTTACTAAATAATACTTATAATTTAGCTGATTCCTATTTAAGTGGTACTAGACATTATTAGAATCAGTGATGGAATAGACTAAAATAGTTCTGAAAAAGTAATAATTGGGACCTAGGAGGAAATTGCATACCCTAGGAAAAACTGTTGAAAATGGAAATATATTGCATTAACTTTTCTCTGCATAGTGCATGAGATTAAAATAAGATTTTTTATTCTTTTTTTAAAGACTTCATCTCCTCAGAACAGAATCAAGGGATGTTTTAAACCTCATGCACATCTGCCTTGGAAAACAACTGGAAAAGGTGTGGTTCTATGACCACGTGTGTGATTCTGCACATGGCAGGGACCAAACTCAAAAGGTACGCTAGGCTTTAAAAAAGCAGACAGTTTAGCAGCTGGTGAAATTTCAAATGCAGATTTTCCTCTTGAAGGGAAAATATGTATTAGAGACATCTCTTTGTTTCAAAACCCATGAAACGCATACAACATTTAAAACACTTGCTAAGACAAAAAGTAATCCCTACCTTGCTCGTAAGAACATAACTAAAACAAAGTTCAACAACAATAGAAAAATAATCCTGTATTCATACGTTCTTAAAGGTTGGTGAAAACTGCAATATTCTGTAGGTGTTTATTAATAAGCAAATCTGCCCAATGTGTAAATCAGAACTGAGACATATCCCAGTATTCCCACACCAAACCTTACAACTCAGGCCCAATCTGCTGTTACTGCAAATGGCACAGAACGGCAAATCCAAGCATCTGCATTATTTAGGCAATGATAGGATCAAAGTTTTTTCCCTCAGAATACGCTCTGTGTGTCCAACAAATAACTTGTGATCTCTGGATATCCATTTTGTAGAGCTAAAAGGAAAGGCTTCTTATAAGCAGCTGGATCTCTGCATAAAACATCTCCAGCTTTTGCATAAGAAAATACCCTAGTGAAAAATTTCTCCAAGGTAATGTGGTCACACAACACCAGCAGAGAGATTGGCAAAACCAGTTTTGATTTCCATGGCAATCCACGTATTTTTATAAGAGGAGATATTTTCCTTAGTCTTACTTCTTATTTGCTTAGATATAGAAGCGGTAACTTCTGAAAATGCAACCCTATGGATATACTTACCTTCTCCATAATTTAATCACACCCCCAGCACCCCATTTTCTCCCCTGCACAACCACATTTCACAAATTTAGGATTACAACTTCACATTCTTTTCACACACTCCGAATCCATAGCCAACAACCCATTATCACAGAGAACAGAAATGTGCTCAGAGGCAGTGGAGCAGGTCAGAAGGGAAAAGAAAAGGGCTGCGCTATGAAGAGGGATCATCAGTGGTTGCAGAGGCAGTAGGAAATGGAGAGTCTGATGTTTTAGGCAAAGAAGGTAGCGCTAGGAAAGCCAAGATACGAAAGGATTATCTCAAGATCCCCTTGTTCTTTTAATCAAAGCATAACCTATGATGTAATCTAACACATTGTAAATATTTTTCACAATTTTAGCTTTCTTCCTTACCCGTTTGCTTGTCTAATTTAGGCTTCACAGTAACACTAGTTGAACAGAGACAAAAAAATCATCAGAGAAGATGATTTTATTGAGTTTATTACCTGACTGGAGGAATGAAAAAAAGAAACCAACCAACCACAACCCCCACCACTTTAAACAAGCAGTTTAAATACTCTAAATGTGAGGGGTATGGGGTTTATTTTTTTAGCACTTTAATAACAAATGGAGAAAAAGCCAACAGTAAAAGAGCCTTCATGTGACAAATATCAGGCTTCACGGTAATACAGCAAGAGTTACCACACCAGGCACATGATTATCTTTATGCAAACTCCACAGGGTTCCATGCCTTGGAGGAGAAGTGGGATGGAAAGCTCGGGAGAAGGCTCGCACACCAAAGGCAGCAGCCATCCAAAACCCACTTCGTTGTGGAAGAGCGTTGCACAGCCTACCACTAGCACAGCCACACTTTGTGTCACTTCATGCTGCCTAACCATACAGAAAATGTTCATAGATCTTGGGTGGTTTGGGCACAACATGTCACCGTTCCGATTATAGGTTCTAAAAGACACAGAAAAAAGTCAAAACCTAACAGTCTAAAATCAAATTGAATAATGAAATCTCTGTTTTCCCTTCATATTTTGTTCAAAGTATTCGAAAAGGAGGGAGGAAAAGTCAAATTATAAACACATTTAAGTCAGGAGTTCACTGAGGGAGTTGACTATCTTTGCTGACATCGCAGTTGAATTTGTCTCTTCATATTGTTTTGAGAGGCAGTAGCAAATCTATGCAGATTGCCTGCACCCTCTTGAGTAATACCAAATACGAAATCTAAATGCTTATCTTAGAAGAAGCTCCAGTACAGCTAAAAAGAATTTCCCAATGTTTACTTATAATTTGCAAACTGAAATCCTAGGCCAATACAGCACTTTTTTTTTTTTTTTTTTTTTTTTTTTTGAATGGCACTTGGGAATGGGAATCAAAGTACACATCAAAGAAAAAGATCTGAAATCAAAAGTGAGTGACTATAGAACTGTTTCAAGAAAAACACTTCGAGGTTATTTCAGTCGTTTCTGCCTAATCTTCCTGATTCTCTTTTGGGGAGTTTAGTTGGTGTTTTCAAAAGCTACATAAAGGAGGAAGTTTGTACACAGTAATTTGAAAAATTGTTCTTTTACCCTTGATGTAAACAAAATATATCCTTAACTTTCCTGTAAAAAAACTGCAGCAAGATTCCTCTGAGAAGGATTTTTTTTTAATTATGAAGTTGAAAGAAGTAAATTGAATTATATATCTATAGTGATGTTTGAATTTTAATTACATGCCAGACAATACATGTAAGAGTATTGTCAGCCTTTGGTGGCAGTAGATGTTGCACAGTAAGTTGCAGTCTTTCACATTTGCTTTTTGAGGCAGCAGAAGCAGGGACCATGAAAAGGGCCATAGACTTGTGTATCCTCCAATGATGATGGCAGAGGGAGAAGCCTCGGGGCTCAGCCCTTACTCCAGGCTGGCTCCTGTGCTTTTCAGAGACAGAAAGACTATTCTTATGGTGGAAAATACTCAAACTGTGGAGAAGGCAGATGCGAGGTCCTCTGTTTTCTCTTTGCAGGTCTTCAGCCCATTCCCATTGAGTATGCTGTGCATAAACAAAGGAATTTCATCAGTATCTAAGGCCTGAGCACAGCAAGGGTGGTACAACAGCAGAGCTCATCCGTCATGAGTCTGTGATTCCTGGGGTTTAGGAATTATAAGTAAATTGGGCAAAAATGCCCAAGCCAATGCCATCCTTGGTGTTGCTGATGTGCTAGAGATTGCTAGAGGTGCTCTCTGTCTAAAGAGGATTAGGAGAAAAAAGGGTCAAAAAGAAGTGGTAAGCACAGAGATACATAGGGGTCTTAAGGCTTTTTGCAAGGCAGTAACTATTGCCACAGGGCTTCTTTTTCTGATATAATTACAGACCAATCCTCTACATCTCTGCTCACAAATTTATGTGCAAGAATTGCCAGTATATCATTTTATGTTATTTGATCTATTTAGAAATACTTGTAAAAGCAGGATTTTATTTCTGCTTGAGTAATAACTCTAAATCGAGTTGTTCAGCATATGCATGAACTGCATATCAGGCTATCAAAAATAGTCCAATATAGCAACCTATACGATTGGCATATCCTATAGGATATGATTTGCATAGGATATGCCTATGGAATATGCCAATAATCTGTAAAAAAAAAAATTAAACCCCATGGTTATTAGTTTAATGTTGAAGGCTAGGAGAATATTTCCAAAATATGGAATAGCAAGTAAAATTACTAGTTAGTGGAGTAAACATGTCAGAGATAAATAATAAAAGATTTATGATTTGAAGTCGCTTTTGAGTTAGGACAATGATGTATAAAGACTTCACTATTTTCCAGTTTCTTTCCTATCTAATTACTGACTACCATATTTGCTAGTAAAAAGAATGTAGGAACAAAAAGAATTAAGGAACAACGGGACAATTCTTCCACATTACAACATATGAAATTTGTATACTAACTGCAGTCATGTAAACTGTCTGATCTGAATGAAATAAGTGCATTATTAAGTTATTGGCAAAAAGTTTCACTCTCATTAGCAGAATTGTATTTAACCCTGAATATTAACCCTGGTGCTTTCTCTTTAAATCAGTTTGTGGAATAAAGGCCATGGAGTTTTCCATTTATGTGGTGATATTTCTGACGGTTTTTTTGACAACTGCTGAAAAAGGACTACGGAAGGGATATAAAGGCAAGAGAATTGTGGTTATTTCTGTTTTTTTGTCATCTGTAACTCAGAAATCTTATGTATTTCCTGAAGTTTATTACAGTTATGAGGGGTTTTTCCCCTGTATTATATGTGGTTGATTATGAGCAGAGTGCATGTTATAGTCCAGTTTGAAAACCATGAAAACGGAAGTATTTAATGAAAATGCTGAAAGCCTTTTGACGACAGTGCTCTAAGCAAAACTATGAATAAGGCCTTTTAGAGGACTTGCATACAGGAATACTTTGTGAATCCTAAATCATCAGCAGCAGGAGACTGTAGGACCTCTCATAGTGGTCTCACAAATACTTCTTAAAGGAATTGATCAAAAACTAAACTAATATAACAGAGAACTGAAATTCATCAGCATTTAGTTCTTATAAATTTCTAACAGCACATTTCTATGGACTCAGCTAACCATATTTTACAGTATATTTTAAAATTCCTGGTTTTATCGTGTACCTTTTATTCTGTTGTTACCCTTATCCCTGTGGAGCTTATTATGAAAGCACCTGTCCTGCAGTTTAAGGGGTAGGATGATGTAACACACTCACTCTTGGCAGTTTCCACAGTAACCCTAGAGAACTTATAATAGAATTATGGTGAAAACATGCAAAAAGTTGGAAGAAATGTTGCCTGACAGTGTTCCTTAGGTCCTGTATAAGTCTATAATTCTTCGTGTGGGTAGAGGACATCTATATGCCCTCTCAAATGCTCTCAACTATTGCACAACCTGGTGGGTTGACTTTTATAATGGTCATAGCAAAAGTGAGTCTTAAGGAAGCATGAGAAAATGAAAAAAATGGGGCTTTCATGAATTACTTACCTACACACTGGCTATGTGGAAAGAAAGCTGTATACAAACAAGAATTATTAATGAAGTAAAGGAAATTTGCTATAGCTGACTGTAAAGTGAAATCAAGTCTTACTCTGTTGGGATTAGTTGTAAAAATTTCCATTGTTCTCAATGGGAGTAAAATTTAGCCAACATCTTATGAGACATTCATTAAATTCTTCTTACATTGTAATATAGGGCCTAATAGAAATAACTTCCAAATTTCATTAATATGTCAAGGTGACAATGTACAGACTACAGATATGACAAGTTTGAAACCTGCTTTTTTGTTCCATTTGACATTTCTCTCCTTGACCCTTTTACACTTTCTGGGTCATGTTGAACAATCACACCATTTAATTGCTCCCCCTGTAAAAACTCTGGAAATTCAACTGAATGGAGGAAGCAGAAAGGCATATTCCACCTTTTTCTGGTACTGAAACACGGAAATGTCACCAGTTTAGAAATCCTCCTCATGCAGGAGCTATAGGGAGGATTGCTGGCACAATCCTCCTTGTGCCAGCAGCACGACTTTTACCATTCGTAATGATTGCATCACGTTGCCCATAACCAGCAGCACTCAGTACAGTGCCAAGACCTGCAGGAAGCCATTCCATTTGTAAAAGGTCAAACATTCTTCCCCTTAAGCTTTTGAAATGAAGCAGAGCAAACAATTTCAGGGCTATTTACTGTCCAGTTCTCTGACAGCTTTTGTCCTAGCTTCCTGTAAGAGATATTTGCTTTTATAGTCATGATCCTTTAAGTAAATATGATGCTTGTGGCTACAAAAAAGCATTTGATTGTTTTCTTTGAGTCATAAAGCTTTTATCTTGTTTTTAAAATCATAAAGTGTGCCTGGCAATGCATTTGTTTTCAGAGCTAATGACTGATGTCCTTTCTATACATTTTAAGTAATCAGATAAGAATACGGATGATCATAGAATAATGCTAGTAATGTAGAAAAAGATTTATAATGTTTTTGCTACTGATGTAAGTATGAGCACTCTCAAAATCAAACAAAAATTATTATTACTAAGTTCCAATTTTATGTTGCATTTGTAATCTTTTCTAAGCTGCTGACATTGGGGGAATTTTTGATAACGAGAGATAAACTCCCTTCAGCCATGTTTAAACATAAAGCTATGTATATCAACAATATAATTTTGAAATAGGTAATTGACTCCACAGAGAATTCTAATTTATCAGGGAAAATAATAATATAAAATCTAGCAAGAACACCCCAAACCTCTAAATGAAAATAAGCAATGCATTTTCCCCAATCTTGTCGATATTATTACAAGACAAAATGTGTTGCAGACTATTGTTTTTAAACCTTCTGCCACCTGTGGTGAACCTAAGCACCAGTGCTCTTTCAATCTTTCAGAAAACCATGGCACAACTGTTAGCCAAGAGCCAAGGGAAGCATGAAGTAACAAGAGCGTATGTCACAAAAAGAGTATATTTGCAAGAAACACTGGCAAAATTTGCCCCAACATTGCCCACAAGACACCGCATCCCAGAATCACCAATCACTTGCATAGGTGTCCTGATTCTCCCTTCAAAAATGAAAAAAATTCTAGAGTATCCAGTAACGCTTCCCTTTCCGACATTCCCTTGTTGTGCTTGCTGCTCTCTTTTGAAAGCATCCCCAAAGCACCATCAGGTTTATGACTCCATAAATCTGCAAGAAAGACTTACAGTGAAATAATGGTCATCTGCTTCTAATTTACAACTGTATCATAACACTGGGGGTTGATATCTATAAACTTGTTAATGCCAATAACTAAAACTAAACTAAAGTAAAAGGAGAGAAAAATCTTTACCCAACACGATGTACATGACATAATTAGGATGTTAGTAAAGAGTTCAGTGTAACAATGAGATAAAAAGAAAGAATAAAGAAGTATGAATACAGCTGTTTATTTGTGTAGTTTGTAGCTACGTTCACAGTACTTAAGAACATTACTGAAATTCAAATCAACAACTGTTTCTAACAGTTAGTGCCAAAAAATTACCTAGTTTATTGATGAGATACCCTCTGGCTAAGGGTGCAAATTAAGAAGGACACAGAATGAATTAATATGTCTTCAGATGTACCCTTAAAAAAAGCAAAGCAGTAAACTTGAACTTGGGAAGGATCATAGGAGAGTAGATTTCAGGGCACTCACTAATACCTGATCCCCCACGCCGGTGCCCTGATGATGTATAATAATGTTTTACATTGAATACGTGCTACAGTTATGATACACGACTGATCTTGGTTCAGCATTCAACAGTGAAATTTTCCAGTTCCTTCATGCCAGCATTTTCTAATAGAAATCTGTTCCATTTAGGAGTTTCCAATAATTTCTGTTCAAAAAAGTATTCAGAGCTTCAAAGACCATAGAATCACAGAATTATAGAGTAGTATGGGTTGTCCTGGCAACTACATCAGCCAGTTCCCTCAGGACTCTGTGATGCTTCTCATCAGGTCCCGTAGTCTTCTGTGTGTTCAGGTTCCTCAGGTGGTCATGAACCTGAACTTCTCTAACAGTGGGAGGGACTTTGCTCCCCCCATTCCTGCCTTGTGGTCCATCCACTCGAGAGGTGTGGGGAGAGAGGTTGCCAGTGAAGACTGAGGCAAAAAAGTTGTTGAGAACCTCAGCTTTCTCCTCGCTGTTGTTACCAGTTTGCCAGTCTTGCTCATCACCAGGGGTACGCTTTCTTTCACCTTCCTTTTCTGGCTGACATATCCGTCAGCCCTTCTTATTATTCTTTTCATCCCTTGACAAGTTCAGTTCCAGCCACGCCTTGGCCTTCCAGGCAGTGTCCGGGAAGTGTCCCTACACTCTCCCCAGGGTACCTGTCCCGGCTTCCACTGCCTGTGCATCTCTTTCTTGCCCTTAGTTTGACCAGCAGGTCTCAACTCAACCATGCCAGTCTCTTGCTTTCCCTTTCTGATTTCTTACACCTGAGGATTAAGAGCTCTTGCACTCTAAGGAAAACATCCTTAAAGATCTGCCAGGTCTGTTCTGCTCCCTTGTCCCTGAGGGCAGTTTCCCAGGGGAAAACATCTAGATTATGGTTTGGCTACATACGCGAGATAGCCATTAATAGCACATGGGTTTTTTTGAATCACGACAACAAGTGCATATGGGTTTTTTCAACTGGATTATAAAATTCCCTAGTTTATATTAGGTTTTTATGGTAAAGGTGAATTAGTCACCCCTTTTCCTTGAGCTCACCCTGGGCTCAGAAGTTTAGTTAATGCGTTAATTCTACCTCAAAAGGATCAGACAAAAAATAGATATTGATAAGACACTGAAATTAGACCCTACGTGAATTAGTGTTGTACAGAATATTCTGCATTATTTTCATCATAACTTCATTTTGTTGTACTTCATGGCTACTGAGATACTTTTTCTAGCAATTAAATTTAAAAAATCCAGTATTATCCTAAGCCATGATCTTGCAGTCTGAATTCTCTTCTAATCATCATGATTTGTGTCACTCTGAGTGGTGATATTGCCTTTGTTTGTGGCAAAAGCCATCTGACCAGTGCTACCGTAGACTTTAAGTTGCTGATAATCAGGTAATTTGTTCAGGATTGCCTAAAAAAATCATAATTCAGTGGAATTTTCTCTTTCTATTAATGACAATACAATGTTGTCATGGTGCCATTTTAGTCCCATACAAAAGTAAAATTCAAAATATTTAGTTTAGTTGTAACATCAAACTATTTATTTTAATTTTAAACTTTTAGATGCCTATTCCTCTTCTTTTATGGTACCATACAAATTATGTATTAAATATTATATACTAGACCAGTACAAGTTGAGTAAACAATCTAAAATCTGAAATTCATTGGAAACTGACAAAATAATCTGTCGGTGTTGTCCAAGCATCTTTTGTGTATAGCAGAAAAATAAACCAGCTTCTCATTATTGTCCCCTGAGAGAAAAATGGAGCTTTGACTTAAGGTGGGAAAAGGTGGGAAAAAGAGAATCATCAAGTTGTAAAATTTAAGTCCTGATATCAAATATCTGAAAATTCAATGTTATGTATCAACCTCAAATTATTTAACAAAATACAAAAAAAGCAATCACAAATCAAGGAACACTGGACTGAGACAGTCATGAGTCTGAGATAGGCAAGTTGTCCGTAAAAAGTAGATAAATTAGTAATTATTTCAATAAATTAGTAGAATACAATTCTAAATCACAACTATTTTGTCTTTTTCTTATTTTTAATTTGTTTGAGCTTTCTCCAACGTTTTCTTCATAATTTGAAATAATAGAATTGTTAGAAGGTCTTGCACAAAGAATAGAGGTTTTCCCCCATTGTTTATAGGTGATACATTTCAATATCACTGAAAGTTGCCAAAAATACTTTGCGTCAAGAAGTGTGATCTAATTTTTTTCATTGCTGCAGGAGTGTTTTTGAAATTCCTTCAAATCAGGCTTAGCATTCTGCTTCACTGCTCAATGTGGCCTCAGATTAATCTACAAAGTGTCAATAAATCATAAACTCTTTTACTCATGCTCAAAGTGCATTCAATCAATTTTACCCACTGCTGAGCTTCTGGTATTATCAAATGTCTGATCTATCTTTGTGCATTTCCTTAATAATTTAGGAATATGATATTGAATGATTATACATTATTTTGAAGCACAGGGACCCTATAGTTACATTAAAATTTCTCAAGCTGACAAAAACTCTTTCAAATGTTTTTGGGAAGGTATGACTAACGCATTCCTTAACAGGGCACGAAAGATAACTTTTACATTAAAAAAGCTCTACCTATACAGAAAGTCTTTATAAACATGTTTCTGTGTTATACCAAGGTTCTAATCTACATCTCATTTTCCTACTCTAAGATTTCAGACTAGCCTGTAGTATTCACACAAAAGAGGAAGAAAAGCCTTCTGTAGGGATTGTCACCTTGATTCTTTCAGTGAATAGGCAGCAGAGGAATAAGAAAGCTGCACACCAGGTAGGTACAAAAGATAATGGGCTTGAGATTCGGCTGAGGTGTACGGACATAGTCCAAAAATCTTTCTATGTACCCTATTGTATTGGTTGTACAACAAGCAATCTCAATAAAATGTGATCTTTAATTTTTTCTCATTCTACAATGAACATAACTGTTCAGTGGCATTAGTAGTCCACAAATATTTTTATTAGTGTGCACAAGTAAGACAATAAGAGGTTGACAAAATGCTCATCACGGTAGAAGGTGCTGAAGATTATTCTTGGAGGACTTCATAACCTCAGACAGTATTTCCTACAAATGATGACTAGTATATATAAGTGATAAAGTATTACCATATACCAGTGTGGACAGAGAAGAGGTAGGTATCATGGAAGTCTAGACATTTTCTTACCTCTTACCTCAATTGTTTGTTTGCTTTAAAGAATTAAATGAAGTCTGACCTTGTCCTCCAGAAAAATAAGTATAGGTACCTACTCTCAGGCCATGGATCTTGATCAGACAATAGAATCTAAGATATGCAAAAGGGGAGCAGAACACTTTCTCTTTAATGCTCTGTATCAGATGAATTGGGCAACTCCATGTTTTGCATTAAAACTTTTTAGGATGGCATCCTGAAGGGCTTCTTTTTCTTATTTATTCTACAGTTCTTCCTAAGTTATATCTGGACACCCAGCAAATAGTTGGAAAATTAAGACAGTGCCCTGAGGTATAAGTCCCAACTTGAACATTCAAACTGAAGGACTGTTGGTATAATGCATTTGAAATGCTTTTGAAATTAGAAATTTGAAATCTAATTTGAAATTAAATTTATGGTGCCTATGCAAATTAATTCTGACTACACACTCACATGTATAACTATTTCTGTCTATACTACTTTTGAATTCATTGATAGATTTAAAAACTTTCTGTGAAATGGGCAGAGCTAGCAGGCATAAAGAAAGGGCAGAGGAAATTAAATTCAAGGAATTATAAATTTGTATTTATCACTTTCAAATAAAGAGACTTTGATGGGCACAAAGGGAAAGAAGAAGTGTAAAATGAAATTTTCTTTAGACTAGGGAAAATATAGTACACTTAGAACCCAGAAAAGTCAGAAACAGTGTTGATAAAGAGGCAGATACAAGACATATAAGAGACACAGGAAACATACTGTTCATAGGAACAGATTATGTTTTTCTTTCCTGAATGCAGAATTAATAGCTGAGTGCTGTAATGAGGTTTTATTTTACTAGGACTTCATTACATTTTCAAGACATGCTACTACAGAACATTTATTAGCACATTATGAAGTGCTATAAATAATTGAAGCTAAGCTGCAGTTGTCAGTTGAATAAGTGCTTGCGATTCATTATTATTACTTTTCACTCACTCAGTAGTCCACAGAATTCAAGAGTTTTCATTAAATGTGCAAGTCATTACGCCAGTGTAGACATGTCCTGACACTTGCTGACTGAGCTCACACTCTTGGCTTCACCAGTCTGGGGAAATGACTCGTGATACTTGCAAGAAGCTCTTCCTCCTAGGCACCTGGTTTCCCTGGAGGGTCTCCTCTGCACTCACCTCCACAGTGACAGAGTAACTCAGAGAGAGGTTGCCTGGTGCAGCTTAAGATTTGAGTGATGTAGTTCTGCTGGGCAACGTAGCATACAATTCGGAAATCCTAAATGTGGGGAAGAGAACTGAAGGGATGCCCTGTGGCATATCCCTTAGGACTGGTGCCCCTTAGTAAGTTCTGATCATTGGAATTGAGACAGAAATGCTCTGAGGACTGTGCAAATAACATAAATACTGGCCCAACTGTTCTTCCTCGTGTTACTGCCCCATCCCACACTAATTATTAGATGGGAGAAGTTGTTCATATTTTTATGTTCAGGAAGCTATCTATACAAGAAAGATAGTAACTTGTGAATCATCCTAGATTTATTCAGCCAATCCCAAATTTAGTTCAGAGAGTTGATCAATATTTTGTATAATGTGGTGTGATGCTTTTAGTTTCGATAAGCAAAGAATTGCCTTGGGAATCCCTTTTTAGGCACTGAATATAAAACCACCATATCATTTGTTGTTTCAGTTTGATAAGCAGCTGTACTTGAATTTGTCATTGATTAAGCCGATATTTGGTCTCAGATTGCAAAAGAAACTTAATTGTTCCTCTTTTAAAACAGTAGCTATAGCAATCTAATCAGCTCTTTCATTCCCGTAAATTCCATTATGACGTGGTATCCAAGACAAACACAACCATGATTGTATTTTCTAGTGTTTTAAATGAGTTCTGTTGTTGCATATGCTGTGAAAACTTCTAATTCTGTGGTATTGCAGAACCACTCACCGGGTAAGACTTCTACTTTCTCAAGTGTTACACCTGCAAGCCACCTGAAAATCCGAGTGATTGCAGAGAAAATGTACTACAAACTTAGAGCATCCCGTTAGAGTGCCCCATAGGCACACATATAAAGGTGTTTAACATACTTGAAATGTGTGTACAGTGTAGAGTGTTAAAGATTAAAATCTTCTATATCCACCAGTGGATGTAAATTATTCTTATTACTGCTGTTATATGCAATTATACTTTTATTTTCAACTACATTTACTGAAGGGTTTAATCAATGTTGTTAGAAATACATATTTCTCATGAGCTTGGTTTGACAAAAATGGAACATTGCTTTTGATTGATGTGTAACCTGAAAAGCTCATTGATGCTGAAAGGTAGTTTGGAATAGTAGGTCCCATTTTAGCTTAAAGTAGAAACTTTTTCTTTTTACATTTTTATTAGACACATTTACATGAAAACAAGTTCTGTCTTTTAATTTTTGCAAATTCAACTGTTTTCAATTCAAAATTCCGATATTTTTTCTCTAACCCAAGTCACAGCCTGTCTCTGGCATCAAAATTAGCTGCTGTGAAAATTATTATCATATCAAAAAACAGGATTATGATCCCAGGTGAGGAATAATCAGGAGGAGCAGAAGAACACTTCCGGCTATGAGATACCATCAGATGGGCACGAGAAAGCTTTGAAAAAATGCCTTTATATGTTTTTAAGATGATAAGGTTTAATTGAAGATACATTGATCTTGTTCTCTCCTGGAAAGGATGGTTATCTTCAGGTATTGCATAAACAGAGTGTAAAAGTCCCCCAGAAGGCAGATAGCTTGAGCAAAAACATTTTAAAAGAGATAAAGAGAGGGAATAACATTTTAGGCCAGAAAGCACTTTGTGAGGAAATTTTTACACAATATAAATCTAATACTGGAGCGGTCCTTGTGCATGACCTTCTGCAACTGTTTAATTGCTAGGGATCCCAAGTACAAACTTTTGTGTATCCGCAAGATAAATCAGCCACCCAAAGGACAACTGCAGTGGCCAAGATTTTGGGTGAATTCCTAAGACTCACTGAAGAATCCTGAATCAATGCAGATTATGAAGACACAGAAATATATTCTGTTCTGCAAGGAACGCCATATTTTTGTTATGTTGCTTATTACATGGAAGAAATTAAAATTCTGTATTCCCTTCCTAGAATGCTGAAATGTCACTGTTTAAGAACTATTTATGTCTGTCTGTGCAATCACTATCAGGCACTCAAAGTCCTAAAGATCTTAACCACTTCCAGTGTCTGTCTCTCTCAATGGCATATTGACAAACTTTCAAATTGCAAACGAGAATATTTAAATGTGAAAGGGCTAAAAAATATGCTAAAAAAAAAATCCTGAAGAGGAGTTGGGAATGAAGGAGTGAAGTTGAGCCTGGAATTAAGGGTGGAAGGAAGGTGGTTTAGGGGTTTTTGTCTTTATTTCTCATCATCGCACTCTATTTTTTTTAATTGGCAATAAATTAAATTAATTTTCCTCAAGTCAAGTTTATTTTGCCCATGAGAGTAACTAGTAACTCTCCCTGGCTTTATCTTGATCCAGGAGATTTTCCGTCTTATTTTCTCCCCCTGTTCTGTTGAGGAGGGGGAGTGATAGAACAGCTGTGTGGGTCTCTGACAGCCAGCCACGGTCAACCAATCACATTTAGGTATCTATCCTGAAAAAAATAGGTACTACTTAGACACCCTGGATCACTAGGATATTGCATGACTCCTCCACAGGTGTAACCAGAGACAAACACACCTTTTTGATTTTTCTCACCTCTGACTCATTTATCGAGCACAAACGAGGTTCAACAATAACTGTATAACTGCCATATCTGAAACCATTTGGCTCCTCGAAGATAGAGAGGGAAAGAGGGTGAGAAGGAGAAAGAGAATAAACAAGAGAGAGGAAGAGATAAAGAGAGAGGGGAGATGGCTGCAGTTCCCTTAATTATGCGAACTGGGGGTTGGATCCTCTTACCTAAGCTTCAACATCTGGTGCCCATCAAGGCCCTTCAAGGCCTTGCATTAGTGCATATGGCCTCTGACCACTAGTCCAAAACAGGAGTGCTTGCCTCATTTCTGCCACCCTTGTTTGGCTATCCTGAATACCTGGCATAATCTTGAATGGCCTTGAGCACACCCACGTATTCAACCAAATCATGACCCTGCTCTTTACTGACTCTAATGGCAGTGTAGGCACCTAGCACAAATTCATATAACTTAACCTCCAACTGAATTCTGCTCCTAAGTTTATCTACGTTAGTCTCAAACTGAATTCTGCCTTCATAAATCTACTTGGAGCTTTCTGGACACCGGCCAGATTCAGTCTAGAAACTATTTAGCTGCATTACCAGGGCACTAAATCTCCTCAATTCCAGCTGGGAAAATGGATTGTTTCCCTACTGTTGCTCTCATCCTTTTCTTCCTTTTCAGCTCCATGGCTGTAGCCATTGCTGCAAATAGCCATCTCGGCTCAGTGTCAGGAAAACACGGCAAATTAGATTCATATATCCGGACCTCTCACTGTGTGGGTAGAGTAAAAATGTGACTTGCTGCACTTAACAGTATACATGTGCTTATTACCAAAATCAAAAGAGAAAATGTTTATATTCTGACACCGAGGCACAACGAAACAAAAATCCGGGCATCCCTTATACTTTCAGAGTTAAGAAAAATCCTTCTTTGCTCTTGTAAGGAGGCCTTCTTGATATTTTGAGCAGACTTTCATTTGTGGTAAGAGAAATTTTTTTGCCAAAACCAATAAGAGCTAAGCAATAGTAATAATTTCTCAGCATATCCACTGAAATCCTATTTTCGTAATTATAAACTTTGATTTGGAACAGCCTATTTTTAACAAGATAGCCCAAAAGAACAGTGATCTATGACTTTTAAAAATGTAAATACACTGCTCCATCTCATAATAAATTACATGCTCCGTAGCCTTTGAAGAAAGAATGAGGAATATAAATAACAACGTTTCTAAAAATATAGCATGCAGATACATCCAGTGAAATCAATATATGTGAAAAGCCATAATGTGGCAGGAGACATTACTCTTCCTTACCCGTCAGGGCAGCTTCTGGTTTGCATTCAAAGTTATGAACCTTGCTGAGAAAAAAAAAAAAAAAAAGCACTGAACAACATTTTCCTCCTGCTTTTTTATTGCTGTTACCCCACATTTAGAAAGGATTTAGCTAAATCCCATTTCTTCTAGTACCTGCATCATCAGTAGAATTGTACCTAAATTGTAATTTATAAGGCCGTTCAGGTAAACACCAGAAACAGCAGCATAGCTTAGGACATGCTGAGGCCAATTCTAGAAGAAAAATAGTGTTATATAACTGTAGAAGAAGATGTAATTTGTCTTCAGGTCTTTTATGATGGAGTTGTATCAAAAGAAAGATTGAGATTGCAAAGTGTTTGTTGTCTCCGGTTGATTCCTCTAATCTTCCTGTTAGTGGGAAATGAGCATTTTGGATGAACTGAAACTCACCACTAACAGCGCTTTCACAAGCAGTTTGCTGCACATATCCGTGCCATAACCCTTCACACAAGTGTTTTTTGACTGCAATATCTCAGCTGAGAGGGACACTCAACAAAACACACTTGACATTTCCTTGCGTGTCCGTTCGCAAATTAGCTTAATACCAGGGTTATATTTGCAACCTCTTCAGTTTCCTGCCACTGCCCTGTCAGTGGCACCGCTAAGCTCATTTAAGGACAATAAATGGACGTGCCCAATATGTGCCAAATTATCCACATGAGTCTAGAACTTTCCTTATTCCCCTTTAAGCAGTTTGAAATAGAGGCTGTCGGGTGCTGAGGCAATACTGCCGCAAACGCCTGAAGTAACTAAGACTGCAGAAAATCACATTTATAAGCAGCCCTATAGTTACAGTCATACTCATCACCCTTCTCCAAACCCAGTTTTGAACTTTCAGCTCCGAACAGTTCAGCCAAAGTTCCCTCAAGGTACATGGAGGCTGTAGCTCCCATGGCCAGAGGTGAGGAGCTCTGCTACCCTGTGCCCTGCAGCTGTCCTGGGGCAGCTGGGGAGCTGGGACCTTGTTTTCCCAGGGTGTAAACGAGGTGGTTGTAGTTCAGAGCTTGTGATTAGTCCCCTATGGCTGCAGCTGAACTTCTGCCAGTGCTGTTTTAAACTAGCATGGGCACGTCTATATGAACATAGATGTGTAAATATATGTAAGCAACCAAAAAGCATTTAGATGTTTGCAAGACGTAAATAATGTGCTCTCATTATTTAGGTGGCTGTTAATAATAACATTCCTGTCGACTTGCCAGCACACACCCCAGGTTCAGCAACTTGTTCCTCTTTGACTTACAGCTGTTGAGTTATGATGACGTTGTGTGGAAAGTGATTTAACTGCAGACCATTCACTATTGGTGAAGATCGCCAGAAAAGTGCTGGCATGAAATGTGACTGAAGAATATTTGTGCCTGTTCTCTGTTACTTTGTAATTTTCCTTAAAAAAAACCTAACCAACGAACATCCTAGTTCGTCTTCTTTTTCACAGGTTACTCTGAAAAGAAGTTAATAATTGGACTGTGTTTTGGTTTAGAAATTCCAATTCCAAACCCTTGGATAATTCTCACACCTAAGTATGTCCTTTGGTCTCAGCACCTTAGGTTTAGGGATGACCTTGAATTCAACTCCAAAGAATTCTCTCAGATTTATATGCATGTAACTCTTTAGATCTTCTATATTTTTTCCTTCACGCTGAAGTCACTGTGAAGAGAGGAGAGGAATGGAACTGTCATTTGTTATTCTTCTATTGGACAATTTGCCATTTTTCTATGCTACAATATGAGATATACCTTGAATTCAAATATGAAGAGAGACATTTTGATTCTTTGGCTGTACATATGAATTGTGCATTTAAGCCCAAGAGTAGAATGTGGCCCTAATTACCAATTTCAAATCCCTGATCTTATCCTTGACTTTTTGTCTTAGCTTAGAATCCATCACACCAAATCTAATACATGAGTAAAACATGCCAATATATTCATTTTGCTCTCATAACTGTTGAGCCTTTGTTCTCAGTGTTTTATGTTCCATTAAATCTGTTATTAAATGTGACCTTCTAGCTTTATTTGGAGACTCTTTTCATCTTTTTAATAACTGTATTCTATTTTTTATTCTCCTAAGAAATTGAATGCTCTTATTACTATTCTGTTGCTAGCAGACAACTTACAATATTTTAACAACATCTACAACTATTCTTGATCTTTATAAAAATGCATGTTTTCTCCAAATAAATCATTATGACTGTCTCAGCATGTGTTGTTCTATAAAAACAACAGAGCTTTTCCTCAAGATTTCTAGCATTCTTCCTTTCCTAGAATTCATTTTAAACTATGGTTCGCAGTTAACATTTTGACTTTTTGGTTTAAATCATTGGATTGAGTAAAAAGATTATTCAGAACCTAGAAGTCACCTGCCTCTGAGCTGTTGCACTCTAATTAGAAATATAGTTTATGAGTTCATCCACCCATTAGAAACAAATTAAAATAAGCAAAACCTAGAGTTACCCTCACATTACAAGGTCAGAGATAGGAAATTCAATTCTGCTTAACTACTCCACAGCACTGTGTAACTAATAAATATTTTGGAAGTAACAATGCAGCTACCATTCATATGAAACAAGTTAAAGGAAAAGTAGGTTGCATAACTTATATATGTAGCAAAATTCATGACCACAAAAAAGAATAGTCAAGTAGGCAGTGATAAAATCAAGACCAGAAACAGCGTGTTTCAATTAACAAGAAAACTTTAAGAATATATTGGAAGTAAGAAAGGAGCAAAAGGAAAGATACATAACAAAGAAAATAGTGAATGTTACAAAGAACTTTCTTTTTGGTTTAATCTTTCTAGGAAAAGTGAACTGTGACCAGATTAACTAAGTTAATTTAAAAATTGAGTAGAAATTTCGGTCGAAGTCCAGAAAGAAGAGTTTAAAGAATATTGAGCTAGCATAGAAGCATGCAAGTTCAGAGAGCCTGATGAATGTGTCTGATAAATTAACCAAAAAACTCTTTGAACTATCAAAGCAGAAGAATCCTTGGGCTGAAAAAAAAAGAAAGATATCTATGAGTGTAGAAAAGAAATCTTAAGGTATTGTGGATAAATCAGTGTACTTCAAATGCCTGGAAGCATTCTTAAAACAACAAGTAAATATTTATAGAAAACTAAATGTTAATGAAGTGACAGAAAAAAAGAAAACATATGTTTTTCTGGATCATTACAAATGAGTCTAAAATAATTCTTTGACATGAAGGGAAAAGGAAGTAGATATTATATAGAGAGAAACAGAATCCTTTGAAGGATTTTGACACTATTTTATATGGCATCACTGCAAAAAGATTTCAACAACTTCATTGGAAACTTTGCAAACAGATCAAATTGTCATTTGCTGGGGATATCTCGGGCAAATTAATCCTCTCTCATTGCAGAAGCTGGACTGAGTGATTTCTGAGGTCTTGATGAGCCCTGTAGTTCTTGGTTTGTAGCCTATAGTCAGCTATTCTTCACACTTCACTGTGTGACAAAGGAATAATAGTGGAATTTTGGCAATAAATATGATCACTTTCACATTCCCATGTGAAGATGACAGTAAGTTAGCCCACTTTCCTCTCCATATTTCTGGAATCCATAGGCTACTGGTTGCAATCTGAAGAAGTGACTATAATTTACGTAGACTTGCTTGCAAATAAGCTTGGATCCTGCTCACCAGGTTGTCAAAGTGGAATTGAATTCAGCGCACGTTAAATATTGAATTCAGGATCTTGGACAGTTTTGCAGGCAGTATTGAATATTATTGTGCCAGAACTATGCTTTTTCTTTTTTCAATATCTAGTATAAAACAAATAATATAAACCTGATTTATCCACTAGCTTGCACATAACTGAAGCTGGGTTCATTAAAATGAGTTGCAGTCATATCTTTAGGTACACAGTAAAAGTACAAAAAAAAA
The DNA here is from genome assembly GCA_033628505.1 of Tringa tobata. Lineage (NCBI taxonomy): Eukaryota > Metazoa > Chordata > Aves > Charadriiformes > Scolopacidae > Tringa > Tringa tobata. The sequence continues at coordinate 577,975 of JAHREE010000576.1, read as the reverse complement.
AAAAAAAAAGCCTGACAAGTACAATATTCCCAAATGACTCACAATAATTGTTTCCATACCTTTCTTTTCATGGAAGTGAGTTTTCTTCTGTGAACAGTTTATCTAAGTTTGCAATCGTATAGAAATACCTTAGTTCTAAATTAGACCTATAGAAAAAATATATTAAAATATATATCAAAATATTCACCATAAAAATACAGAGTTAGCTAAAATATTCACCATAAAAATACAGATTTAGCTAAAAATGTGGGGTAATGAAATTGGTAGGTGAGTAGAAGCAAGGGAGATAAAGCTGCACGCATTATGAAACCCTTTACTTTCAAATGCAAGTCCACCGAACAAAATTGTTAAATCTGCATTGCTTTGCCCCAGTCACAGCAACTATTTATGCACAGTGGCTGAGCGAGCTGCTGTTCATTTTGCCCTGATAAGCATATCAGAAACTGATATCCTATAATGCAAAAGCTCAAAGACATATGATTTATCTCAGAAGCCTGAGGCCTTGGGTTTTGGATATCTGATGAAGGCGGCAATGATGTCTGGACATTAAATAATTGAAATACTGATTAAGGAAGCATCTAGTCTGACAATGTGTAATGACTTTACATTAAGGAAAGAAAAAGCTTTGCCTATCTTTACAAGCATACTGGAGTAAATATTAAACTTAATACATTCCAAATCTGAATGAAAAAAGTACTATTTTATTGATCTGTGTAGCACCTAAAGTTACAGAAGTTGGGGGCCTTTCTTTAATTTTATGTTTTATAATGCTGTTCTTGTCAACAGAAGAAAAGTTTAGTCAATCTTCTGATCATTTAAAGGCTGCCTGCCCAGCTGTATATAAAACTCATTCTACAAGAATCTCACTTATCACTGTTTGGTCTGTTTTTAAAAACTTTGTGATCTGTGACATTACTGAGTCAAATATACCTTCCCCATATCAGTGACATTGAGGATCATAATTTCTAGCCAATAAGAACATGGATTTTGTATTGCACTTTTGCTTCTGTGTGAGTGCGGGCAAAATAAAGCTGCACATGAGGCAGTAACAGTAATGAAGGCCCTATCAAAAAGTGGGCATTACAACAGAATTGTTTTCTGATTGATATTAACCTCCTTTTGCTTTGTGTCTTAAAAAGACACAGAGAAATAAAGATTCTCCTCCATCCCCCAAATTAGTACTTTCTGTTTGTTTTCTTCTCTTTGTTTCAAGCAGCTAACACTAGCTGGGAAACAATTTACAGTATAACTCTCTCTCTTTTTAATTATTCAAACAATCTTAAGCTTTCAGTTTTCCAACCAAATTCTTATTCTCTGCATGACGTAAATTTTATTTGCAAACATACAGCAAGTAGAGTAAATCTTTGGCCCATCTTAATTATTTTATGAGGGGAAAAGGCAATAGCCTGAACAGTAGAAGGTCAAAAATTGCAATGTGTAATTTGCCAAAGAAAATGTAATTCAGGACAACTTTGCACAAACTTTCTCTAAACATGACTAGTTTGAATTGGCTGAGGTAGTTATTACTATAAAGTGCGTATTTTTTTTTTTTTGCTATGCTCTATTGACTTTCTTTTTTTTTTAAATAATGCCTTTTTCATTGAAACAATGCCTTGCCATCTAGCTGATGTAGACTGATTTTTAAGTAGATAAGTGTTTTGTGTTTAAGGACAGAGTTAAACATTTGTGCACTAATTCTTCATGTAATATTAAAGTTTATAGTGCGTATGTTTGGCCAAGAGTTTAGCCATGAGTTTTTTTCCATGAGAACCTGCTCAAATTCTGTCTATTTCGTTTCATCACCCACAAAATCTATCACATTTTCTACTTATGATGTGGTAAGTGCAGGAGTTGCGTATATGTGAAGAGAAATATTTATAGGTATTTCAGTAGAATAAAGAGTTCAAGACTTGACTGGGACAAAAGTGGGCTGAGGTATTCACAAAATACATTATTTGGATTTACTGGATAAGGAGGAAAAGAGTTTAACTGGTGCATTATCAAGGCAGATCCTCTCCAGTATCTGAACAAGTAGAGATGAGCAAAATCAGAAGTATGGTTCTGGTGTTTCTAGGAGGTCATGGATGGCTGAATATATTTTCCCTAAAAGATAAAAAAATCTCAAGAAAGGAATAGGACCAGCTGTCCTGAGGTCTCGACTGATCAAGTAGTCAGATTGCACAATCTCCTTGGTATTGGTCTCAACCATGCTAATAAAGTTACAGTGTAGTTAAGTTGAGTTGTAATCACCTCTGTCTTTCACTGTATGTTGCCAGGTAAATGTGGTTTCTGCAGCCTGAACCATTGCTGTTTAGGTAGTGTTTTACATATGAAACTGATAATATTGCCAGGAGTTCAGATTCTCATAAAGTTGTTGGTAATTTTACTCTCTCACTCTATACCTTACTTTCTTGACTGCATGCTAAATCCTGAGCAAGATTTTTACAAACGAAGATCTTCAAGTTAATTATACTGTTTTACTACTGTATCAGTTATATCATAACTACTTCCTATAGCTTTGAAAATTGCAGCTGACATTTGTTCCTAAAACAAATTATGTTCCTGAAAATTTAATTCAGCTTGAATTTAAGGGATCTGGCTTAAACTCTTATTCTCAGAGTTCTCAAAGATTTCAGACTTAAGTGGACAGTTCTGGCAATAACTGCAATAGGCCAGCAGAAGAAATTTGTAATGCTTGAATATCTTACGGTCCTGGCACTGACACAACATCCTTTATTTGGTTTACGTTTTGTTTGGCTTAATCTATTTCTCATATGATTTAGTACTGGAGTTCATTAACATGCGAGTTGTGCTAACTCAGTTTTGTTGTTTCCAGTGCCAGCTGAGCATTTCTACAAGGCACAGCATTGCTAATAACTGTAGCTGCTCTCCCTCTGTACTGTGCCAGACCTCACAGTGTCCATCCTTGTGTTGGGGTGTCTTGGGTAACCTAAGAAGTACACATCAAAACTTTGACTGACAACTGTCCATTTGCTGTGTGCTACACTACACATTCTATACTGTATCCCACTATCCTATAGTATCGGTGCCTTAAAATGGATCACAAAGTGCCACCCATGGATCAAGAAGCTGCTGAAAATCGTGAAGCTCTGTGCATCGGCACCTACAGCTAGTCAACGAGATGGAGTACACTGGCTAGGGAACACTGGGCAATTCTATGTGGTTTGATGCTGCCTCAAGTTCAGACTGATGCCTAAAAAATACTTCATTAACTAAATTTAGTCCTCTAGCACTAAAGATCTGGGTTTTATAGCGTTTCTAGAAAACATTTCCAAGAGACTAAGTTTGCCTCCTTATGCCATGCAGATGGAAGCAGAACTAACTCAAGCTGTAACCCAGAGATCTGGAGAGGAGAATTTGACTCAGGTCACAGATCTCACCTCTTGTTCTGCAATAAAGATGACCAGCAGCGCCCTTTAAAATTGTTTCTTAATGTTCCTTATCACAGAAACACTCTCAGATTGCTTTTAATTTTGGCCTGAAATCACCCAAGAGGTTTCAAACAAGAGCTTTCTCAAAGAAGAAATTTTTGAAAATTGTTTCTCTTGGCTTTTAGTTCTTACCCTAGTCTGTTTGTATTGCCAGCCTCACCCATAAAAAATATGTAGTCTGCACTAACTCACCAAATGTAGTGCAAATCTGAAAACATGCTGTGAGCCAGCTGGAGACCAAAAGCAAAATTACCTGATGATGTAGGGTTTGAGGTTTTTGCGGTTTACTTATTTTTTTTTATAGTTTTCAGTGAATCCCTAAGGTTACCTTTCTCAGGGTTGCCAAGACACACTCACACTAACTTGAAAGCTAACTTGAAAATTGTGCAAAAGACATGCCTTTCTTATAAATTGTAGGAGAAAGGGGTTGTAGTGCCACATCCTTCTTCCAAAATTCTGGTACGGCACACACCAAACTATGAATAGTCTGTTGCTATGTGACCTGCACGCCAGTAGGACAATGGTCTGGGGAATGACGATGCGGTGAAGAAAGAAGAGATGAAATGATTCTGTAGGCAAAGGGTTAGATCGTTGTGTTCCTGTCCCTGCTCCCAAAATATGGTATAGTCACTGGCTGACAAACTAGTGTTAACAGAAGCAATAACACATCATTGAACACCCCTAAAAAATTGTCACTGAGAACTAAAGCACTTAAAAACCTAGATATGAGGTGGGCAAGGAGCTTGGGGATTGTATTCTTGGACTCAGCTGCCTTCCTTTAGCTGTACAGGCTTGGGCTTGTGTCTGGCACCTGTTTCCTTTCTTCTTCTTGTAGGTGCTCATGAAGCACCCCTGCTGGATTTAAGGTAACCACAGGAAATAGCATTTATTAAAGGACATATTAGGTGAAAGTCATTTTTTCTGGGACGATGTATTGATCACAGTGCATAAATTTAGAAGACTGAGATTTTACTGCCAGTGTTCTACTTACTTCTTCCACAGTTGGTATATGAAGGTGTTCTCACTGATTCATTACCAAATTTCATTTATTTCTTGGCGTGCTCTCAGACAATCTCCTCTTCCTCTCTCCTACCCACATCAGCCACCTTTGGCTGCAGCCAGCCAGGTGGTTCACTAACTGACTTTATAAATTATTAATTCAGTTTGCATTACAGTTTCAGCAGAACTCGCTTTCTCACTACCAACAGCGTTTTCTGAGCTAGAGTAATAAATGGGGTTACCTCAGGGTTTAAACAAATGTGAAGTGTGTCCTTAATGCAACCAATTTAATCAAACACATCACTGAGTTCTTCAAGTATATTATTTTCATTTAGCTGACATGAGACCTCCATTATACGTTTGATCAGTTTTAATTCTTGAGAAACTTTAATCCTTGGCACAGGCTAAACCTTCACATTCACAATGAGAAAATAGAATAGTTCCTGTGTCCCTTTATAGAGAGAAGAACACATGAATGTTTTCTGCCTTCATCTACTGCGGCATCCACAGCAACTTTTTTTAAACAATGAAAATCCAAATTCATATATTGTCATTATTAAGTTATCTAAGGCAAATGTCTGTAGAGACTTGCACCTGAAATTATCTGAATTTGTGACAATTTTTCTACATATTGAATACCTCAGTGACATCTACTATTCAAACACTCAGGTACATTTCTACTGTATGCTTAAATGACAGGTTCACCATTTGCTTTCAAAATATTTGACAGCATTTACAACTGAAGATCTACATTTCTACTGAAATTTGTTTGTGAAGGAGTAACACAGCCTACTATGCATAAACAGGATATAAATTATGAAACAATCAGCAGAAACTTGAGTTACTATGTGTTGTTTTTTTGAAAAGTTATACTTCTTTGTAGTCAGTTAATCAAGAGGTTAGAGAATCACATGGGCCATACGGAGGCTGATTTGTTCAAAACCTAGTAGCGACCGAGGTCAGATGTTAGAAACAAAATTCAGTTGAGGAAATGCATTTGTATTTCAGGATAGTTCCAAGATCGTTAGACTGTTCCTACAGAATGCCAAACATTTCATTCTTGGATAGTGTGAACCTTCTGAAAATTGGGAAATGTTTATGCCTCTACACCTATTGGCACAGCATTTAGCTGATTGATTAGTTTATTTTGTTTCTAAATTTAATACATGCCTTTAAATGTTCTTGGAGGTATGATTTTGGCTTTCTGTCTATTTTTCATGTTGTGAAAAACCTTGCTTCGAATCTACGTATTGGCTTTCTGATTGCTGTCGCTGGTCACATGGTCACTTCACATCTGTTTTCCTCTAAAGTTCCGAAGGTCAAAGAATTTCATCCCAGCCTGACTGGCTCAGACTGCCCTATCCTGCAGATATTCAGATTTGTTGAATCTTCACAATATACCCAAATATATCCAGAAGATCTCTCCTCCAGTGTGTGGAAGAGTGAACACAAAGGAGAAGATGTAAAATTGCTACAGGAAATGTGAAGAAAAAGATTTATAGGGCAGAGGGGGAACAGGAACCAGGAATGCATACTATCTACAGCATAGGGGCAGACAGCAATAGCACAGAAATGTCAGTATTAATATTACTTACTTTTTTATTAGAACACATATGCCATTGTTTCTTTACTATCTTATATTTTATATTTTATATTGTCCTGGAATTTAATCTACTAAATATTTGGGGACAAAAAGACAAAATTCTAATTTGATGTTACATCTGAAATGACCTGTATTTAAACAGGTAATTTGTTTCTGGGGGGAACGTTTTTATTTCCTATTTAGATGAACAGTTGTTTAAGATATAAAAATAAGATCCTTGTTAATCTATTATACCGAAAAATGTGAGACAGGGGAAAGCTACAAGAGGTACAGAGTTCCTCACACACAATTGCCTGTCAAAGGGCTATTGTCTATCTTAAGTGAAACTGTTAACTGCTTACAGAGTCTTTGGGCAAAGAGAGTAGAAGGGAATGTGTGTATCTCCATTATTTCTAGTTCAACTAAATTCAGCTATTAGAGACACCCTGTAAAAACTGAGTAACAGTACTTAAGCCAAATGTTGTGAAAAAGATGGTGTTTTCACATTTCAGGTCTACAGCCATTGCACAAGGAGGTTTTTAGAGGCATTTCTAAACTTTCAAAGACGCAAAAAGGATCACACCCCGTGGCTACATGAAATCCAGACCATTTGCAGCATCTCTCAGAAACACACCGTTTTTCAGTCACGTCTAAACAGGGAAAGCTGTAAAGACACATCTGCTATGGTTCTATGCTACTGCATCCTGCTGCAGTTTCCAGCTCATTTTAGCAGAAACTTTAGGTTTTAGTTTAGTTTTCTTCTTGTTAAATGATGCAGCAGCACCTCTCATGTAGCAGCAGCTCCAATGGGTTTGTGAGGTAAATCCACAGAGCAAATTTCCTCTATGTTCCACAATGGATCTCTGGTTTCTTTCAGTAATTACTTTGCCTGTCAGTCACTGCACGATTAAATAGCTACCTGGCTGTGGCAGCTTGAACCTCTGAATCCGACAAGAGCTGGTTGGGGAAGTTAGCTTGGAAAATAGTTTAAAAGAAACCACTCCAAATACCACATCAGTGGTCCTCTGCAATCTTCATTAGAAAGGCAGCAGGAGATCAGATATTGTGAGACTATCACAAAGCCATGCAGGTTATTTTTAATGGTATTTAATTTTAAGAATAATAAATGCAAACCACACTGTCTGGGAAAAAGATATTGTAATTCAGTAGAGCTTGTAAGTAGGAAGATAAACCGAGCATAAAAAATTAACATGTCAAAGACTCTTTAGATGATAAAATATAAACCATAACTAGAAAGTTTAAACAATATTTTACTTGCATTTTTTCAGTAACCAATGACTCAAGGAAATGGGGCTCTTCCCAAGTAATTTAGGGGAGAAAGGAAAGAGGAAGATTCCTGGGAAATCTGTTTGGAAAACTGTGCTCATGGACATGCAATTACCCCCAGTAAAACTGGAGGAAAAGGGACCCAGGCTGTGCTTCTCTTTCTTAATGGCAGTACTTTGAAAAAGTAGTTTGATCCTTGACTCTTGTAACTGAAAGATCCCTCAGGTAACGCTTAAGAAAAAAACTGAGACTAGAATATACCTGATGTCAATCTCACCGAGCTCTCAATTTACATTGTCTTGCTTTTATGGTTCTATTTTATAACTGGCTTCTAATTTTAACGCAAAGAATTTACTCCTTTGCCTTGCTAGAGTACACTTATTCTCCTGGTGGATAAAGTAAGATCAGCTCAAGTGTATTTATAAATTTTTTTTCTACATCAGACCCAGATCAGTCTGAAACTTTCATATGGTTGCTGTTTTTCACAGGAATGCATTTTCTCAGTGCGTGCACCCTCACTTCCTCTCTCTTCTGCTTTGTCTTCTCCCCGGTAACAAACCTGTTAGTGCTGGTATGAGCTGTCACGCTGAGCAGCCTCAGTCTATGTACACTTCGAAACAGACAATGAACTGATGCTGAAGCTGATGTAAACCTTAATGAGATAATGGTCTTCTATTGCCACATCCTAGAAGGGATCAACAACTTTTTTTCCACAAAAACATGTCAAATAGCAACTTAGCACAAATGCACTAGGATCCGAAATATATCCTCCTGGGTCTATTGTTTTATTTAGTCTGGTGTCATGATGATGTGACTAAAACTCTCTTGTGGCTCACTTCTCATTTCTTTGTACTTTCTGGCATGTAGATCTTACTTACCTCAAATAGACAGGTTTGATTATAACAGCTTAAATTGGTCTCCAGCGATAGGCCCATGCATGACATCCTCATTACCTTACAAAGTCTATAGAAATCACCAGAATCTACTTCTTCTAAGCCCTATCCCCGTTTTTAGAGACAAAAACATAACTTTGCACTAGCAGGCACCAGTTACTGCTCTCATGCATTTGCAAATGGATGATCCTGTTATCCAGACCCATTAAAGCAAGTATTGTTGCGTTATGAATTTAGCAATCAGTAGGATTTTTGTTATTATTATTTGTAGATTGCAGTTGCTAAGGATTATAGTTCAAACAAAAAAGCTTGAAATTGAACTACAAGAAGGTGACATTGGAAACTCTCAAAGTTTTATTATTCTTGCTTTAAAGCAAGGGACTACCTGCTAAAAAGAAACTCTTAACTGTAGATTTCACTACCACCCACATAAAAATAAACATTTTAAAAACTGCAATCACTAAGCAGCATGAAGAACAGGCATAGCACAGCGCTGACCCAGCTCTGTGGGAAATGTGATCTTCGTGCATAGATGCAGGAGCACTTAAGAAGAAAGATAAAAGGTCATCACAAAATGCAGATTACTTCAGCGATACTATTACAGAAATCTTAAAACTCAGATGATTGGAAGTGTTCAGCAGATTCCTCTTTGAAATGCTATTACAAGTTCCACAATATCAACATTATCTTCTAAGTCTTGCAAATCCCATAATTTTCATTGAACCTCCCCCTATTTTTAGTGTTGGAAATCTTACCCTAAATGCATTTGTCAGTCCTAAACATCTCCATCTATCATATACTAGAATATATATTTTTGTACTTTTTGTAGCAGAACACCTATAATACCTGATATGCTTGTAAAAACAGTCTGGTTTTATTTAATTCACATTTAATATCACACAGGGAAACAACATGAAAGAATGCTGAAAGCTTAACTGCTTAGTCGTCAGGTCTGATTTTCACATGGCTGTAGAGGATCCCAGTACTCTAGAAAATGAATTAAAATTGCCAAAAAATTCCTGGTACTCTTGGCATCGAGTTCTAAGATCAGAGATTTTTTCCTATTTTTTCTGTTTCTGATAGGATTCTGACACCTTTAATACTTACCCTTTATAGCTTATTCTAATACTTTAAAAATTTTAAAGTTTCACCATAGTAGTTGCAGTTAAGATTGTTTAATAAGTGTATCATCACCTACACTACACAGCTAAAGTTAAGAGCATAGACCACTAATGGACGCAGGCAGCAGAGCACTTTGCTCTGTGTTCTGGCTGTACTTGAAATCCAGGCTGCTAGATTAGGTCCCTAAATACTATGCAATATGAATACTCCCTCCTTTCATTAGCCTGCTTTAAAATCATGTTCCTGGTAGAGCTTTGACATAATTTAATCATAGGGCTCATGGTTTTGCTCATCACCTTCCTTCTGCCTCAGCCGAGAGGCTCTGAAATGTCGGGCACCTTAAAATACACAGATTTCACTTGAGCAAAAGAGTAAGTGAAAGAGGATCAGCAATTAAATTCATTGTATTCAAAGATAATTTGTCTGACGAAATACAGAAAGATCTAGTGGTTCAGGAATATTCTGTTTAAACAAACTGTCTAATGTAGTCACACAAATATTTTTATTGAAGTGACACAAAAATTGGTCATAGTTCTGAATTTCTATGATTTTGGTCAAACCTTCTTCCTCTTCCAAAAGTTAAAGCCTAAAGATACTAACTGAAAAACTACTGTTTAATGGGATGACACTTGCATGCTGGTGATTAAGTAGTACATTTACTGGTACATTTTGCTTGGGTTTGACTGAAGTTGGTTGTGCTTTGCTTTGCCTCAAAAGGACTTTGCTAATGCCAGTTCAGTAAAACAAAACTGTTCTAATGGTCCTCCTGTGCATGAGTTTGCCGAGGAAAATAAGGTGAGAAACATACCAAAAGAATACCTCCACAATATGTTGTCTCTTAATTACAGAAAATTGTGCAGAGTTCAAGAAGTGGGTCCAGAGAAGGGCAATGGAGCTGTTGAGGGATCTGGAGAGTAAGTCCTGTGAGGAGCAGCTGAGGGAGCTGGGGGTGTTCAGTCTGGAGAAGAGGAGGCTGAGGGGAGACCTTCTCGCGCTCTATAACTACCTGAAGGAGGGTTGTAGAGAGGTGGGGGTTGGTCTCGTCTCCCAAGTCACAGGAGATAGGACAAGGGGAAATGGCCTCAAGTTGCACCAGGGGAGGTTCAGATTGGTTATTAGGAAACATTTCTTCACCGAAAGAGTTATCAAGCCTTGGAATGGGCTGCCCAGGGAAGTGGTTGAGGCACCATCCCTGGAAGTGTTCAAAAGACAGGTAGACATGGTCCTCAGGAATATGGTTTAGTAATTTTTATTCCTATTTCTTATTTATTTTTTTGTCAGTGTTAGGTCGATGGTTGGACTAGATGATCTTTAAGGTCCCTTCCAACCTAGACAATTCTATGATTCTATGATTCTAAACCTGGTATTAGGTTTATTCTCTTTAAACAGTTCATTATAGTGAGTCCTAATTGAATTACAGCTATCAAAACATTTTGATAAAACTTGGAGGGGCAGAATGAGGCAATTTAAAAGCACAGATAATGATCATGTAGAAAATAAGAAACTTTAAAAAGCTACCACAATATTAAATATTATTTGTTGCATTAAAAAAAAAGGAAATTGGAAAATAAGTGATTACAAAGTGGCTACTGTCATTTATATAGGAGTGATTATATTTTTCTGAACAGTGCAGCAGTACTTTTGACAGATGGGTACCAGAAAAAAATTACTCAAAAATTTCTCCAGCAAGAATTACTTTATTTTAACACAGTTTGAAACTGGAGTCTAACTGCATACTTCACGGTTATTATGACAGCTGTAAGTTTGTTGTCAAATTTCTGTTGCAACAGTGGTGCGCTAATAACTCCCGTCATGGGTTATTTTCTTTGGCCATAATAACTTTAGAGTATAAATTAACACAGGCATCTTCACTGTGCCCCTGGTTCACCAAAGTATTTCTGAACATACCAAACTTTATGCATGTTTGCCCACTTCTTTTTCTTAATGTTAGTTTGTGATTAGTTGCTTTGCTGAATATGGTCCTTCAGTAGACTAAAATTATTCTTTTTTTAGACCTTTGTTTTTTTGACTATTTCCAAGTCAAAGCATACTGGAGAAAATTATACTTCCCTCAGAGAAAAGCAATTCACTCTTATCAAAGTCATTTCAGTAGAAAAATCTGAGTGATCAAAACCAACGTCAGAACTTGTTTTTCTCTCTGTGAAGTTCTGCATTTAAATGTGGAGTTTTATATTTGTAAGGAACATGTGGCATGTACGGAACAGTAATTTCATGTCTTTATAAAACTCATGTACAGCATATGGATAAGGTACTTTACTGGCAGAATTAAGCAACACTCCTTCTCTGGAACTTGAAATACATCATATACTTAGCACTGAAACTGTGTGAGTCTTAGCTTGGTAAACTAGACATGACTTGGCATGGAGATAGATGACATTAGGCAAGACAGAAGAAGGTTTCCAAATGCCTTATGAAGTTGCTTATTTTTCATTTCCATGCATTACAGATGAATCCAGTGTAGTCACTGAAGGCAATGGCAAATCTTCCATTGGCTTTAATGGGAATTTCAGATATGAAGATGTGTCACTATGGCAGTGTTGGAAAAATGCATAATTTGAAAGGAATTTTAAAGAGAAGAAGGAACGTTGAAGAATTCAGGCAGGATTAAGATATTATTCCAGTAAAAATAGGAAGCTTGAAAAAAAGTTTGATGCAGATTGGTCATAGAAAGTGGAATTAGGAATGTCAAACAAGGAGAGATGAAATGCTTAGTGATACATATGAGTGCAAAGCTGACATGTTAAAACTGCATTATCCAAACTATTTCTGATCTTACTGTTATTCTTATCATGCACTTACATTAGTACCATAAGAGTACTTTTAGGTGAAGTGACTCAAACATGGTTCCAGAAAACTTTCTCAAGTTTTATGTACCTCAAGGACTAATTGAATTAAAAAACTGCTATGAAAAAAGCAGTCTAAACAAAATTTACATAAGCTTTGCAATTCCAATGTTGTCCTGGTTTGAGGTAAAACAGAGTCAGTTTTCTGTTCAGCAATTTTACTTTGCAGCTAACTCTCTTCTAACTCACTGAACTCTCTGAAATTATCAGCATATTGTGCAGGCACTGTTCACTCTCATAGAATCATAGAATCATAGAATCATTATCATAATTGTTACTGGATTCTTACCTCATTTAGGACAGGAGCTAGATTGTGCTCTGGGAATTGGTCAGGCAGTTTCAACCTGAATGTTTTAGTCATAATATGGCAATATGCAACAAAGGACAAGAAGAAATAATGAAATGGCCTCAAGTACAACTTTTTTTTTCCTAGTAGCTCTGCTTTCTATATACATTGTGTAGCTGCAAAGTTATACAACAGGATGATTGACAACAAAACAGTGTACAATATAAAAAACTTATTTGTATTCATATACATACACATACATTTAAATGACACTAAAAGCATATCTGGCTTCTTTTGGAAATGCAGGGAGGTGTTCCATCTTCCCCTATATGCCATTTTCAAGCAAAGAGTTCTTTCCTTAAACAGCTTTTCTTTAAAATGTAATTACTCTTCTATGAGTGACAAATTTGAAGATAAAATTAAGTAATTTTACAGTACTCAGTGCAAATAAGCAACTCAATGTTTTTTCCAAAGCCTGAAACTGTCAATTTTGTCCCACTCAGATAGCTCAAAACCTGAAACATTTCATTTTATCAAATCCTTCCTTCAGTCAAAGAAAAGAAATAACCTTGGCATTGAAAAAATGCCTGAAGAAAGGTCAGTGAAGCAAGCAATAATTTTCAGTTTATAAAAGCCTCAAAATAGTGCTTAAGAAGAAAGCATCCCTTAACCATTCTGACGACCATTGTAAGAGCATTATACATGTTATTTTCAAAATGATGTATGACAATCATATTGCAGATCTGACTGGAAGCAAAGAGCGTAAAATTGTGGCCCTTGTTGAAGCCAATAGAAAGCTTTTTTTCATATTTCCCTTCAAAATTTTATTAATCTTGGGATTGTGCACAGGCAAGACTTCGCTTTCTGTCTTACCTGGTTCCTGAAGTTCTGAATGCCCAGTCGGTGTTGGGACAACTGCTGAACATACTTCAGCAGAGGGAAGTGAACAGAAGATGTCTTCTAGTTGCCACTGCTTCTCTTATGGATTCAAGAGAAGAACAGGAATAACTTGAGGTAACAAGTATCCACAGCAAAGAAGTAGGGTGAAGAAAAATGTGAGGATATGGGCATACAAAGCTGCTGAGGACTTAAACACACGGTCCAAAGGAGTAGGTTTGACTGGGAAAGGGCAATACTAGAGCCACTGCAGGGCAGGTCAGTTCTCACCAATGATGTTTGAGATGGAACATCATATTAACACACATAAAATAACACTACATGGACATATAAAGAAAACCACCAAACCGTTCTTCAAATTGGAAAAGTTCATTCTCAGGTGTACTTTGAAGACTATTCAAGCAGAAGCTTTTGAGCTGTTGCATAAGAGAAGCAAAATCTCCCTCTTAATGAGTTTAGTTGAATACTCAGAGTTCCTCTGTGAGGTCTGATGACCGACAACATATTTTTTAGGTCAGCAAAATGCTAGTCTGGTCTTTAGTTATGTAGATTAAGTAGATATAATCAAACAATAATCTTAAAATCAATCTTGCGGTACTGATAGGAAGTGAGTTCATACATCGGCCTTCTTTTCTGTAAATTCATACTGGCTAGAACAATATGCAGATAGATTGTAAAAGATTATATTAAAGATACATGGTTAAAGTAACTTCAGTTTGCAGATCTACAGATAGGATACTAACAAAAAAATCCTATGTTCCAATACTTGCATTTGAACAGGAGCATAAAATATTTAATTGTAGGATTCTCAACTGGCTGTTCATAAAATACAGTTGGAACACGTGCTGCCTCATTATAAAGCAAAGCAAAAAAGTAGAGCTGTCTTTTAAAAAAATATGGCTTCATCCAAATGTATATGAGCTTGCTGCAATGTATGTATAACCCACATTTTTGCTGTTCAGTGTAATGAATAACCCACACCTTTTGCTGTTCAGCTTAATAAACCGGTTCATATAAGCTCTTCAGAGTGATGATCTGTTGTTTATGACAGACTGAACTGTTTAACTGAACTAGTTTAGTTATAAATACTGTCAGGTGTATAGTTAGGGAAATGTCACCTTCTTCATATCACTGACTATTGAAGTATTCATTCCACCTGCTGGAAAAGAATGGAGGTGCAGATATTTCACTTAAAATTTTCCAAGGATAGATATTTACATATTCACACAAAGGATAGACTTCATAATTTTAAGAAAGAGTATTCTAAGCTTTAAACTACATAGATGTCACATATATATACAAATGCAAACATAAACCAAACCTGAATATCTGTTAACAAAAACCTTCCTAAAACTGCATGGGTCCTCTTAGTGAAACAGATATGAAATATATGAAGCATATCTGTCATGTTAATGAGTGATGGACAATATCAATACTTTTTTATTACTTTCCTTTAAAAGTTATTTTTTACATAGTTCTAGCATAAATTACTGTGTGCCTTGTCATAACTTAAATAAACTGAAAGTAAAATAAAAAAAATAAAAGAAAAACCCACAAATAAAAATGAAAGGATTAATGCATGGGGGAACAGGAAAGGGTGGGGAGGACAACAGGTAGGCAGATTCTTTCACAGCATGATAATATTTAAACTGGAAACAATCTGATGATTTATTACCTGACAAGTGCTGAACAATTTTCAGTAACAAGTTTCTTTTAGCAAAAGACTAAGTTCCAACACACCTTATTCTGAATCAGAGTTGGTTAAGGAGAGCAATTTTTTTTATTACAAGTCATTTCAGGTAGGAAAAACAGTGAAATTCAAGTGATGCAAGTGTCTGTGTGTTTTGTTTGCAGATCTCATGCTGGATTTGCATCATACCATCCGCAGCAAGCTCAGCAGAAATACTTTACCTGCTTATATGGGAAAGGAAGATGAACACAGGGACTGAAACCAGCATCACTGAGTTGCTCTGGGACCTGAATACACTCCTGATTCAGCCCTGTTTGAACACCTATTGAAGGTATAGTCTGTGAGCGGATCCTGAAACCCTCCTTCCTTCAGCTGTCTCAAGGAGAGGACATGTTTCTTGGGACCATTGACCAATACACAATCTATTGGGCCAAGAAAAGGGGGCTTTTGTGCCATATTACATGCAATAGCTCAATAATTGAATCCAGTAAAGAAATACATCACTTTTCATCACATGCCGCCTAAACAAGCAGGTCAAGAGAGAAGAATGTGACTTAAGTAATTTTTTTAATTTGTGGATATTCAGTATATGAAGACTGGATTATATTAAAATGTAGGTACGCCATTTTCTTCCATACTATATAAGATATATTTCTGCTCCAATATTGTTTATATTAGTTAATTTTAAACTTCCCCCATTTTTTTTTGAATTTCGAAATAAATTCTTCATAATTGTACACAGGCAGGGCCAACCTGGTTTCTATTTAAAGTTTTGATGGAAATGGCATTTTCTCACAAGCTGTTTTGGCCATGTCAAATTCACATTTTGTAATTAAAGTTCCCTGGGGATGAGTATTCTTTATAACCATTCTTTTTCTTGAAACGGCATGAGGAACAAGACAGGACTGGATCAAAGTTATTAGGGGGTTTTATTACTCATGGTTGAGCAACTTTAGACCTTTAGATACATTTTCTCCATTCTGTCCAGCCCCCACTCCTCCTTAAAAAAAAAAAAAAACACCTATGGATCATATAGTACTAAACATTGTACTCAAAACATGTAAGACACAAGCTAATGCCTACAAGCAACGTGTCCAGTGAAATTCCGCACAGCTACTCTGTAGGAGAATACATGTGCAGTACAGATGCAGACAGATGCCTTTTGGCACAACGCATGTTCAACAGAGACATAATCACTGGATAATTTAACAGTTGTTCTTAATCAAGTCTCAATGAATTTTGTGAGGAATGTGATTCTTTACAGAGGAAAACAATTTGGCCACATAAGGGTGATTGTCACCCAAAGCATTAGACATTATGATATCAGGGCAAAATCCAAGTTTCTGTTGAAAAATCTGGAGGAACGAGAGGTTCTTAAGTATAAATACTTCTGATACTTCTGAATAATTTGTCAACATTGAAAAATATGGCATTTTACTAATCTTAGTCTGGAAACTGCTAAATCTCTTTTCCTAAAACTTTCCATTTTGAGACAGATATCCAGCACTGGAAATTTCAGTCTGAGCAGCTGAGGATTAGCACAGTAAAGTACAAATGAAAGCAGGATGCTACGACAGAAAGAACTAAGCAACCAAAATAGAAGTAGCATTGCATAAACAGGTAATGACATGTCATACTTCAGTTTTGCAGATGAAAGTGAGGAGTTCTGTGTGTGCAGCTCTCTGCTGCGCCTACTCATGAGGAGAGAATTTTTCTTTTCTCCAGTATATGCATTATTCCTTTTAACTTGCTAGAGAGCTCGCTTAGGTTGTGTTGCTTTGTATCATTATCCCCTCTGTACTGTTGAATTTCCCTGAAATATGGAACAACAGATTTTGGTGAATTCTGCATTAAATTAAATCAGCAAAATATATAGCAACATAGTAGAGTACAGACAAGGGGCAGATAGCGAGGTGACTCAAGTGACAACTCGGAGGCTATGAACCTGCCAGCGTTATAAAGATTAAGCATTATGAATTTCTTTTTCTCCACATATATTGCATATCATGAAGAAGCATTAATAAGAGTCAGATGAAACCGGTTCCTGAACTGTGCAGGGAATTGTGCTACACAAAACTGATTCTTCAGGACATCAGGTACCTTAGCTCGGAAGCATGCCGAAGGCACTTGTTACAAGACATAAGAGTCTGTGACTATAAAGAACTCTCAGAAAAAAATTAGTATGTAGAGTGTCATGCAGTAAAACTCTGAGAGAACTTCTATATTTGTAATAAAACAGTCCACACGTGTATGAGCACTCAGGCTTGATCATGTCCAAAGAAGAGCAGTGAAGCTGCTGAAGGGTTTAGAGAACAAGTCTTATAAGAGGCGGCTGAGGGAAGTGTGGTTATTCAGCCTGGAGAAAAGGAAAGTCAAGGAAGACCTTATCGTTCTCTAAAACCACCTGAAAGGAGGTTGTAGCAAGGTGCGGGGGTTGGTCTCTTCTCCCAAGGAACAAGTGGTAGGACAAGAGGAGATGGCCTCAAGTTGTGCTAGGCTGGGTTTAGATTGGGTATTAGGAAAAATCTCTTCACCAGAAGGGTTATCGGACAGTGGAACAGGACACCTGGTGAAGTGGTTGAGTCACCATCCCTGATGGCATTTAAAAGATGTGTAGGTGTGCTACTTAGGGACTTGGTTTATTGGTAGTTTTGTCAGTGTTAGGTTGATGATTAGCCTCAATGATCTTAAAGATCCTTTCCAACCTAAACAACTATATGATTCTATGTAGAGTGTTAAATTGTATTAAGAGTCTCTGCTACCTAACACTCTCCCAAGGTAATTCTCTGATGCACTTCAGGGGCTAACACAGGCCACAGACCACCTCCAGGGGCAGTGAGGGTGTAGGAAGCTTCCGCTGGAATCCAAGACAGTTTCACAGTACACGAATAATCACAGTGTGCTCAGGAAGCCACGGGATTGAAGAAGGGACTTCAGACTGCAGCGTTTGCTGGGCTGCAGTAAGTCCATGTGCCTGCTGAAGATGAGAATCTGCAGAGTGGAGCACAGAAGTCCAGTACCTAGAAGAAGAAGTGTCTGAACATCCTGTCACCCCACCACATTAATTTTCGGGTTCTCCACTTTACATATATAATTTATCATCATATGCATTTGGTACAAATATTAGATATGAAAAATTTTGGTCAAAATTTGTCCAAAATAGTCTCTGTTAGGGTCATCTTTTGAGATTTTCTTTGTGACTCATCCTTAATTATCAAACATATATATTCTACATGTTATCTCTAACCTAGAATTTGATGAGTGAGTCTTCATGTATCACAGTTGCTAGGGAGGTAGATCGGCACTCTGAAGCCAAAATAAACCACTATGGATTGACACAAAGCTTAAAATCTAGCACTTATATGTACTAGTGATTGGAAGAAAGATGACGCTATGTTTTAAAAGAGCAGATGTGTAAACTTCAGCTGAAGCCATATCTGCATACAAAGCACTGCCAAAATAAAGAATATAGTCTGCTGAAATTTCTGCTGACCTTACTGTGTGCAAAGATCTGCCAGCTTTTGAGCTTCAGCTTTCCCTCTTCTTAAAGGGCAGCATCTGGACTAGCCATATTGTAGAGGAAGTTTACATAGAAAGAAGAACAAATGTTCTTCTCCTCTGAATTTATCATTACTTTATGAACAGAAATTACTTCCTATTGGAACTCCTACTTCTTTGGTAGGATTTTGGAGGCTGCCAAAACTCAAAAAACCTAATACAAAGATGAGACAAGAATTATGGAACCATTAAGATATACATATATAGTTGGAATTGAAATTACATATGTAGTTTGAATTAAAAATTTTTGTACAGAAAGAATTATTACATGTACTAAATAATACTTTTACTTTTTTTAGGGAAAAAGTTTGTAAATATGTGACATAAAAGGTACATTTTGTGGTTTTAATGTAAAAAAAATTATGTGTTTATACCTGCTGTAGCTGTGTATGGCTTGAAACTTCTGGGACAATAAATTCCAAATACATTTTAAATAGAAACCAAATAAACACATGGTTTAAACAAGTTCTTTATTAACCCAAAATGACTAAAAAAAGTCCTAAGCTTTTTTAAATAGAAACTCTGCTGTGTTCAAATTCTACATCAACAATTTTAATATCATTCATTACATTGTAAAAACAAAAAATATCTCATGATGCATTGACTGAAATGTGTATTTTAAAATTTTGAAAGTCTCCAGCGGAATTAGATATTAAGTCAATATTAAGTCAACAATTAGAAATGCCACTCTGACCTTCTGTTTGTGTTATCTGAAGAAGAAGGGAGGAACGTAACACATGGAAAGCCTGGAACTGCTGCAGTCATTACAAAAAATCTTCTCACAGAATGTGGTCCAGTGCTAAACAAGGTCAGGCTAGCATGCCATCTGCCCATGGAATGCCCTGTCGATGTGTTGTTCTGGGTCTTTTACAGCTACATTGTTCTCAGTAATTTAGAAACAGAAGCGAGATTCCACTGGAAAACAAATGCTTACTTAAGAGCTAATTAAATGCAGAGCAAAGTGGGCAAAAAAATAGAAACATAGAAATATATTCTTTGCGTGATGCTGAAAGCTCTGGCAGAAAATACTGCCATGTGACACCACACATCAGTTATGAGTGCTTTAAATGGGAAGGAATCTAGGTTCAGCCATCCGCCTTTGGAAGGGAGGCTGGTACCTTATTGGCACTGGACTGCGTATTCTGGGGTCCTGTAGAGGGAAAGAGTTATCGTCATTCCTCAGCTGACTGTCTCGTGCTCTGCCCACAGTGTGACTGAATTGGCCGGAGTAAAGCAAATCTTATTAAAACTGTGTTTAAGGATGCTTCCGGAACAGGACTTTGTAAATGCAACACTCGCAGAGCAAGAACGATGCCTCTTGCTTTCATTACACAAAAGGATTATTCGCAATTCTACAGGCACAAGGTACAATAAAAGTGTGGCAGAGTGGATATAAAGCCCTTTTCCTGTTTTATCTTTCCTTGTGTAAAGTAAAATTGTTTTGGCTTTGATTTCTCGAAAGCAAATAATTAAATACATTAAATAAATAAATGCATTTGTATTTCTCAAATTCTGTCATTTTTGCGCAATTTATTCACCTTGAAGCGATACAATTCCTACTGGCTTCACTTGAATGTATATGTGAGTCAATCAAGGAGTAGCTGGCATTTGGTGTTCTTTTGAATTATGAGAAGTAATTGACTTCCTGTTCAGGATACCATCCATTTACACCACTCCGTAAATTCCTCCGCAGAAAGGCTTTAATTCAAGCAAAAAGGAAAATTTGTAAGGGGGAAGCGGGGGGGAAGGCATGTTTTATTATTATCACATGTATTTAAGATCTCTATATGAATGCATTACAGAGGCACCCACCTACTTTACAGTCATGAAGCATTCATACACTGCAGTGTGGGAGGCCCTTTCTTCCCCTCAACCAAGGAGAAGTTCTGCCAGTCCAAGTCTGAATGCACACTAAGTGCCGGGAATGGCCATTATAAGCAAATTGCAGCTCTTGCATTGTGTGCTGCCTGGAGATTGCCCTTTTTCCTTCCTTCTTGAGAAACATGAATATCAAAGGACTGTGAAAGGATGGGCAGGTGGTGATCAGTGGCCTCGCACAATAGTCAGCAGATCCGGCCAGCTTTATCAAAGGGAAAAGAAAAAGTAGATTTCTGTAGGGGGAACAAGAGCCACCCAACTTCATTGCACCCTCAGGTCTACATCTCAGAGGCAGCACAGCCCTCTAACTCCTTACAGATTTCACTGAAATACAGTCAATGCAAAATCAAATGTATAAAATACCTTTACTATGCACTTCTTTCAGAAGATCAAAATTTTCTTTGTTTACTTTTATTTTGCACTGTGTACCCATGGACATACTTTTCCAGTATTTTCAAACTTTTATTTCCCCTCTCTTTCTAGTTTCAGTATATATATTTGCATTTTGAAATGTAATCAAGTATATATATTGATTTATTAAGTATATAAAGTATATTTGAGAGAGAATATGATATACAGATAGACATTGAATTTCAAAGACAGAAATAAATAGATGGGATGTTGATGAGACTTTTGATACTAGCTTTAGCATAGGTAGACTTTCACTCACCTTTAGAGGAAGCTTTTAAAAGTACTTTTAAGAGCATATTCCAATGTTTTTTATTATTTATTTGAGGATTGATCTTGGTAGTGAGTACCATAGCGTTGTCCAGAAAATCATTCTGTACATGCTTATGGTCATGGAAGTTATCTTTAAGGTCAGTTGAATACCTGAGTATCCAGAGCTATGCATGAATTTTGGTCTCTTGAGAAGCAGGATCCGTCTTGAGAAGAGCCCCAAAAAACAAACGTTTTATGTCAAGGCTAAAAATAGTAGATGGATGATCAGTCGCTGTGGGTTAGCAGAATGCAGCTGGTGACCTAACATGGCTTGGGGGTCTTTGTGAGAGGTGCCTGAGACCAGAACCCCACCTCTTTATTCTCTGAATACATGGTGGTTTTATGATGTCAATGGACAAAAGAAGTAACATCTTTTTGCTTGCTCAGTCAGCGCATTTGCTTAAGCTCACAATGTATATAAAACTCCTCTTTTTAGGGTAGAGCTGTTTCTTAAAGCTTCCTGTGAAATTGGGTCTCATATTAGGCAGTATCCTGCAGGCAGCATCTTCTCCTGCTACTTCAGCGGGGACTGTTGAAAAAGAAAATAGTGATATTGCACCAATTTTGACAAGATTAGGGAACTGTATGACTTCTATACTATCTTTGTGTTAAATGAAAGAGATATTCGCTTCCAATTTGTCTGGATAATTAGTACAGAGAGAGATGTATTTGCTCCCATTTAGCAAAATACATGTGTTAAATTGAAAGTCTTTAGGTTTACATTTCCCAGCTACTATTCATAAATTCAGTTTACAACACAAATGAAGGGAAGGACTACTTAATTTTCCACATGAACATTGATTTAAATTCCATTTAAGTGTACCCTTAAATTATGTTTACATGTGTGCCCCTGGAAATTTAAATCCTGTATTCACTCTTCTACATGCTTGGTTTTAGAATCTACTTTCCTACAGAGAGTTTCTAAGGAAAAACAGTTTATCTCAGCCTTTATTCCGCAATGCAGAGCATGGTTTTTCTTTAGCTGTCGACATTTTGAACTTCATTCTTCATATATGTTGCTATTTTGCCACTAGTCTCATGCACCTGCTCTTTCATCACCCAAGTCCAAGTGCTTCTCGTTCAGTTCTGCCACAGCTCACGGATTGGATTTTGCCTTGAATCCCTCCACTTCTCCAGGTTTTTCTGTTCTTCTCTTTTAACATCTTTTTAACAGTCATGTCCACTCTGGGAAATCATTCATGCTTGTTATCGTTCATTTTACTTCTAATATAGTTATTTTGTGTTTATTCCACTGCTGGCCACCAATATTTCATTGACTTCAGTAAACTTTAAACTGGCCTCGGGGGAGCTTTGCTGAGCTTCAGAAAATTGACACAAGATGAGCTATACTAATTTTCAAAATGAGGGAAAAAACATATTAACCTCTCAATGGCCTGGTTTGGGAGCGAGTGTGACTGAGAGTGGACAGGAGAGAGTCCCTCCCAGATCCTTGAGAGTCTGTATATAGGCCAGGCTCCTCTTAAAGGGGAGCTGGATTTCCATACCCATCACTGCAGGAGGAGGAACAGTCACTTTCCCACAGCACAGTCCGACATTTGGTGGAGATCAGAGCCCCATAAAGAAGCACCGTGGTAGTACCAGTGGTAGTAAAGCCCCTGGTAAAAGGAAAAATAATTAGGCACAGTGCTTTCTCCACTGATTAAAGAGAAGGCAGAGAGGAAAATACACACTTACACAAGGTGGGAATGGTTGAAAGATATTTGTGAGTTATAACATTCTTAGAGGAATATTTTGAGGAGAGTAAGACTGGGTATGACTTCTAGAAATGAAGGTAGACTAAAGAAGAAAGCAGAGATAGGCTCTTTCTGAACAGTGTGAAAAGCCTTCCAGAATGGAAGAGGAGAAAGCTCCTGTTCCCTTTCCAAGTGTAATTGGTAAACTAAAAAAGCCTTGAACATATAGACTGATTGTATTGCCCTTAACTGAGAGCAGTGTTCAATTCTTGGAAAGGAGAGAAAAAATTAAGCAAGCTGTGAGAAGAGAAAAACAGACATTCTTAATGTGCCTGCTTGGCAGTATGGTGTTGCAGATCTTACGGTTAGTCCCAACTTGTGTTAAAGGGAAAGCTCAGGCAACTGCCTCTAATTATATTTTTCATGGGATAAGGAGGAAGGTTAGTATAATCACACATTACCAAAACTTCCTTTTCCTATTATTTTAAGGCAAGGCAAATACAGATATTTATTTTCTGTAAGAAACTTTGCTCCGTCCATTAGGGCAAATATTTGTCTAGAGCTGTGTGAAGCATTTGTGTCTGAAATTTCTCAAAATAACACACAAAATTCAGTTAGCACAGCCAGAGTTCAGAGTCAGTGGTTTTGAGGAGGCAGTGTAGAAGAGGTTAAACAATTTCATAAAATAGCTCCCAGTGTACCCAGGGATACCCCAAAGTCCCTGAAACCTTTACAGCAACTCCTGCCCCTTTCCAGCGTAGCATGGGTGAGAACAACCTCACAGAAATGCCAATGAAATGTTTCCCATGTTCTCTTGCCCAGGAGTGGAAGGAAAAAAAAATTCTGAGATGCTTCCATGAGAGCAAGGGTAACTTTAGTATGAGGTTTTGATGTGAGTTATTCTAAAGGTAGATACATGATAAAAACCAGAGAAGGTACACACCCGGGCAACAGTAGTTTTAACAGTCTTTCACATAAGACTGGTAAAAGAAGAAAGAGAAATATTATACAATGGAGGTCTGTTTTCAAGTGATGAATTAAGTCATGAAGCTTCTGTTTTGGTAGTTTCCATTGCATTGTCGGTCCCTACATCAAGCCAACAGGAACATTATAGAAAAACTGCTGATAGTACAAAGGGAACAGATTGGTGCAGAACACTTGATAGAAACAGACATAAAACACAGGCAACTGTGAGTTCCTGCATATCTCAGTACACGTACATGATCATCAGGTTGAAATGAAAGATAACTGCAGATGATAAACTTCAAAACATAGCTACGGTGGCAATTTTTTGTCCTGCAATTAAAAACTATATTTACATTGTGTATCCATGAACATTTTCCTCTTTTTATTTCTCATATATGAGCCTTTGTTTTCTAAACACCTCTTTTTTCAGTTTTAAGCAGTCATCTGTAATGACTCTTTCTTGACACGAACTTTTGGTTCTTTGATCATCTCTAGCCCTTGTTTATGATTTTATTCTCAATGCTTTTTAATCTTATACTTAAGTTCTTTCCTTGTGCTTTTTCAGAAATGCTTTCAATTTTTGCTCTAAGTCCACACTTTTTCTGTGGCTTGGCTTGGATGTTTTAATGTGGTGCTCATTTCTTATTCTCTTTACCTCCCACACTTCTTCAAATCTTTCCCTTTGTGATCCTCGCTGAGTTCTTGTGCTTTTTATGCTGGTCTTTAACTCCTACACTTGCTGTACATTTGTTTAGCAAGAATTTATTTTATCCTTCCCATGACATTTATTCCTTCAGTCTAAGGAATTCAAAACAGATTCCCTACTGAGTGTTATCTTAATCAGAAAGGTAGCACTCCAGGGCTCGCTCTCCACTAACAAGTCCCTCTACACAGCATTTCTCTTTGAGCCTTTAATATTTTAATATAATTTTAGAGAAATTTAAAAGTTGGGAGTGTACCACTAAATTAAAATGTTAGATGTTTCAGCTTTTTATCGTTTAGAGATGCTATTCTGCATTTCTTCTCTTGAGATGTATTTCAAATGTTTAAATGTTGGAACTGAGCTCTTTAATAGAACACAGGCCTGAAATTCGATTGAGGAATCCTGTTTATGACAAAGCCTAGACAGAAATATGACATATAGGATGGAAAGGACCACACATCAAATTAGACATCATTTTGTACAATTTTATAATACATCAAGGAAAAGAATCTGAAAGCTGAGAGGAACTGAGAAACTGCTCCCAGTAAACACAAAGAAATACTAGAAATTAATGTTAATGAACTAGTTAATCTAAACATTTGTTCTGGAATTTGATGTATTTGTTTGGAAGACAAGAGCTGATGATTGCTGGAATTGAATGGAAAGTAAATTGTGGTGAGTGTAATTAAGGGAAAGACGGGAAACACTGTGGTGTGGTTCTTTTCCCATTAAAAGAAATGAAAGTTTTATCACAGACTTTAAGAGCAGGAGTAAAATTATTTTGTTGTTTTTTTACTAGTATTTAATTCTTGCCAGGATAAAACAAACATTCTAAATACAGATTATTAAGACTCAGTTTAAATTGAAATTGTGAATTTGCTGGTCATAGCAACAGGAAACTGTTCATGGAATTTATAAATCCTCAGGCTACCTAAATCAATAGGACTGAAGGGATATCTCTGTGCAGTCTGCACCACAGCCCAGACCAAACTAAAATTGTCTAGCCAAATATACCTTTTAAAAATGCAAATATTAACATATCAGAAAATAAAATGTATTGCTTTCAATTAAGATATTCACTGAAACAGAATTACTTCTCATCTTGATGCTCAGTGAGCACTGCTCACTCAAACTTAATGTTACTACCTTGTTTAATTCTGTAATGGAGTGTATTTTTAGATTTATAGCGTTATTTTCATGTTATTTACTAAATATGTAAAGACTTTAAACTTGGTCACACAAAGCCAGAGCCTACATGTGATCTTGATCTTATCTTGAAGGGATAAGACCTTTCTTACGACCTGTGGCAATGCTCTAAGTTTAAATTTCCTGGTCATCCCTGCTTTCTATGGATTTGTTTTACTTGTTCAGTGTTCTACTTGTTCTGTACCACTTTCTTGGGAAAACTGTGAATACTTCATGCAAAATATCCTAAATCTCACAAGACCAAGTGCTGTGATCTATGTTACCATGTTTCATTGCCCTCTACCTCCCTATTTGTATAAATGATATGCCATTTTAAGAATTACAAAGCATACATTGCCCACTGTACTGTGGTCCTACCATATCAATACCTTCAATTTTCATGCAATAAGTAGGGGAAGTCGACTTATGCTAGGAAGCATAAAATATGAACAGGAATATTTTTTCAGAAGTTGATTTGCAATTGACCTAGCTGCTGATGATAGGATGTAAAGGTCAAAGGAGATGATTGATGATAAGATGTAAGTCAAACACTCTCACTTCGGTTATCAACACTCCCAGAGGTCTTTGATGGAAAGCATATCTATATGTTGTGTGTGACATTGTCCCCAGAGAAGGAAAAAACCAAAATTGATCATCATTGAGAAGACAAGACAGGAGATGCCAGGCTGGAACACCTACCCCACTCCTCCCTAGGAATATTTGAACTTACTTATCCATTTCGACCACATGAAACAGGAAGGTGATGGTCCCAAGCACACTGAGGTGCTCCAAGGTTTTTTGAAGAAACAAAAAGGAAGAAGTTCATCTTAACTCAGGTAAAACCAAAACTGAACACACACCCTGGTTTCCCAGAGTAAGCAATGAGACATGTGGCAAGAGGGGAAGGAGTTATATTTTGCATCTTTTCTCTCAGTTTCTACTTTGAAATGTAGTACGAGGGAGCAGAAATTGAGTGTTTTTTTCTGTTTTCTATGGTCAAAGAAAACAAAAAAATAGTTCATCTCTGAATAGCAACAGTGCTATTGACACCTTATGCTGCTGAGTTGCTCTTTGAGCCACACTTTGGTTATTGAAGCCAAAAAAAATCCTTGGAGTTAAAGAAGATGCCTATGCAAATGGAAGACACAACTTCAGCTGAACTGTTTCCTCGCACTCTGATGGTGTTTGTAACTTGGAAGGATGTTCCCTGACAGCTACAGTTGTGAGAGCCACGGCTGCTCATTGCAGCACAACTCCTGTAGATCAGGTGCATTGGCAAAATTTATCTGATCTCTTGATTTATATCACCCATAGGTCTAACTGCTCTTCTGGCTCTAAACAGTGGCTGTATAAATGCAATATGCTATTGTTTCATCAAGAATCCAGTCTCTTGTTTCGTCAGCACAGAACTAGTGTTGTATTTGCATTGAGGCAGTAAATGCAGGTAAAGAAGTTTGGCAAACAAGTACTCTGAGTGGTTGTAGCCCAAGACAGACCTGGTAATCCAAGATTTGATGTTCATTTCCCACAAACTCTTAAACTTTCATTTGTGTATGGGGTCACTAGGTTCATGACAGAATTCTCTGTTAATGGTTAACTGGTAACCTATGGTACTGCTATGTAATCCTATGCAATTGGTATCATTAAATCTAAAATATTAATGTGCTGAATTTTTTTCACTGAGTGCTGTTATAATTTGAGCTTTCTTTTAAAGGCAGAATGTCTCCTCTGTTCATCAAACAGCAATTCGATGATCCACACGTTAGCTGGGATCCATTTTAGCAGCACAATGAATAACACCTTTCAGAGAAAGGGGGAAATCCAGAATAAGATGAGGCCGAGTATTAGATTACGTGAGTGATAAAATTTCCTCTGCCTCTGAAATGTAAGATAGTTGTAAATCTTTATTTTAAAACTCCCTATTAAATCTAGCAATCTAACTAGAAAATCTGTAGTCAGTCGTGGTACAAGAATAAGCGTTGCTGAACAAGAAATACAAAACTGTCCACAATGTAACTGTCAAAGCAATATGTTTTAATGTGTTTAGGTGCTTGAGAACAGTGGCATTGCACAACTTCAGTCTATTGTCAGCAGATTATTAAAAGCCATACACTGTCCTTGTTCTACATAAGCAATTCATTTCAACAGTTTTGTATGCAGATTAAAATCAGTATATGGTTCAAAGAACCAGTATTAATGCTGTGATTTTTTTAAAGTATAAATCCAATTCTGTTCATTGTCATTCAGTAACCAGATTTGTAAACAATTTACATTTTGCCTGAAGTCAGATAATCCTATCATTATTTATTCCCCTCAGGCACAGGCAAACATCTAGACCTTTAGTTATGGGGCTGGATGCATGTATGGGAAAGTGCTGTGTAAACAGCAAGGCAACAAAATCATATACAAAAGAAAGACTATTTTCAAAAAAATAGGTTGAGATTCCTCAGTTACTTCAGCACTTAATTTTTTTCTGAATGATTTTACCCTTGTTCTTCATGGCATAAAATTCTACACACTGAAACGTGATTTTGTAAAGCTGTCACATTCTCACTCCATAGATAATTTTATTCTGTTTGATTAGCATCTTATATATTTATTTATCGAAATTGTTAGCCTTCTTACTCCACTTAGGCTTGGATAGCAAACATGCCTGAGTTTCCTCTTTCATGTGAATCCAAGTACTTGCAAAACAGTCTGTCATCACAGTATTTTTCTTGGCTTTGGAGGTTTTAAAGAAGAAGTGATCCTGCTCTCCTCACTACTCGGTGTTCTTGAGCTGCACCCCAAGCACCAACCAGTAGAGCATTAACTCTGTAATGAAACATGCAATTGTGCAGGTTAGATCAAAGAGGGGACTTGAATCACTCCTCCTTACTCCAACTAGGAGTAAACTGGCTAGGAATAAAGTCTCCCGTGAAAAGAAGTGATATAGCCATAAAAACTTTGGGGAAAGGGGATTCATTTCTTCTTTGGCTTCCTGCTCTGTGTAGCTTATGCTACCTTTTACAGCACGGTGTATCTTTATGAGCTAAGCTGTTGGTTGCATCCTGATTGACTTGTGTAAAGTCGTAGAGATGTCTCTGAGAGCAAAATTTGGCCTACTCTTAGTATATTGCTGAGGATTATAGGGAAGATACTAAGAATCCATTTTAAGTCTTGAAGATTGAATTAAAAGAAATAACAGAAGTAAAGACCAGCTTTTTACTTGCAGATTTGCTCATGTACCATGGATTCTCTTAACCATAAAAATCCTGAGACTCCATAGAGCTACACCTACTGAATCATTTTTCAGAGGTAAATCACACTTTAAGAACTTTCTGCATGAGCATATGTTTTTTCATGTTTCTAAAAACAATAATTTCATTTTCTGTGTATTTCAGGTTGGTTAGTGTGCAAGCGCTTACCTTGCACTAGTCATGACTGGTCAACAATTTTACAATCAATTCAACAATTGGCTCTTGACCAAAGTGCCATCAAGCTAATGTAAAACAATTTTCTTAATCCAAATGCTGTGTTAAAATGGTTGTGGGCGTTTATCTGCCAATCCATCATGCATCTTTGATCCAGCAAGCACACTAGTAACAAGTTCAGAAACTTTCTGTGCTGTTAGAAATTATTTCCTGCCCTTCACTGAATAGGAACTGAGTGACAATGCAAAAAGTTTACAAAACAAATATCGCTTTACTGAGAGGGATGCACTCAATTCCTTGGTTTTTGTAGACTTTGTGAATTCAATTTTTACCATTTTAATCAAGCACACATGACATAATCTGTGTCCTTGTAGACTTTCCTTGGTTGCTTTGTACATAAAAATTCTGTGAGATAATCTCTCTACAGTCTGCTGTCAAAGATGTGACCTTCATTTTTTTTCTGCTCTGATCATGTGTTCCCACTTCCTCGATGTACCGGATGATTTGGACAAGCTCGCGGTGTAGCTGCTCATCAGGTTAAGCAGCTGATCATGTGGTATCATGTGTATCATCCATGTGCATCATACTATCCACATGTCTTTAAGCCATATAAGTCTGTGGGAAGCAAATAGTAAGCAGTGGTCTTATAAGGAGAATGTATGTACTCTGAGTTTTTGTTAGGAAAGTTGATATTTCATAGAATTTTACAATTATTTTTATAAATTATTTATTTATTTTAATTTTATTTATATATTTATTTATATTTTTTATTTATTATTATTATTTTTAGAATTAGAACATAATTATAAAATGAGACATGACCCCATATTTAACATTAAAGAACAGAAGAAACAGACTTGGAGACATTTCCATGTGAGTAGAGCTTGCAGCTTTACACAGCAACCTGAAGGAGCTGAGAGTTAAAACTATTTTGTGGCCAATCCTTAATTTTTCCTGACAAGTTCATCTAGGCATTAATACACCATCATATCAATAACTGAATAATTCTAACTTTTCAAATTTCATTGAAGTCCATAATCAGTAAAAAATCAATGACACTCCAATCACAGTGGGTATGAGGCTTGGGAATTATTTATTTTTTTTTAATTTAGATGCTGTGGGAATGGAATTGCATTTTAAAATATTACAACAGTCTGTCAGATTTAAAAAAATGAGGCATGAAATCATCCACAGCACAAAAAGAAATGGTAAAAAAAGTGCCCAGTAATCACATCGCTATTTAGCATTTCAAGACAGGAAAGATTTCTAATCTATCATACTGCTAAAATGAAATGGCAACATATTTCTTCATGTATACAAATAGGCAAATATTGAACTATTATTGTCAGCAAACAAAAAAAGTAACTTGGTATGTTACTGCTTTTTATTTAAAATGCTGAATACTGTATGTATTCTATAAGAGAACATATATAATTTTAGGACAGCTAATAACTTAAAAATATATCTGAGACTTCAGAAATGGTGATTCATTTTATAAAGTACCAAATAAAAGAAAATGTTGACTATTAGTAAACCAGCATATTTTAGCAAAGTGGGTTAATTTATCCATTTAAATTAATTATCAGATAATAGATGGCAGGCAAAGCCACAGGAAATCATTTTGAAACTTACAAAACTGGCATCTGACACTTATATTGAACTTTGACAATTTCACAAATACATTTCATAATCATTGTTGGCAAGTGATTTTGAGAAGAAAATACAAAAACAGGGTAAATCTTAAAAAAAATTTTGATGCACTGGCATAATGAAATTATTAAAAATTAGGTTTTGAAAGAACACTGAAAGCACACAAACTGCTAAATTCACATTACCATACTGGAGGCAGCAATAAGCAATAGCAGTACTAATGGCAAATACTAAACACTTGCTAAAGTAGTAGGATGAAATTCCCAGATATAATTAAACTTTCATAAATTTTCATGGTGTCACAAAGCAATATTATTACTATGGTTTTCACTAGACATGGGATTTATTTCAGTAGGAAACGGAGATGACCTTGAAATTTTCCACAAAAGCATGAGATGGGTAAACCCTTTTTTTTTCTATCTACATATGTACCCTTATGAAAAGTGTCAAAGAACAGAAAACGTGGGAGGAGAGCAATGAGGTGTATTTGAAGGGCATAAGCATAGCCTACACCATGGTGGTTTTGAGATGGATGCAGCTCTCCTACACTTCCCCTTGAAGAGTTTTTCTGAATATGCAGAAACAGACCTTTTTCATTGCAACTGAAGGGTATAGCTGGACTCTGCGTCAGAATCCGATTTCTCAAATGCCTTTGTATTTGTTTTTACGACCTGTTTTATAATTTGGAAAAAAAAAATATATTGGCAAGTAATTTTATAAAGACAGAGATGATCAACAGGAAGGAAAGAAGAAGATAATCTATGTCAGTACTTTTAAATATTTCTCAAAGTTTGAATGCCACGTCGACAGAGCAGGGACATCCTCCGCGCTCCCCAGATCTCTTTCTGAGCAACCTGATGAATGTTGGAGCAGCACCTGCCTGATTCCCTTCCTTGTGTAGCTGCTGAGCGAACCAGAAC
The DNA here is from genome assembly GCA_033628505.1 of Tringa tobata. Taxonomy (NCBI): domain Eukaryota; kingdom Metazoa; phylum Chordata; class Aves; order Charadriiformes; family Scolopacidae; genus Tringa; species Tringa tobata. The sequence continues at coordinate 546,216 of JAHREE010000576.1, read as the reverse complement.
ACGTGTCACGGTGCTTATTCCAGCTTTAGGCTTTTATACCTGCTGGGAGGATAAACAATAACTGGATCTGGCATGAAGTGGCAACCCCTAGCCTCCTGGTATAAAACTAACCCGTCGTCATTCATTTTGGACAGCGTAGAGCGAGCAGGGATTGGCACTTTAGATTGTATGATTGCAGCACTTTGAAACTGGGAGCAGGAGCCTTCAAAAGGGATTTCCCCTCTTGCTGGAATGGTCTGAGCTGGCTGCTGCTTTTCACAGAATCGCAGAATCTTCATGGTTGGAAGGAACCTCTGAGATCATCGAGTCCAACCACTCACACACACACACACAAAAACCCAACCCAGCAACCTCAGGCACTAGAACATGCCCTGAAGTGCCACCTCTACACATTTCTGAAATACCTCCAGGGATGGTGACTCTACCACCTCCCTGGGCAGGCTGTTCCAGTGCCTGACCACCCTCTCAGCAAAGTAATTCTCCTCAATATCTAATCTAAACCTCCCCTGCCCCAACTTCAGACCATTCCCTCTGCTCTTGTCATGATTCCCTTGGGAGAAGAGGCCAACCCCCACCTCTCTACATCCTCCTTTCAGAGAGTTGTAGAGGGCAATGAGGTCTCCCCTCAGCCTCCTCCTCTCCAAACTAAACATGCCCAGTTCCCTCAGCCTCTCCTCGTGTGACTTGTTCTCCAGACCCCTCACCAGCTTGGTGGCTCTCCATTCTCCGAACATCTCTGATTTTAAAGTTGGCTCCTCTGAAGCAAAAGTATTAGAAGAGGTGGGGAAATTATAGACGCTTTTTCTCAGCACTGCTACAGTGGAAGCTCTTTATCTGGTAACTCCATTAACTTGGGTGACCTTCTGCTATTATTCCCATGTTCAGCTTTATAGACGAGTAATCTCATAAAGAGACTCCCCTTTGAAGAGAGGCACAGGTGCTTTTGACTGCCTGATTGCATCCTTTACCTTTCTCCCTCTCTGACACAGTCTCCATTTCTCTCTCATATAAATGTGATACCCTTTGTGGAAAATTTCCCTGTGATCAAAGATACACTGAATTTTTTATTCTTACATGTAAATCAATACTACTTTCACGTGCTTTTATATTTTTAGGTAGGAGCTCTTGAGTTAAAGTTCTACTGCATTTCCAAAGGCATTTCATAACATTTTATTGGGTAAATCAAAACGAGCTGTAACAAGCTATTTGGTGTAGAAACACACATACGTGTTTGCACCACACCAAAGAGCTGTGCACGTCAGGATCTACCTTAGTTCTGTGTCTCTATGATATGACGTACAAAATTTGACAAGTGTTTTTGGCTACTAGACATTTACTTGAATATGCTGATATGGACGTGTATTATCGTAGTGGAGGGCAGACGTGAGAACTGTCGGGCAAGTGAGACTCCCAGGTGACTCTTTCACCAGTCCCAGTTACTAATTTGCCTTTTCTTTTGTGAACTCCAGGGGAAAAATTGGAAAAAAAAAAAACAGACACCAACAACCAAGAAGCAAATAAATGGCAGTACTTTTATGGCCTTAAAAGTATGACATTTATGGAACTCAAAACAGGTTCTAGGGCAACTGCTTTGATAATTTTTTGCAGAAAAAAACCCAGCTATAATTTCACAGGTGTCACAAGGTGAGTTGACCCACAGTGTGGAACCAGATCTTTTGGGGAGCTCGGTGGGAGGATGCAATTTGTGGCTGATGTACATTTTCACTCTCAGCTGAGAGCACCAGGGAGGGAGAAAACAAGAGGAGCAGTGCCTGTGCATGGGCATACATCATCTTCTTAAACATCTTAGTGGCCGTGCCCTGCCCTGCTTTTTTCTCATGGGTTGATACTCGGACTGAAAGTGTGCGAGTGCATTTTTAATCCAGAAACACAATACTAGTCATGGGATACTTTATACTGTAAGTTTAGAGTGGAGTCTGCAAAGTGCAGTCATTCCTCTCATTAGTACCAGGGGCTGGAGGCAGTGCATGCCTTGGACTGCAGATGGGCAGCCGGTGGAGATGACAGTTTGTCTTGATGTAGCAGCAGCTGTATCTGCTGAGCCAGCCAAAATCCTGGCTAAGATGAAAGGCTTACCAAAATACTGGAATTTCCAACTGCTTTTAGAAGCATCTCTGAGGTTACAGTTAGGGATAAATCGTACAGTGAGTTTCTTTGCTGTCACCACGGATGCACTTGGGTGAAAATCTGGTGGGAAGGGTCTTCCTGTGTTGCTAATTTGGTTGTGGTTTGGCAAAGTGATGCTGGTGACTGCTGTTGTCTGTTTAATTCTCCCAGTATGAAATGCAAATCGATTACTTCAGTGCTTTGATCTTAATGATTCCTTTTGTAGTAGCAGATATATTTAAAAGTGACATCAAAGCTGTCAGAAATACCAGACTTCATATAGTTATCATTAGACTGCTTTAATGAAAGTAATACACTATTAAACTGTAAGATGTTTTCATTCTGAATCTGCCTGGTGGCTAGCAATAGGAATATCTGATAAATGAAAAACACATCAGATAAATGAAAAATAAATCAATAAAAAATTACCTACAAACAAAAATAATCCAACAGAAAAATTATAATGACCATTAAGCATCCATTAACATTTGGAAATCAAATAATATGAAATCTTTCAATGAAATAACTGCCTGTTTAGTAACTGTAGCTGGAGATACACACTGAAATGATTGGAGTTATGTAAAGACCTATAAAGCTAATGGAACTACGTTGTTCTACAAACATATTATTGTTGCATGTGTTGCAATATAACTGGAGAAACACTTTTCATCGAGAAATGACTGAGGGAGAACAGCCCATTTGTTTTGGGGTTCTAGTTTTTTTTTTATAAGCAGGATAACTGAATTTTTTTCCAAAAACACAGTTTTAGAAGAGCGAAAAGTATTTGTCAAAATGGTACTAGGCCTAGACCAAAAAGATGGTGAAAAATCAGAATAGTTTTTAAAATCTTACTTTTTAAACTTGAAAATCATAGTGGAGCTTTTTTTTTCTTATTTTTTTTTCCAAGTACAAAAAGTTCTACTTTTTTTAAAAATAGTTTTATTTGGCTAGGCAGGCAAACTACCAATTTAGACCCCCCGACCAAAACTGGCATTCTTTAACTAAATCATCTTGAGGTTGTTAAAGGGGAATTGTAAATGAGAATATTGACATTCACATCACAAAACTTCCAGTGCAAGTAGACTGTAATGGGAGAGATACCTACCTGTCTACGCTTAAGGTTGCTGCCCTGGGCTCTCATTAGAATAACTGTCATTGTGTGCGAGTCTCAGTCTCAATTAGATTTAAAAATTGATCAAATGGGTAGCTTCTCTGAATGGCCTCATCTCTCCACTGATTAAAAAGAAGAGAGGGAAGGCTGCTAGAGACAGGTGAGCTGAATCCCACCTGAAAGGCTTACAGTGGCAGCACCGTTCTCTCTTAGCAGATCGTTCACAGCATGAATGTGTCACACATCTGGTCTGACAATAAAACATTAACCTGCCTTTTTTGTCTTTTTTTTTTTTTTAATTGATTTATTCTAGGCTGACCCTTTGGGTGTACACAGGTACAGTACTTCAGTTTGGTACTTGCATCCCTAAAACCTGATTGACTACGTTGTGAAACCAGAACCTGAGGCATTCACTGCATTTCAAGGTGGGTCCTCTGAACTGGAAATGCAAGGACTACAGGGAAATAATGTCATCTCTGCAGGTACAGTGGCAGTCCCTTAGCTGGTGACCCTGTCCTGTTGCTGTTCTTTCATGGCTTTAGGCAGGTGAATCACACTTGATCTATGCTTTGTATCACACATTTGGCCATACCAAACCTGATTTGCATTAACAGCCTGAAAATAGTCCATAGTTTCACGACACATTTTATTTGGTAGAAAAGCCTACACTGGTTCTCATTCCCATCAATACTCTACAGTTTACTCGTTGTGGGTTGGTGAAGGGCATCCTTTAGCATGGTAGATGGTAAAATTCAGATCTAGGTCTCTCACTACAGTGAGAGAGAGAATTTCATTGAGGCATCTCTACCACTTAGGAAAACAGAATGTGTAACCACATCCTTTGAGATAGTAAACTGTAAAATACTGCCTTTTCCCCAAAGGCACTGGAAATCTATTACTGCCTTCATTTTGGGACTTTTTTTTTTTTTTTTCTAAGAGCCTAAAGTCTTGGTCTTTTGCCAATTTTAGTAAGCATGCTGTCCTGCCAATTACACTTGCAACTGCTGTCTAAGCTCTGTGGCAAATCAGACCTGGGTGGAGATGAGCATTAACCTTCCTTAACGTAACTCTTAAATGACACAGATAAACAGGGGTCATTTCAACACACAGCACAGAGGTTGTTTTGCAAAACAGGGAGGGAAGGCAGAAAAGTCTCAAGGAGGAAGAAAGTATTTTGCACAATAGCTTACCCCGTGGGCTGTGTGCTTATGCAGGAACCAGGAGCCAGGGATTTGACATCCACTGGCTTTATCCTTCGGCAACATGAAAGTACTTGAATGCCCACCTCCCAAGGGGGTTAATTCTGGCATTATATGAGAGGTAAAGGTTACATTAACCTTACCCAATTTCCATACAAGGAGCCCTTTTGCTTTGCTCAGATCTAGGCTATGGTTGGTTGAGACGTGGTAATTCAAATCCACTCTGGACAAGCAGGAAGACGCAGAAACCCTACCTCCCACTTTTCAAGTACTTTTAGATAATTGTGCGAGAAGAATTGTGCCATCGCTTTCTCTAGGTGCTCTACTACACAAGGTAACTGATTTTGAGATTTGAGTCAGAGAGGTAGACGTATTTTTGAGCCTGGCATTTCCTTTTTGGTGGTTCCAAGTGGCAGTGGGCACGTACCAAACTGCTGATTGCCCTTCAACACTGCCTGCGGTCCCCATGCAGCCAACGAGTGAGACAGGCACCCTACACGGGCATTCCCCAATTGCTCACCATTAACATGGACTCTCTACAGGCAATTGAAGCTTCTCCCTTGATTGCTCTGAATCATCCTGCGGGTCATTCACCCAAAAATTCACTTGTAAATCTAGCTCATCCCGTGGAAATATCCACATTTTAACATGTAGTATGCAGTGTCCTGTAGATTAGAATCAGGTTTTTTTTCTTTTCGTTCAACCGATTGGAAATGGGGATCAAAGTGATGAACTGCCATCAACTCTTGTTGTCTAATTGAAAGATCACTGAAGTCCCTGCAGAGCATCCATATTCAAAATTCTGTAGACCTGCAGTAGTGTAACCTAACGGTTATGGTTGACGTTAGCATTGTTAGAGGGTGTTAAAATCCACACCGCTGTGGAAAGGAAACTACGTAATTCTCAGTCATTTATTTAGAATCATAGAATCAAAGAATCATCTAGGTTGGAAGAGACCCTTGGGATCATTGAGTCCAACCATCTACCCTACTCTACAAAGTCCTCCCCTACACCATATCCCTCAGCACCGCATCTAATCGGCTCTTAAACACATCCAGGGATGGGGACTCAACCACCTCCCTGGGCAGCCTATTCCAATGCCCGACCACTCTTTCTGTGAAGAATTCTTTTGTCATGTTCAGTCTAAACCTACCCCGTTGGAGCTTGAATGAGCTTGAATTTGGATGACAGCATTTGTAATAAAGACGTTACCTCTGTGATAATACGCTTAGAATGAAGGCTTATTTTTCCTCTCCAGATTATTATTATTATACAAAATTGATTCTGAGCAAACACAATTTTTAGAGACTAACCAGACGAAGGAATTCTCATTCTTCATTTAGTATAAAACTTTATGGCAACAGAAATTTGTAATAAGGAAAAAATCTAACGAGGAAGGTAATATCCACTGTTTTCAAGATAGCTTTTAGTGCATCATGATGCATATAAGATCTGAAATGAAAGGGGAATCAACCTCTATTGTCATGTTTGATGACAGCTGCTTCCCTTGATAAGTCTGTCATAGCTTGATTTTTCAAAAGCTGGAAGTCGAAGTGTTAACACCATTTTTCTGAATCTTTGAAATACAAGCAGATGAACCAAGACAAAGAAAGAGGTTTGTTTTGTAGGTTTCCAAAATGTAAAGATTTAACAGAAACTTTGGTCATTAAAGCTATTAAACAGGAATGAAATAGAAATCATGGGTTAGAACTACTACAAAGGCAGTGTGTGAATGAGATAAATCCTGAAATATGTCCAGTTAATTAAATACTCTAATCATTCCGGAATCAGTAATTAAAGTTGTTTTATACTTTGGTTATTCACCATAAACTCCATTAATGGTTTAACAAATATTATTATATCAAAAAGAAAATTCTAATGATGATAGGAATTTGTAAGAAAAAAATCATGTAATTAGAATCTGACTTTCATTTTTTCTCCTTCCAACTTCATTCCTCATGCTTTATTTTACTTTCTCACTAAGTAACCTGAAACAAAATGAGAATTGCGGAAACTGAGTCTTAAATGCCCTCATTCCAGCAGTACAAACACCTGTTCTGAATAAGTTTGTTCCTGTGCAACATTTTTGTTGAAAGGTAATTTGCCCATAGTGAAATGCCATACATATGAAGGAATTAAGGAGTGTTAGGATGCGGATTTCAATGCTCTCAGTTCAGCTATCCAAGTAGGAGATCCCACTAGCACAGGAAGAAATAATTGGTATTGGCACAAAGTAACATATTTTAGTGGGTTGTTATTTTTTTTAAAGGAAGGAGGAGGTTCAACACCTCCTGATACACATCCCTATGATTAAAGGTGTTTGAGAAAGAGGCATTGGCTACAGAAACTAGGAAGGGGGCTGGCACTAAGGAATGCTAGTGCATTCCTTAGTGGTCTAGTAGTGCCAAAATAATAGGGGGACATTCGCTCTTGTTTAACTCAAAGTAGCCTAGGATTATTCAAGCATTTTAGATACCAGGTCTTTCCCACACAGCCCATTCTGACCTAAGTGAATGACAGCTTGGAGGACACAACTCTGACTAGGGAGCAGCAATGAGTGGGTGGGTAAGAGATTGCCTCACCTGGGGCAATTGCAGCAAGAAGATGTATAATTTTATCCTCATTTGACCTGATTTTTGAATTAGAATGCATTTGCCTTTCACAACAAGTTTCAAAGGAAAGTTTATCCTTCTTTGTGAGTTCCTCTCTTCTTCTCAGTAAAGTTACTCTACTAGTATGGAGGGGAGTGGGAGAGGCTTGCCCTTTCTTTAGTGTTTCTCACATATCTTTTCTCTTCTTTCATGTATTTTTCAGAAGTACATGTTCTTTTCAAACTGAATGTTGGCCACTTCTTTTTTTCACCTTTATCAAAAAATCATGTTCCCCAGCAAATAGCTCTCTCTGCAACGCACGAGCCTACACCCAGCAAGGGTATCTTCTTTGGTTTCACAGTGCACTATGTCTCTGCTATTCTTGTCCATTCTCTTAAGACTCATCCCTCTACAACTGTGGTACTGCCAAATAGCATGTGGATCTGCCTGACTCTGTGTGAAGGCCAAGTAGACAACAACCACACATCACTGCAATGGTCTCCATTCTGCCTCTTTCACATCTGCCTGCTCTGTGCTACAGGTATGGAGTTTCCAAAACGATCTGTCAAGCTGAGGATGAGTGCTGTATAGTTCTTCCATCTTCACATGAACCTGCAGCCAACAAGGACAGGGCTGGGGCATCTACTCTGTCAGAACTGTGACTTCTTACTGTAGGTGAAAGCAGTACCCTCTCCATCCATGGTGGCTGGGAAGGCCCATACCCCACGTGTAGGTGTCAGGTTATGGGTGGAAGCCAGTCCTTCTGGCCTTGTGGAGGTCACGTCGGAGCAGGGAGTGGGGAGCGCTGGGTGCAGGTCACCCAACTGGCATGCTTCCCTCTGGTTTCCACCTTGGTGCGCCAGGAGGACCACATTTACCAGGATCTCCTGGGATGCTGGGATGTTGTCATGCAGCGTCTGTTGCAAGGTCATATAAACACTGTAGGAGCATTGGTTATAAATAATTATTCTCTGTGCATGGTGCTGTCCCAAAAGAAAGATGTGTGTTTTTTTGTCAGCAGTATCCTTTGTACTCAATGTTGTAGTACCCAGAATAAAAACGTCCAACATTTACTTCTATTTCCTCATTCAGAGAACTGTACGGATTGGGAGAAAGTCAAAGGATTTACTTTTCTTTAGCATCTTGTGCCTATGTACATAGTTTTATGCAGAAATGTGTTCCCTAGCTAACATGACAGTAGAGCAGCACAGGATGCTAGCAAAAAGCTCCATTAAATAATAAACAGGAATAAACCTTCCTTGCAGGTGTTACTTCAGCCGTATCGCTAATTGTACGAACGTGGGATTCTTTGACTCGATCAGATATCGAGTACTGTGGCTTCAGAGCATGACTGGTTACACAACTTTAGCCAACGTTATTTCAAGCACGCATTTCAGCTTGACTGTTCTCTCTGCCTCTAACATCTACAGGCATTAAGAACAGTGATGAACGCATTTGATACTAACACCCGGACTGATTTTATATACAGGGCAACGTTCAAACAAAAACCAACCAGTGCATTCGGGCTTCGTTAGGAACACCGCCGTGAATCAAGAACAGGCTAATGAAATAAAGAGCATGAATGGCAGTTCATCTCTCTCTTCCACAGACTGATGGTGCTTAGCAGCACTCCCACAGTTCTGGTTGCTGAGGGACAACGAGCTGTAATCCAGTACCCAGAAACATAAGACAAACGTATTAATTCTCCATGTTAGATCAGCTCATTAGCTGCATGACTTTTAATTTTTGCCGTGTTGTAAAATTCGTATTGGATGATTAAAAGGAAAATATAAAGGAGAATGAGAAAGTAGCACAATCTGCTTTAACAGGCTGCATTCTTCTCCAGCAGCCCTCTCAGACCCGAGTGATGCACACCTTCACTTCCAGGCCGATAAAACAGATGACAGGCAGAGGAGCAGCAGCAACAATTCTCTCCTGTTCTCTCCTAATTTATCTAACAGGTTAGAAAAACTTACATTGTCATTAAGCTAGTTTTTTTCCTTTTTGCCCAAGTAGTTTGGAAGGAAAGTTTACTGAAGATTTAGCTGCAGAAGCACTTGACAGTGGTCAAAGCTGAGGGAACTCAGACAGATCATAGAATCATAGAATCATAGAATTGTCTAGGTTGGAAGAGACCCTTGGGATCATCGAGTCCAACCATCTACCCCAACCATCTACAAAGTCCTCCCCTACACCATATCCCTCAGCACCACATCTAAACAGCTCTTAAACACATCCAGGGATGGTGACTCAACCACCTCCCTGGGCAGCCTATTCCAATGCCCGACCACTCTTTCTGGGAAGAATTCTTTCCTAATGTTCAGTCTAAACCTACCCTGGTGGAGCTTGAAGCCATTCCCTCTCGTTCTGTCATTAATTACCTGTGAGAAGAGACCAGCACCAGCCTCTCTCCAGTGTCCTTTCAAGTAGTTGTAGAGAGTGATGAGGTCTCCCCTCAGCCTCCTCTTCCTCATACTAAACAGTCCCAGCTCCTTCAGCCTCTCCTCGTATGATTTATTTTCCAGCCCCTTCACCAGTTTGTTGCCCTCCTCTGCACTCGCTCCAGCACCTCCAGATCTCTCTTGTATTGAGGTGCCCAAAACTGGACACAACACTCCAGGTGTGGCCTCACCAGTGCTGAGTACAGGGGCACAATCACCTCCCTACTTCTTCTGGTCACACTATTTCTAATTCCTCTGCTTTATTGAAACTTTATGCATTCATGCTTAGCAGAGTGATGGCTCACTCACTCATTATTTGTTAATACCATGCAGTTGTTTTCCTTTTTTTTTTGTTCGGTGTTTTTTTGGCAGGGACTGGAGTGGTTGGATGGTTGGGATTTTTTCTGCCAAAATTATATTCCTAGAGCAGTTGAAAAAAAAAAAAAAGAAAATGTGGTTATGTTGTTCTCTGTACCATGATTCAGCATAAATGGGTAAAATACATCCAGTTAATACAATGTTCTGCTATTCATCATTGTTGTTGTAGTGATTGTGCTTGTCCTTAGAAACCATTGCCAGCCTCACTTTATATTATACTCCTTCTTGTCCTTTGTGGGCAAATATATCACTTTGCAGAAGATTACCATGTAGTTGCAAACTGCCCTGTGCAGAAAAATTAGAACTTTTAACCACAGTAAAACGCACATGGGTAACAGAAAAATAGATTGTTGAATTTCGGGCCTCATAACTGATTTTGTAGAAACTGCATGTGTTTATTTCTGAATATATATATTTTAAAAATAATAATAACATGCTATGTGATTGTTTGCCTTCTTTATGCCTGTCCTGCCAAACATAATTTATCACTTTTTCTTACCCTTCACAGGCTTGAGAATTCTGCAGGTTAAAAGGAAATTCTTCAAGTAAGAGCAAAATGTTTCCCAAAGTGTGTTCTGCGTTCAGAAACATCACTGACAGCTGTCATCTCGTGTTAATAGGAGAACTATTTTAGTCTTAGAGTTTCAGTTTGGGTGCGCAAAGATTTCTTTGTAAAGCAAGTATGTTCATTTTTAACCACAACCAAATTTGGAATACGTAGGCCTTCTTTCAGCTGTTGTTGATTTGTTCTATCTGTATCAGAGATTATCTCAAAAAGTTATGAAGGTTGTTATTCATCTTCAATATTCTTGTGCAATTTGGAAGAGTAATGAATACAGCTAGGATGCAATTGTTGATCCGTTAGCCAAAGAGTAAGGGCTTGCTCATGTTTATGCTTGTGTAAGGAGCAGGCCCTTCAGAAAATGTCCCTGGTTCTGCACCCAGGTTTTACAAAAAAAGGTAAATAGGTCTCAGCTCAATAGCAATGTAGGTGCATCTTTCTAGATCTTGAACTTTTTTCATCTTTCTTCAGGCACCATTTCCACTATAAAGAAGAATTGCAAAAAAAACCCCAGTTCTTATTTTAGTGTAAATGCAGTGATTTTGGTTACTCCTGTGCCTGTACAAAATTTAAGTGCAGTTGCACACAATGCAAATGTTCATTTGTGGGGAATTTGCTGCAAAATGATAATATCACCATTAGCATTGCATTCACAAGAATACAGATAGAATCTTCACTTTTCCTTTACAAATGGAATCAGAGAAAAAGGAGGAGGAAGCTCCTTGCTTTTCTCATACAATTTAGGCTTGCCTAGATTCAGAGTTCCAGAGGAGCCCAGGCAACATGAATGAAGAAGCACAACAGTCCTGTACAGTCCATGCCTGTTGTTCATGCTGTGGACATCCCTGAGATTATTAGGTAATGTAAAGATATCTCAATAGTAATTATTATTAAATAGAAAAAAAGAATTAAATGTCATTTCATTTTGATCAGAAACAGATGTTTAGAAAAAATTCTCTTTTGAGCTTAGAGATTTACCTTTTTGACTTTTTGCAGGTACCTATTCTTTTTTTTTTTTCCCAGACTATTATTTCTTTATCCTCAATCAAAGAAGACACAACTACAGAAACAAAAAGTGAAGATATTTTTGTTTTATATTTTTCCCTAGATTCTTAGCCATATAGAGTCTGTTTTATTGATTGTTACAAAGTGTTTGCTCTTTCTAAACATAAATTTTTATCTTGACATATGTTATGCATAAATTACCAGTAAGCTGACTTAAAAAAGAGCTATGTCTTAATCAATGGCTGTAAATCTATGCTAAGATCGTTACGGCACTTTAAACTTATTCACAAAATTTCTTTTTTTTAAATCGTAGAATAGCCTCCAAGCACTTTCTAAACAGTGACAGTAATTTTTTTTTGCTTTGAAAGTCAGTGCTCTATTGTCATTGATTCTTGCTACTGTGTTGATATCGTCAAGTTATACCAGTGTTATATACCATTCTATTGTTAATATATTTTTTGTACATTGAGTCCTTGAAATTTTATTATGTTTTTTTCCAGAGTTACTGAAAGGTGGAAAATTGACTCAGGAGGAATTGCATTATTCCGAAGGCTCCATAGCTAAGGTAGCATTTTCCCTCTAGTGTTAAAATGTTTCCCCAATCTGTCAAAAGAATGATAAAAAATAGACTGTCAGACATCACTTGATTTCTACCTAATGATGTACTACAGCAATAAGATGCTCCAGGGCTTGCATTGCTGTTCTCTGTGTGCACTCGTAGGTAGACTGGGAGGTCAGAGACTGAAGGCCAAGTGCTTTCATCCATGCAGGAAGTGCAAATTAGGCAACACTACTGCACACACAAATTGGAATTCAGTTTTTATAGGGCTAGAATATAAAACTTCCTTGTCTGACAGCAGCTAGCTCATATGCTGGCAAAAGCTTTTAAAAATTCCAGTGTCGGTATTCTCCCAGCAAGGGTTACAATGGGGTCATGACTGTGGGAAGCAGTACTGTACCCATATGATGGTAATTCACTAAAAGCTGGCTAAATTACAATACTGACTTCCTTGTTCCGTTCGCTAACGAGCTATAATAGTACGGTTTTCTAACGTATGCCTTGGGTACACTGCAAGCAATTCTGCCCATTCAAACAGGAGAGGTGTTGCCTCAGGGGGCAAATAAAATGTTCTTGATCTGCTTATCTCCCCATATGTCCTGGGTCTGGCGGGGATAGGGTTAATTCTCCCCAGGCCCTAGCAGGGACACAGGTATTCCATCCCATGTGAGCCATGCCCAAGAGGTAGCCTGAGCTAGCGGGGAAGGGGAGGGACAGGAAGTCCCCGGAAAGGAGGAGAGCGGTCGGGGAGTGGCGGTACCGTAATCGCGATTGTATATTCCTCTGTTTCTGTTATTGTTGTTGTTGTATCTTGCTCCCTTTTGCTGTTCTGTTAAATTGCCTTTGTCTCAACCCACAAGTTTTGCCTTTTCTTCCGATTTTTCCCCTCCCGGCCGGGTTGGCAGTAGGGACTCGGGTGTGTGCGAGAGGCTGCCATGTGGTTCTTTGTTGCCGTCTGAGGCCAAACCACGACACCATATTTTAAAGAATCTTGGTAAGCAACTTTCTATATAGTGATTTAGGACTGGGGAGGGGGCGTGTGCCCTTCAAACGCCGTTAGGGGTTCAGTAGTGTGACAAGTATAGTTCTCATTTATTTTGAAATAATAAAACACTGCCAAGGGAATTAACAAACTCTGAAAAGTGCTCACTTTTTCTCTAATTTTATGCTAGCGGCACATACTAGCGGTTCATGAGGGTGCCTGCCCATCAGCTCTACTTTTCACAACCACAGTCCCACAAATTCCAGCGTGGCACAAAACCAAAAAGTTTCTTACGTTCTGTTTGCACCATTAGTTTCAGGCAAAATCTAGTTTGCACCTCTCACAATTTGATCTGGCTGGCTGGGACCGAGCACTCGTGCGGGCACTGTTCACGCGTGTTAATAGTGAACGGTGATTTGGCTTAGGATACCTAATTTCTCAGCAGGCATTTTTAGTTCAGCACAACGTCATGCCAAAATAGACAAATGGCTTCGGTTTCAGAGCTGTTATGCATCAAGCCATGTTGCAGCACAAAAAGTCACCTATTTTGGCCTATCACTCAGTACATACAAATATTCCTGGCTTTGAAAATCCTTTAAACTCTGAATAGCCTTGCCTGCCTCCGAGAGTTTACCTTTAAATGCAGTCATACTTCTACATGCATATCTTTACCTAATGATTTCAAGAGGCATTTGATCCAACCAGTGACAGATAGAATGGGTTTGCACCAGAATTCATAGCTAAGGCATTAACTGAACAACACGATAAACATGGCTCTTTATACAGTTACTGCATTCCTGTCCTGGGACTCCTTTTCTGGAAGGCACTTAATAAAACTTACAGATACCTTGCTGTAAATACTTAAATCATAGAATAATAGAATTGTTTTAGTTGGAAAAGACCCTTAAGATCATCATTAACCTAATACTGCCAAGTCCATCGCTAAACCATGACCCTTAGCACCACATCTACATGTCTTTTAAATACCATAGATATAGATGGTGACTCCACTACTTCCTTGGGCAGCCTGTTCCAATGCTCGATAACACTTTAGTGAATAAATTTTTCCTAATATCCAATCTAAACCTCCTTTGGTGCAACTTGAGGCCATTTCCTCTTGTCTTATTGCCTGTGACTTGAGAGAAAAGACCAACCCCCACCTCATACAATCTCCTTTCAGGCGGTTGGAGAGAGTGATAAAGCCTCCCCTCAGTTTCCTTTTCTTCAGGCTGAACAACCCCAGCTCCCTCAGCCGCCTCTCATAAGACTTGTTCTCTAGACCCTTCATCAGCTCTGTTGCCCTTCTCTGGACCCGCTCCAGTACCTCAATGTCTCTCTTGTAGTGGGGGGCCCAGAATTGGACACAGCCCTCGAGGTGGGGCTCACCAGTGCCCAGTACAGGGGGACAATCACTTCTCTAGTCCTGCTGGCTGCACTATTTCTGACATAAGCCAGGATGCCGTTGGCCTTCTTGGCCACCTGGGCACACTGCTGACTTATATTCAGCCAACAGTAGACCAACACTTCCCCTTGGATTGCTGGGGTTTCATTCTGCTCCCCGTCCCTGTCTTCCATCTCAGGGGGCTGGGTACCAGGAGAACAACTGGCCTTACTATTAAAGGCTGAGGCAAAGAAGGCATGAAGTACCTCAGCTTTTTCCTCACCCTTTGTCACTGTGTTTCCCCTCACATCCAATAGAGGACGGAGATTCTCCTTAGCCCTCCTTTTGTTTCTAATGTGTTGAAACATTTTGTGTTGTCTTCTTTGGCAGTACACACAGTAAGTTCCGTCGGGCTTTGGTCCTTCTAATTTTCTCCCTGCATAACCTCACGACATCCCTGTGGTCCTCCTGAGTTTCCTGCCTGTTCTTCCAAAGGATATAAATTCCTTTCCCCCCCACCCTGAGTTCCAGTCAAAGCCCCCCGTCTTATTCTTCAATCAAAGCCCCTTGATCTTCTTCCCCGCCAGCTTGTCTTTCAGCACATGGAGACAGATGACTCCTGAGCCTTTAGAATTTTCTTCTTGAAAAATGTCCAGCCTTCCTGGACTCTTTTGCCCTCCAGGACTGCCTCCCAAGGGCCTCTGTCAGCCAGGCCCCTAAACAGGCCAAAATATGTCCTTCAGAAGTCCAAGGTAGCAGTTCTGCTGACCCCTCTCCTTACTTCTCCAAGAATCAAAAACTTGTTTTGTCATCGCTGTGCCCAAGACAGTCTCATACTGTCACATCCCCCACAAGTCCTTCTCTGTTCACAAACAACAGGTCCAGGAGGGCACCTTTCCTATTTGGCTTAGTCACCAGCTGTGAGTCATCTGAATCCCTGATTTTGCCTCAGAAATCATGTCTGTGATAAAATTGAGGATGGAAAAAAAGTACAAATTTTCAAAAACATTTTTTGTGGTTTTGCTTTGCATTGAGTTGCAAGATTTTTGCTTTAGTTTTATCATTAAAAATTATATTAAAAATACTATGAGAATAGGGAAGAATTTTCTAGTATCACGAATATCAATATTAATTTCCTATTTCTTGTTATTAACTGAGTCATTTGGAGGTTGAGACTTCAGAAAACCAATTAGCGGTTATAGTGGTTTCCAGGCTTGAACATCAAGGGACATCTTCTGGAAGGTGTAACTTCTTGTGGGAACTTCAGGTGGGCTGGTGCTGCTGGTGAGGGGTAGCTTCTGGAGGCTGAAAATTTTAGTCTGACAGCTTGGAAATTTTTTTTTACTACGAGGCTGGATAAACCCTGGCACAGATTTTCCAGGCAGGTTGGGAAGTCTCCATCTTTGGAAACATTCAGAGTTTTACTGGACAAGACCCTGATTTAACTGGGCCTGCTCTGAGTGGGGATTTGATTAGATGACCCCCAAAAGCCCATTCCAACCTTTTTTCCATGATCGAACATCCCTTTATTCAAGACATGTTGTACCTTTGGAGCGAGACAAATGTCTTGTGTGAAGGTACAGATCTTGTCTAAACTCCTGGCACTCCTGAATTCAATGGAAGGTACCCACTGAATGTTCGGAACCTAAAATGTCATCATCATAGTCTATAATGCCAGTGCTCCGTGGCTGAGCACAATCCACTACAACTTTAACTCAAGATTGTTTAGTGCTGCTCTTTGCCTTTACTGGTTGCATTTCAGTTAGATTGCTGCACTGCCATCTCAGAGCATGATTGAAGTTCCTTACTGCCAGAATCAACGGCAAAAAAGTAAACAACAGTTTGTTAATGCAATCACTCCCTGTTATAAATTTCCTTGATTCAGCATAGAGCACTGTCGGAAATCTAAATCTCTGGTGTCTGCTGTTGGCCTGTCTGAGGAAAACAGATTATGCTTTGCAGTTGTGCAGCTGCTGAGGACAACATCCTCCAGCAGATATGAGCGTTGTGGCTCTGCACTTTTCACGGAACAGCTACAACTCAGATCTTCCTCTGTTTCTCTGATTCCTCATGGGTATTAAAAGAGAAAATATCCTCTTCCCTGCCCTCCTTTTTCCCCTTTTCAAAGATGAGAAAGTACCATGAGGAACAAAAATATGTGCATGGAGGAACGTTATGTTGCTTTCAAAAGATATCTTAGAAATATATTCCAAAGGATATCTTTGGAAACTATAATTTTTTCACCACAGAGCATGCAAAGAGCATGAATTTTTTTTTATAGTAGAATTCAACTTCGTATATTTAGAAGAGTATAAGCACTGGTCCCAAAGGTTTCGCTGAATCAATATTCATGATTGCTTTTCTTTGCATGTGAGCTACACAGACAGGTGGGAAATGATGTAAGGCTCACCATAGTATGGAGTACTCTGTCTGTAGCTGGTATGACTGAAATATGATACAGTTCCAAACCCATCATGGGCTTTAACTCCAAAATGGGGCTGCTTCTATTTCCATCCAAACACCTTCTCACCTTAGCTATTTTCTCAGAGACATCTTTGGTATGTTTAGAAGATCTTTTAAAAGTTTGTCTCCCCCTCTGATATCTGACTGGAAGATAAGAGACACAAGGAGGTGAGCTATAAGGCAGTGGAGGAAAAAGATGTTCTTACGCGTTTATTTAATATTTTTGAAAGAACTTCTTAACTTTTCTGAAACATCTGTGTCTGTTTCAATCTTGAAGACATTGTAGAATATATTGTCTTTATCTAGCAGACCAGGATACATAGTGCTGTCAAAATCTTAACAGAGCTCATTTTCTTTTTTATTTTTTTGGATTTAATTAAAAAATGCAAATACAACTGATACTAGATTGCTAATTGGCATGCTGTTTTCATTAAGATGTGAAATGCTCATATGGAAGAAAAAATATGGAATATATATAAGATCTGCCTGTCATTCAGAGGCAGATTGATATCTGTGCAGAGGGCTTGACAACCTAAGTTGGGCTGAGGGAAGTCTTCAAGTATGAGGGACTTCAGTTCCAAGAAGTCTTTGTGCATCTATCCCTCAGTGCCTTCAAAAGTCAAGAGTTTTTCCACTCCCTAAGGTAGCGGGTAAGGAAAAGTTTAAAGTCCAGTACCGAATTATTTTTTTTTTGTGAGGAAGTAGTAACAAATAATCACCAGTATATTCTTGGGACAAACTCCTTTATCTAAAACTCAGCAAAGAGGAGGTAACGCTACAAACTTACACTAAACAATGATTTCTTGTATGAAAGTAGTTTACAATCAGGTTCTGTCAGATTTGTATTCTAAGAATATTTGCTTAAGTATACTCCAGATATGATCTCAGGTGAAGAAATATCTGTGAATCTGTGAATCTAATAGAGCAGAGCATAAAATAGTAGCAACACAACTGAGCTGCTCCTAGACCAAAGTTGAAGCAGGCCTGTGTTAGGGGATGGCTAAATGGGACTTATACATTTAAATTTCAAATACGGAAATCTCTGTTCAGGTCCCTTCTCCTGAATGATGTAGAGGACAGGGGTTCTTCCAATGATAGCTGAATGGTACTGAGTACCTTGATAAGACACTAATCAAGGTCTTGTCCTGCTAAAGGTGTTCAAGTCTGTGTTGGAGACCCCATCTCTGATCTTTGTACAATAGCACAAAGCTCTGGCATTCAATTATCATTCATCTGTGGTTATAGATAGGCTTGTACTGTGATGAAGCAGACCAATATTTCACCATGGTTAGGCTTCATTTGCTTTGAGCTGTTTTGACAAGTTAAGCAGCAATCCATAACTAACTGTGTTTTTTCAAGATCATAACTTACTCTAAAGTCATGATTTTGTAAAGGACACAAAAGGGGCAAAATAAATCTCTTGCTACAAGGTGGTGAATGGATGAGAGGACACAGTGCTTAACTCCCTGGCATGCTAATGTTCCAACCCACTGTTCTGCTAGGTTCTGCCATTTGAAATGGATCAGCTGTATTCAAGTTACAGATTACATTAGTTTAATTATAATTACTTATTACAACAGGAGGAAAAAAAATCTAAAATATCATTCCTGTCTTTATGAGAATTTTGTGTTTGTAAAGATTAAGCATTCATAGACTGCTTAAGGATTTGTGGCAACTGATGGAAGTATTTGACAGTTACCAAATACATCCCACCTATTACTCTTTTCTTTTTCACTAGTACTTCCAAAAGACAAAAAAAAAATAATCATCTTTGCTCTTATAAAATAATGATTTATGATTTCTCATTATTTTCCCTGTAAAAAGCTGCTAAGCTATTTTCTCTTTTCATATCAACTCATCTTTCAATTTCTATCTTATATGTATTAGAGAAGTAACTTAAATGAGGCAAGTCTAGAGAGATCAGAAAAAAAGCGGTTCTACCACGGCCAACAGAGTTCAGCAGAGTATTTGTCAGAAAGGGATAAATTAAGAGTGACTTTAAAAACAAAATACACCTCTGGAAACACGAGTGTAAGTTTGGAACGAAAGGTAGGGGGAACTAGAAATAGCTTTGCTAGTTAGTAAACGGCTAATAGACTCTTCTTAGAACAAAGAAATGATGACTGTAACTGTAATTTGAGGCTATGTATGCAAAGGCAAAGTTAAATTGAAGATTATATTATAATCTGGTACATTTTAAGCAATACCTTATTTAACATATTGAGCTTAAGAAATCGTTTCTGGGCCATCACCATTCAACCTACTAAGGGATGAGTAAAGGATGGGTGTCAAGAGAAAGGGGACAGTCTTTTTTCAGTGGTGCCCAGTGACAGGACAAGAGGAAATGGGCACAAACTTGACCATAGGAAGTTCCACCTAAACATCAGGAGGAACTTCTTCACTTTGAGGGTGGCAGAGCCCTGGAAAAGGCTGCCCAGGGAGGTGGTGGAGTGTCCGTCTCTGGAGACATTCAAACCCCACCTGGACACGTTCCTGTGGGACCTGCTCTGGGTGGACCTGCTCTGGCAGGGGGTTGGACTAGGTGATCTCCAGAGGTCCCTTCCAACCCCATGGGATTCTGTGATTCTGTAAAGCACTAAATAAAATAAACAATAAGCAATCTTATAGCAGAATGTGTAGATCGTGTGAATTTTGATGTGATTGCACACAAGAGAACAAAAAATTATTGAAGCATGTATTAGGTAAAGGTATTAGGAAAGTTACATTTTATAACTAAAATGAGACTAATTTTAGAAATATGCCAATTATTGCAAAATAAAAAAAAAAAAATCTGAAATGGAATGAGCAACTCGGAATAGAAAACATAAAATAGCTAGGACTATAGGAACGTAATATAGCCCCCCCACTCCTCCCCCCCCCCCAAAAAAAAAAAAAGAAACAAGGAAATAAGTGACATTTCAAGCTTTGTATCAAAAGGAGTAGTCAGTTCAGGGATTTTTTTCAAAATCGATAGTTGCAGCTCTCTGTTTCCCTAGGCAAATTAAAGTAGTCTGCCAGCACAGAGGTAAAACACTTTTTAATTCAATTATGGTAAAATGAAAGTTGGGCATCTTCCTCCAGTTCAAACCGAAGTTCAGCCTTTGAAAGGTTATAATCTGAGAGTAGTTTGAAGAAAAGCAAAAAGAAAGGTCAGAGAATAGAATAAATTAAAACACTTGTTAGTGTCCTACCTAACTGCAATTCCCCAACTCTGTAAGAAATAATAAATTTTTAGTTTATCGAATACTTCACTTTATTCTTGCTTGTAAACCTTGTGTGTATTGAAACTGCTGATGTCCCGGAACACAAAGATTAAAAACACATGCAAGTCTTTTCTAAGTTAGGGCACAAAACCCCATTTATTTAAAAGTACAATATTTAGCTAAGGGTGATGAAAGAATACATAATGGGGCCGATGTAATTTCAGTGGTATTGATATCTGCAATAGAAGAAAGCTTTTAGGACAGTGTAAAGTGTCAATGGGTAGTAATATTGGAAAAGGAACTCTAAAATGAGGTATATTAGGTCTTTTCTTGCATTACCAGTTACTCTAACATTGGATAACCATCCTAATATTGTGATTTATTTAGCTGTGCAAGTTTCCCAAAGGAAGCATAGAAACCCCATCATTTAGGAGAGAAATCTAGACTGGAGCAAGATTAATGAGTGCATATTTTGGGGAGAATGATACTGCCCTGGTAGGGAAATCATCAGTTCTTGTTGGCTCTGTACTTCTCACTGTTTCTCTTAGTCACCATAGAGGTGCATCGATATTAGGGAGTACTGTCAACAACTTCTCTACTTAGTTAAAAGCACAAATCTATTACTTATTGCTGCTGTTAATATTCTTGTCTAATTATTTAAATTAAAAATTAGATCGATACGTAAAAATAGAAGTGTATATTATTAACTCTGCCACTTTTTTCTTCTCCAGTGATTGAGTTTTCAACTCCATAAGCAGAAAATGATGAAATAGTATCTAAGGATGCGTTTAAGATAATTAATTAATTTTTAATAAATTGCCTAAATGCAGATTTATCTCCATGCTAACTACGTAGAGACTTTTCTGTAATGAAAAGTTTATCTGGCTGATGATCTGCAGGGATTTATTTGATCATTCAGGAGATGTTGAGTATTTCTTAATTTTTATTTTCAACATTAACATTCTGCAATATTTAGAAATTAATTGAAACAAGGTGGAAAGTATATCAGCTCACACAAAGAAACTAAACTGTCTTCATTGATCTGTCCTGTTAGGATTTTTATAGGGCTACTGAGAAAGTTCTTAGACCTTCCTTAGCAAACATACCTGGTTAATTAATTGCTCCAAATAAAAGGTGCAGAAGTGCTCTGCTTGGAGAGAATTCAAGGTTGACTCCATAAACAGAGTACAAAAATAGTTTAGATTAAGGCTTGTTGTGGAATAACTTGCACTCTTACTGCTATGAAGGTAATATGGCTCTTGGTCATAGGCACAACCTATGTGCCCTAACATGGCTCAGTGCACAGGCATAGCCACCATATGGAATACTTTTTTTTAGGCATATTCATATAACTTAACTTGCCAACCATAAGCTGTAAGGATGAATGCATACGTTCCTCCTTAAATACAGAATACCAAGAACAGTGTTTCCCAAAGAGAGAATTTTTACTGATTTAGAGGTTGCACTCCAGATAAACATAGCCTTAACTTGCCAGTCTTACCAGCCGAATACATGGAGGAAAAATGTTTTAAATCCTTTCTTTTCTTTTTCCAGGGTTTCAGAGCTTTACAAAATTCTCTGAGCAGGTAATTTTCTCCCCTCAGGATTTAAAGGTCTTAATCTTCTCTTCAGGGCCTTTCTTTCAAAATGTGTGGGTGGCTGGAAGCCTAAAATAGTGCCCGTGTGGCACTTGGACTGGTTTTATATTTTTGCACTTAGAACAAGTGTAGGATACAGGGTGTGCAATACTGGAATAGACCATATGTCAAGGACTAAAACTTGTGGCTAACTCTGAAGCCAGCTGGCATTCCCCACCTGCAAGGCTGTTGTTCCTTCTCCTTGGCCTCTTATTCAGGGAGGTGAAAGGAACCCCACAAAAATCTTGCAGTTGTGGGACTATCTGGGAAGTCTAGTGGGTAGTTCATGCTCCCTGATCACATGAAATCCCTGCAACAGGGACTCCAGGCTCCAAGTCTTTTCTCATTAGATGGCCAAATAAAAGAGGTGCACCACCTCCTTCTCCAAGTATCTTAAGGTAAAGTAGGAGCCTACGTTCTGTTGGCCCTGAAGGTGCATTATTAAGTCCCTCATTCAGTGTGCATTGAGGACTCCCGTTTCCTGGTCCTGGTGGATTTTAGGCTTGAGACAGGCCCTGAGCTACCCAGTCTAGTCAAGCTGACACGCACGTCCATCAATCATGCCACAAAGAGGCAGCTTTAGGTGGCTGAGAAATATTACTGTCTTGATGGCAAATCTACAACAACGTGATCCCTAATTAGAAAGCTGCAAAGGCAATCCATTATGAAAGTTTGTTCTCCCTTTGAGGCTGCAAAAAGAGTTCGAAGCTGATAAAGACTCTTCCTGCTCATTCCAATTGATTTGAAAGACCTTGCTGCTGCTTTTTATTTAAAGGTCCTATGCAGCACTGGCAGTCTCGGCTTCTGCAAATAATATCTGTGTTTGCAAGACAAAACAAATATTTGTCAGTCGGTGGAACTGATAGCTAGCCAAGAGCTTTCAGATGACTGTTTCTTGGCTTAAGCTTTTGGACATGTTACCACCAGCTAGTGGCTACAGTTTATGCTCGTGATGTTCTGAGCCCAGTTAGGAATGCCTGGTATTTATTCACCCACTGTCAGTGCTGAACAATGAAAGGGATTGAATTTTCTCAGGTGCAAGGTTTTCTGACCCTCATCCTACAGAGTACTTTGCATCCTTACACGTAAACACACAGAAAGATACACTAACTTCAAAAGTAAGACATATTTTCCTAAATTAAATTTATACTTTTTTTTTTTTTCATTAAATACTCCTTATTCTTTGTGATCAAGGAAAAAATCCAAGATCTAGAAGGCGACACTTACCATAAATGTGTACTGACTTGTTTAGACACTGAAAAATAAAACAAACAGGCCAAAGTATGTGCCTTTCAGTGTTGCATATTAATTTTGTGTGCTGTCCCATAAGAAGCTACTTGAGTGCAATAGCCTGCTATATCCAAAGATCTCAAAGTGATAAACAAACATGTAAATAAATCCCCACAACATTCTACTAGACATACCTTACAGGTAGGGAAACTGAGATACAGAAGTTAAAAAACCTGCCTAGCATTATATAGTAAGTTAAATGCAGAAACAGAAATCATCACTTTTAGTCCTACAGTTAATGCAAAGATGTCCTCTGCTCTGCCATTGCAGATATAAATTTTTTAGTTCTTTTTTTTTAATTAAATTTGACATTAGCACCAGTTTTGTAGCTATTGAACATGGTTATTTGGGGAATAAAATTAAGCTGTTTAAGATTTGAGTTGTTTGGGTTTTTTTCTGAAAATTAATGGAGGAGCAGCAACTTTCAACAATAAAAATAAAAACAAAAGCTTATTTTTCCTTAAGGCCATTTCTGAACTGGGTCATTTTTAGAATTGACTCTGATTCTTAGCCAAAGGAATTCTTGGAGGAAAGAGAGGCTCCAGTACACAGTAACATCCCTTTATTGATTTATATCTCAAATTTATGGAAGTGTGATTTCAATTTTCACTTTAAAATGCAGATCAAGCAATTTTGCCAACACCTACTCTTCTGTCAAAGCACTTCACTCTCAGCATTGCAGACAGTTTGTGAGTTGTGTCTGTCGCCCGTGCTTCTGCACCTGTATGTGCCTCTGACCATCAAACGGAGCTTGGATTTCATCCAATACGACACCCAAAACTGTGTACTTTACTCCATGGGTACAGCAAAGTGTGTTCAGCAAAGACACGTCTGATGGGGCACGTGGGCAAGACCAGGACCAGTAAGGACAATAGGAATCTGACATTCTAACGTCCTTCTCATCTCATCTTTATAATAGTATCTGTCTTGGGATCAGGAGAGCAGTTAGGCATAAAAAGGTATAACATTGAGCCAAAACAATTAAATGAAAATAGAAGCGTAACCAGAGTTGCAAGGAGAAGAAAGTGCAAAGAGAGAACTGACGGTTCTCTGGAACTTCTTTTTTAATGGATGCTGCCAACAGTGAAAATGACCAGCCTTCCTTTCCTTTTATAAGTGAGAATTGTGTACCATGCCAGGGAACTGAGAAGAGAGTACAAACAGAGGTTGTTGCATTACTGACAATATTTGGAATATTACTTCTGTGAGAGAAAAGGCTTTCAAAGACCTTGAGGACTGGCATGAAGGGGAGAGAGAAAGGCAGGGCAATTTGTCCTATTGACAAGCAACTGGGAAATGGCAGAAGCAGAATCAAAGGGGGCATTTTCTTTCTCTGTGAGCAGGACAGAAAGAAAGCAATTTGTTCCTTGAGAGTGAATACCTGTAAAGAGAGTACACAAAAGAACATCTGCTCTTAGAAGGCACTTGACAAAATAGCCCTGCACTCGTGTGAAGAAATACCTGTGTAGCCAACAGGCTGCAGGTAGCTCAGCATGAGAAAGCCATTGGAATTTCATGGAATCATTGAGGTTGGAAGGTGCCTCTGGAGGTTGCCTTGTCCAACCCTCCTGCTCAAGCAGGGCTGCCTAAAGCCAGTTGTCCAGTACCATTTGGGAATATTCAATTAACAAAAATAACAACTGGGTCCCATAACCAAGTCTCCTTTTCTAATAACAGCAGTTTAGTGACAGGCAGGCAAAATTCCTAAACAAGAATTATCCTGAGTACTTGCATACAACCAGCCATTGAAAAAGCATTCAAAAGAGTGTGTGAAAAAAGCTTAGTGACATGGTTTAGTGATGGTTTTTTACCAGAGTTAGGTTGATTATTGGACTAGATGGTCTTAAAGGTCTCTTCCAACCTAGACAGTTCTATGATTCTGTAACAGATGCATTGAACAAGCAGAAATATTCCTGCATCTCTTGATCGCTTGTGTCCTGAATTTATTTATTTTTTTAATTCATTTATTCGTTTATAGCAGAGGAAATTTCCAATTGAAGGAAATGCAGTTTTCATACCTGCGGCCACAGATGGTAGGAAGTGAGTTTAGAGATGCATCCAGCAATGATATTTGAGCTGATGGATGCATATGTTATAGAGTGATGTACCTTATTTCCATCCACATCATTATATGTTCCATGCCTATTGAATACCATTTGTTGATATTTGGGACGTATGCTTAATTTCTAGCCGAGAAATGCCAAGGAAAAGTAAAGTAGCAATATAGTGCTGTAAAATGTCTTAGTGGTCATACACAGTGTATTTTGTAGAATTCTCACGTGCCTATTAATAAATGGTTTCATCTTTTTCCAAGATTCTCATCTTCCAGGGTTTGGGGGTGTTAAGAGAGAAGAGACGAAGGAGGAAAGGAGCACAATGCTTGTCTCCACATCTGCTTTCAGAGGAATAACCACGTTTGTGCTAACCTAGCTTCTGGCTTTTGTGGCAGCTCACCTCACTGGCCAGACACGTACTTGGTCATTTGGCTGGCTCCGTTATAACACCACTTTTATGGCTGTTTATATAAACAGACACACATGAATGAAAACATAAGTGCACGGCTGGACTTTCGCTTAAGAGGGAACGTCTTTTCCTGAGTGTCCACCAAGAGGCAACACTTAGAGGACTTTATTTGATTTTGATGACAAACGCCATCACACCAAATGTTCACCCCTTCCTTCTTCTTCCAATTTAATACATTGAACATGATGTCATATGGTATGGAATATCTCTTTGTCGGCTGGGGTCAGCTGTCCCAGCTGTGTCCCCTCCCAACCTCTTGTACACCCCCAGCCTACTCGCTGGTGGGGTGGTGTGAGGAGCAGAAAAGGCCTTGACTCTGTGTAAGCCCTGCTCAGTGATAATGAAAA
The DNA here is from genome assembly GCA_033628505.1 of Tringa tobata. NCBI lineage: Eukaryota > Metazoa > Chordata > Aves > Charadriiformes > Scolopacidae > Tringa > Tringa tobata. The sequence goes on along the minus strand of JAHREE010000576.1, from coordinate 520,417 downwards.
TGTCCCCGTATTATCAATACTTTTCAGCACAAACCCAAAACATAGCCCATACTAGTTACTATGGAGAAAATTAACACTATCCCAGCCACAATCAGCACACCATTTCAATCCATTAAACTGCTTCTGTGAGCCTTAAACTTTCTGGATCTCAACCAAGACATTTTGTGGAACTTTATTTCTTTTTACAACACAGAATTCCATCGTTTTTCTACATAATAAAAACAATACTTTCTTCAACAGAACTATTTTGTTCTGCTATAGAACAAGAAAACACCTGCTGAGACATGACCTGCTGCTCTGAACTTTGAGCAAAAATGTCTTACTAACAAGTAAGTTTTGCCGGTTTGTGGGGGCGTGTCAGAAGAAAATCTAGAGTCAGAAAGCAGAATTGACTGAAAAATCATTTATGCACACAGGTAGTAGCATAGCATAAAGAAATCCTTTCCCTTTTCAGATATCCTATTATCCTGTGGCTTAGCTGCAACTAGACAAACTGCAGAATAGCAACAGTTCATATCTCTTTGAAGCAGTTCCTCACAAGAAACTGCAAATAAAGTATTTACATTTTTATTGTTGTCTCCTTCGTCTCTTGATTGCTCAGTTGTACTATGTCTCTTTATGGCTCTTCATGAGGGAGTGTAGCAATAGGATGAGGAAGAAATTCCTTACTGTGAGGGTGATGAGGCACTAGAACAACTTGCCCAGAGAAGGTGTGGCTGCCCCATCCCTGGAGGGGTTCAAGGCCAGGCTGGATGGGGCTTGGAGCAACCTGGTCTGGTGGGAGGTGTCCCTGCCCAGGGCAGGGGGGTTGGAAGTCAGTGGTCTTTAAGGTCCCTTCCAACCCAAACCATTCCATGACTCTATGTCTGAGACCTATCCAGGTGAGCCTTATGAGGCTTTTTGGACAGCGTGCAGTATATGAGAATGCTGACCTTAGCTTGTGCTTCTCATTTTCTCGCTTTGTTGAAAGGTCAGTTCAGTAACCCAGGTCACTTGTCGCAACTATGGACTTACTAGTTTTTAAATAAAAAACATTTACTGAGCTGTAGTGCAAAGTGAGGTGTTATTCTAGGGATGAAAAGATAGTGCTTGAAAGAGTATTTTGATGTGACTTAAAATGATATTGGAGTGCACTTGGCTGTTGTATGTGAGAAGTTTGTAAGTCCAGTATGCATATGGACTACTCATCTTTTGCAGTGCTTTAAACTACAGGAAGTTCATATCTGGTGTGTACTTCCACGAATACATACTGTACAGCATACATAGACAGCAGTTGATTATTCATTAAAAGGATTTAATGTTTCTAATTTACTGAAGGGTCGTATGGGTTTAATCAGAGGCTGAGCTATTACGTGCCCTGATGTATGAGAGAGTAACTTAACATGACAGACGTTTGTAAAGAATCATAGCCATCACTTACCTTTGTTTTTAAATTCTGGATTCAAAGTCACTGAAACCTATGTTTAGACCACCGTATAAGTCTTTTGGGAATTTTTATATAGGATATTATTTGCAAGGTGCATCGTGATACTTCGTCTAGCAACAGTTGCTACTGTTTATTGTTTCCCCAGCCTTGTTTGCATTCTCATAAACAGAAAAAAACAAAGTAGCTCTATTTTGGGACAAAGATCTATAAAAGACTGAGATGTAGAAAAATTAAAAACTATTGTGCTCTGCAGTTTTATATTAGACAGAATTTATCATTCAAATTGAGTAATTAATCCACTGAAATGAAGATACATTCGGAAATTATGAGTTGGTGAGGAAAACCAGATTTATTTCCTAATGATAATATCTCTTTCCTAATTATTTTACCATTTTTCCCTCCCCCATCCTCTTCCATGATGAGAGATAAAATAAATGTATAATATATGTTAAATTATAGAAAAAACCCTGGATTTCAGCCTGAACATTTGCCAGCCATCCTAAATTTGGCAGGAAAAGGGGTTTGAAATGCCGCAGCATTAAGTCATCTGATACCAGTCAAAGCTGAATACAGAATTTCTTGCTGAGAGGAAAATCTCCTTGTTACTCTCTGTGTGTCTTGACTTATCTGATGAATAGTATTAATCATCAGGAATTGTATTGGTAACTACTGTAAATAGAGCTGTATATAAGTTTTCATTCTAATCTCTATCTACTCACAGTTGTTCAAACTTTTTCAGCTTTACTTTCTGTACTTGAAGAAGACAGAATTAATTAGTCATTTTTCATTTAAGGATATTGGAAACACTTAATCCTTTTGAACAGGAAGGCTGGAAAGTGCCTAGGCTTTTCTGAACCTTTCTAACATTCATATTTTGGGGTAAAGGCCTTTCACCAGATCATCAGAAGTGTCAATCCTATATGGTTTAGCCAAATTGACATATAACTAAACCTGATATATTTTGTGCTTGGTGAATATATATTTTTAACACATGCTGGAGGCTCCATTTAAACATAAGGAAATTTTTTTTGCCATGAGGGTGACCGAGTACAAGTTGGCTAAAGAGGTTGTGGACTCTGCCTCTTTGGAGATATTAAAAAGCTGTCTGGACAACCTGTGTGGGGTGAAGCTGCTTGAGCAGGGCTGTTGGAGCAGATGACCTCCAGGGATCCCTCCCAACCTCAGCCACTCTGTGATTCTGTGATTCTACATACATCTGCTGCTCTGTAGTGAGTTCTGTGTTCCCTACAGGGTAATTCACCACACTTCAGACACAGGTTATAGCTGGACATTCTCACAAACCTGCTCTTTATCTGGGGACGGGTCAACACATGTGCACACACACTCTAAATTGCAGGGACTAGAGCACTGGGCTGCTCCTTTGACCCTGAACACCTTTCTCACTAGGCAGCAAGTGGCTCTTCTCGGCTCTTGTCCTCTGGCTCTCCCTCTCCATGTACTCCACTGAAAAAGCCAAAGGTTAAAGCACTGTCACAATATGTGAATTCTGAGCAGACTATGACAGGAATTTAACCCAGCTCGCCCACTTTGGGGATAATTCTCTAGGCAAAACATTTACTTGATGTGGCTTCCGCGCTTCAAAAAGCTTCCTCTCTGCTCAGGTAGATAATTGCCCTTGTAGAAAGGCCCAGCTGCCTGAATCCGGATTGCAAGAAATACAGCCTGACTCACAAAACACAAGCTCTCAGAGGGGTCATAATTAAATACATTCTGTGCTTCGCACTTTATTTTCACCTGCACCACTTCTGTCTCCATCCATCATGAAGACTTTCCCCACTTCCACTCGGAAGAATCTAATTTAAACCAGTGTCTCCACAAGGAGGCTTGGAATCTAATTTAGGTTTCCTGAGCAGTTTTCTGACCTTACGGAGTAGGTACGCTCCATTTATCTTCCATTCTGGAATGTTACGTTAGTATTTGAGTGCCAGTGTTTGGGCCAGTGGGTCACTGCTACGGCATATATCTTATTGTTGTGATGGCAACAAGACCGCTTAAGGGACAGTTGTTGCAAAATCTAGGGTGGCAAATGTCCAACTGAATGTATATTACAATGCCAAACGTGTGGAAGTGGTATCATCGCATAAAAAAATTATTTTCCCTATGTCTGATCCATGGGAACATACTGCACTGTTCATGCCGTGCTACAGGCAGTAACAAAGTGGTCAGGCCGATGGGTGACTCTGGTTGGGACAACTTGGGGGTGTCCTCTATGGTTTACCAAAAATTCATTGTGTAACAGGGTGTTCCCCACACTGTTGCAGCTTTTACAGCAACTGGAAAGGCAAGAGTTATGTGGGCTAATAGTCCAGCTTTGAGGGGATCTGTTGATCTCAAAGACTCTACAGATGTCTGGCTTTTTATTTTTGGCATGCAGCAAATGGAGACAGAATGGTGAAGGTGTTAAATAGGTACATCACCCATATACCTTATGCTTTCATTAAGATCCCTCCTTCAGAAAAAAAAAAAAAAGACAACACAATTATTTTTTATTATTCTCTACCTGTGATCTATCCCTTTGAAAAAAGTTTTGTGTTTTTAATTCCTTTCTTGTTTATGACTTACAAAAATTTTATCTTGCTAGGTACTACCTAACCCATTCTCTCTAACAGGTAAAAAATATATAAGTACGAATGAACTTCTCATCAAAGAGGCTAAGAAATTCTCACTGTTTGAGCCATACTCCCCAAAAGACAAATGCACCTTTTCTGTTCTCTCCATGGACAAGAACATCTCCTGGATGTCCTCTCTATTCACTTCTCTGTTTGCCCTGGGAGCGGGGACAATATGGTAAACAACAGGAGACCATGATGGGGGCAGAGAAAGCTGTGGCTTTCTAAATACTGTGGGACTAAATATCTTGGAGTTAAAAGTGCTAAATCCTCTGTGAACTGTTGCAACTATATAAAGAAGTCCTCTGATGAAATTCCAGTCCATTTTCAACACATTCTTGTCAAGATCACAAAGCCTACACTTCACAGATCTAGAAATGGATTATATTGATATTAATACCTCACCTACCGTTTGATTTTTCTTATGTTTCCTGTGCATTGGTGTCCTATGGGTTGAACAAATGCCCATCCCCTGTGAAAATAATGGTTTTATCTCTAGTTTGCTCCCTGGAACAGATGCGTACATAAAATCTATTCCCTTGCTTTTGAAACAAATATACCTTAAATTAAAAAGCAGTCCATTATGCTGAAAAAAACAAGCAAAAGCTGACTTTACCTAGAGAAGGTTCTTATGAAGAAGTTTCAGAAGTTAAAATAAAGAAGAAACAAACCAATAAATCATCACTGTGAGTTTATACATTCTTATTTCAAGGGAGATTTATTTATCAATTTGTTTGCTAATCCTATCAGCAAAGCAGCACAGCCCATAAGCAAGAAACTATTGGCTTTAGGATATGATTCATTCAGCCAATACCAATGAGGACTCTTGCCATACAATTTTATAGTCTGTGTTCATCTACTTTTAATGCTAAACTCTGAAAGTAATCTTGTGACGTCTAATTTGGGAATAACGGGTCATGAGTTACAATAACTCAGCAAAATATGTGCCAGTGGGATTCTAAGCAAAACTATTTATTTGTATGAAACAGCATAAAGGAGGTTTATATAATCCTACAGTAAACATCTGAAGTGGAATACAGGAGCAAAGAAATCCTAAGTTACTTGTCAACTGTCACAATGCATAGTTGAGCAACTGTATTTCTAAGGCTGTAAATCTCTTTGGCTAGCATATGACAGTTTTGTGAAGAGTAGTTAAAGACTAAGTCCATCTATAAGCAGGCAGTTAAGTCAAAACAGTCAGCTTTTTGCACTTCAGTCTTTTTTTCAGCTAACACAGCTCAGACAACCACATCAGGCAGTAAACAGAAATACTCTGACATCCAGTTAGTGATGTAATTTTAATCCAGCAGGAATAGCAAATCATGCTTAAATTGTACCTACAATTATTTAGAAGGGCTAGTAAATGTATCAAAAGCCATAGATTTATAAAAAACAATTTTAACCAAATTCTTGACGTTAAAAATTGTGTCCGAGTAAAACAGAACTCCAAAGTAGAGCCTACTGAAACTGGAACCAAACAAAAGCTGAAGTTCTTACATTAGCTATAAATATAGAGGCAGCTGGATGGTATCGGAGCAAGGAAGAAAAATGTGGACTTTGCAAAATTATTTTGATTTTACAGATCCATATCTCAACCTGCTGCTCTTTAAGGACAGTGATGCTAGAGTTAAAGATCAGCTGCCTTTTGTCTACTTTGTATTATCTATTACAAGTGAAGCTTGCAAACGTGGTCTCTGACTTGTATTGAAATGACCTTAAGAGAATGTCATAAATAGTTGCATATTTGTAATTGATTAAACGTGAAATACCAATTTCTGTTGCTGTTTCTTTCTCTGAAGGACAATAGTTGTCCCTCAATAATCTTTCATTAAAATAATAATCCTTCATTAAAAGGGTAATACTCCTTAATTCAGTTGAAGAGCAATGTCTTTTTACAAGAAAGGTTTCTTACCTGGTTAATCAAAATGCTCTAAGTAGATACACTCCACAGTTTAACTATCATGGATTTTCTAATTTTGTTAATGTTGATGTTGGCTTGTTTTAAGCAGCAGAGGAAATGAGGACCTCAGTGAAATTTTTAAAATTCTGAGTAGTTTCATGGATGCACTGAAAAAAATCTGATTAACTCTTCTCATGATCATGACAATGTTAACTTCTTATACTCTGTACGTTTGTCCAACTTCGGCTCCTGATTATGCACCAAAAAAAATCTTCCTTATTCCATAAACACAGCTTTTCATGTGTATCTTGTACATTTTATATCGCTTTTAATTTTAGTGCATGCCTGTGAGCTTTGCCTTCTGATCTGAAATCAGCTCCTGTGACTGATACACCAAAAACTCTAGTAAATACTACAGTTTTCTTGCCCTGAACAACTGTAGGGTGGAAGGGTGCTGCAGGGCACGGACGTTCTGAATATTTCTGGTTTCTACTGACCTGTTTTTCTGTGATATTTTTTTTTTTCCGTCTTTTTTTCCCCAGTATTTCTGTCCTCATTATGCGAAGTCTTTGTTTTTTCCTGTGACTAGAATGACTATCTGACTCTACAACCTGCCTGGAGGTTTGTGACCGCATGTTCCTGTCTCTTCTCACTTACTCAGCCAGCAATTTTCTAGCTTCTTTGTGTAAGGGATGAAAAATTTATTCTCTCTGCGTACCCTTCACAACTGCAATTTTCTTCCTTAGTCTTCTTTCAGGGAGTCTTTAGAGATAGTCCAAGAAACTTCAATCACACATTCAATAAACAGAGCACTAGATGTTCTTTGCAAAAAAATAGGATTACAGAATTTCATTTTGCTTCTCTTATGCTTGCAAGGAAGTCCCTTTTGATTCTATTTTTTTCTTGTGTTTTTCACTGCAAGTATATACCCAGAATAGATGTTGGGGAATGGTTTCAGTGAGACCAGCAATGGAGTAGCTGCTGAAAGGACTACTGAATTTCACAGCCGGCAGATCATCCTTAACACTTTAAAAGGAACAAAATAAAGGCATGGAGAACCCACTTCTCTATATATTTCTTTATTTAAGAAAAGCTCATCTTGATGTTCTGCTTTCATCTGTATCCTGTATGTATGTGAATGAATGCTTAATGAATTAGCAGACTTTTCTGTTTAAATCACAAAGCTCCATAGCATTTAAAGGTTATTACCAACAAAAGTTTTTCTGAAAGCCAACTCACTTTTACTATGTTAAATATTCCCATATTTCTTCCAAGTGCTTTCTTTGTGTGGGCAACCAGACACTGGTGGACTAGGTGAAAGAACAAGTTCAGTACAACTTCCTGAAATCGCCTTCTCCAACTTTGGTTTATATTACTCAGAAGTGCAGTGCTTAATCTTTAATTATTCCTCTCTAATTAGTAAGGTAGCTGCCTACGTGGTATTTTTCACAATTCAGAAGTCAAGAAATTCTCATTATCATCTCCCCTTAGACTTCAGTAAAAGGGTACCTAAGCAGAGCTTTGGGATGTAACTCTGTTAATTACAGAAACACTTCTGTAAGTCTGACCCTTTTCTCTGGGTTGTTACTGCAGATTTTTTGCTTTAAAATACAGCAAAGTATACCCCAAATGCTTACAAGCTTACTAGTAACTTCCTTGTGACACAGAGAAATATAAAAAAGGGGGGAAAAAAGCACCATGTGATTGACATAAAAACTGAGCAGAAACAATAAACCCCCAGTGATTTGGGTAGGCTGCAACTTCCTTCATTCTGAAGCACATAATTTTGGTGGATTTTTGTCGTCGGTGAGCGCAAGAGAGGAGGTGTATTAGAAAAACAATGACAGTATTGCCAGCATTGCATTACCTCGGAATTGTGGCTCACGGTAGAAAAATAACAGCGTTATCACAACAAACATGCTGGCCTGGCCCCCCTCGGACAAGGAAGATGTAGGAATATAAACAGCGCTGGAAGTGCCTGCTTGCAGCTAGTGGCAGGTCACCATAGCAACAAGAGCATTAAAAAAAAAAATAAATAAATGGGTAAACCACTAGCAGTTCGAACTAACTTGGGAGGATTTTTCCTTTTTTTTTAAGAGAAATGCATCTTATAAACATCAGTCATCCATGAGAACAGGCAGTGGTAGGTCTCGCTGCGTATTTTCTTAGTAAGGTGTTGTCCCGGTTTGAGGTAAAACCGAATCAGTTTTGTGTTCTGTGGTTTTACATTTTAGCTAGGCCTCCTCTAACTCTGTGAAATTAATGGCCTATTGTGGAGAAAATTGCTTGTTCCCAGAATGATAAGACCAATGTTTGTGCTACATCCCAAGGAACGGTGTGCAGAGAGGCCTTTGCTTATACTTATTGCTATAACAACCAAGGTCAGCCAATTTTCGTTATTTGCCCTTTAGAGAGTTGGAAACGGAAAAAACGTAGAGGGGTCACACCTGTGGGGAGGGGTGGACAGGAGAGGTGACCCAAACCTGACCAACTGGGGTATCCCATCCCATCTGCCCCATGCTCGGTATAAAAGCTGAGGAATCAAAGGGTCAATGTTCTTCCTGCGATGGTCAACATCTGAAGAGGACCCTGTCTGTTCATCTGCCTTTGATCACCATCCCTGTGTTCCTGACTCCAGAGTTGGAATCCAGTTCCCGTCCATCACTGAGTCCAGTCTGGGACTTCCCCAGTGCCTGCCGGTGACGGGACTGTCATCCTGGGAACTTGATAGGGTTTTGTATATATACTGTATCTATTTCATTATTTTCTTCTTTTTTTTTTTTATTTATTTTCATATTAATCCTTCATTAAAGTAGTTTAGTGCATTCTAAACTTTTGAATCTCCTTATCTCTTCCTCTCCTCTTTTTTGAGGGGGGGAGGGCTATCTGTCGGCCCAGTTGCGGTGATTTCGGCTGAAACCACAACAGGTGTTTAAAGAAACTGGTCACAAACTGGGAAATGGGATTTCCTCATGCTGGTCTGCGTTCCACCGTTAGGCAAAGGCTGTGACCATTGACAGACATCCATACTTTGGTTCAGCTTGGCTCTCAGTGTCAGTAGCTGCTGTGCTTACTGGGTTTTGCTATTCATTGTATTTTTCAATTGTTCAAATAATTGTGTTGTGTTGTGAATTGTGTAATTCATTGAATTATTTGAAAAATAATTCAAGTTCATTGTTTTAGCTGGAATACGAGGCCTGTCATTCCATGGATATTCGATTTTTGGTAAATGCCAAGGCCCCAAACCAAATGAAGTCATTAACTGAACTTTAAGAAACTATCCAACACTAGAGGCATGAGCAGTATCTTTTATTTCTAATGGCTTTAAAATTTCAGAAGCGTAATATCTCTGGCATCAGAACTGAGGGGGTTTTTTCCTTATAACAAGGACTTATCTAAACCCTCATTTCTCTTTTCTGAGCAAACAGCTGCCCAAGGTGAATGCATTAGTAATGTGTAGCACTGAAATGAGTGATAATACTGCAATCAACCGTCGGATTATTCAACCAAGGAAATATTCCTGGTTGAAAATGAAGGGAAAACATGTTGAACTTTGAGAGCTTGTATTTCACGGAAGCTCTGTACCTAGCCAAAAGCTGCCACTAGTACGTTGCCTGAGGATATTCTGGCACACTGAAATTCTGCATAATAGGGATAAACCTCTTCAGAGCAGGAGAGAAGATCTTTCTAAAGGCTCACCCAAGGGTGTGGAATGAACTCACATAGGAATCAATGATAATGTAAAATAAATTAGAAAATAGATTACTGTATCTTTCATCCCATTGCCTTTGATGTCCACAGTGATTTACAATCAATTAAAAATGATGATAATTATTGAAAAAACCTTTATAAACAATGCCATGTTGAATTTTTTTCCCCATCCCATATTAAATTTGTGATATAATTTATGAGCTAATCTTGCAAAGAATGTTGCCACCACATTTAAGATACTGGCTCACATGGGATGTGAAAATTAGTTGTATTGGCAAAAGATCTTCTCCGTTTCTCTGATATATATCATATGCTTTCTCTAATGCACTTATTTGGGAATTATCCTCTGTGGGTAAATGGCAATTCTGAACTAAAAACATCTCTGGTAAGATCTTTTTCTCACCAATCACATGCCTGGAAAAAGTTTACAGAAAACAAAAAAGCAAAGTACAACACAGAGCAACATAGTATGTGAAACACTGACATGTTTTAAGGATGCTGAAGGGTCAAGTCAGCCTGGTATAGTTCTCGTATTTTCTCATAGAAGTAGTAAATTATGTTTAAGGTTTAATATTTGATATTTTTTTTCCGTTAAAATAAAACTGTTCTTTTGAAAAATGCATTAGGATATCTGTTTTCTGTGTGTGACTGGCTGGATAAATGAGCTCTTTTTAGCATCAGAATAATTTGCGTTTTGGCATTTAAAATGCAGTGGTTTAAAAATATGAAAGTTGAAAGCAGCAGAGAAATGCGGGCATTTTAAAAAGGCTTACAGTAATTAGTGGTCTCAGTTATTTAGTGAGCAGTATCTCAGTGGAATTGCAGGGAATTACATACTTCTGATTATTATTATTTATTGATTTGGGCAATTTCTGCACAATCAAAAAGAAATACAAGAAAGCCAAACGAGCTTAGGTTTTGGTGTCTTGGTCGTGTATTGCTAAATGAAATAAATCACATTTTTAATTTTCACCAAAATGAAAGATTTTGCAACAAACCTGACCTGTGGTATTGCTATGTAATACTTCTTTTCTGGTTTTCATTCCTATAAGAACACTTTAAAGGGCATATTTAACTAAAATATGTTTCTTATTGTTGCATTTGTCAGCTACAATTTAATTGGTATGCAAGAGACCATTACTTTTCTTGTCACAACGGTTATTGTGCTTGTCCCCTAAGATTTTTAGAAAGAATCCCTTCAATTAAAATTGGCAGATTTCCAAGGAAATTTTCAAATGCATGTCTTGTCTAAAAGGTGTGGGTTTCTATTCAGGCATCATTTTGATGAGCACAGAATTCACACAGTGTTCTTCCACTAGAAACAGAAAAGTAGAGTATCAGAAACATCCAATTATTTTTTTTTTCATAGATTATAAGACTCCCTAAACGTTCTCTCTCTTTGCACTGTGCTAAGAATATAAATACTGGTAGAAAAGGGTAAATGTGCCTCATAAGTAATCTATCATTTTTTCCACCCATCTAAAATCGTGGAAACCTTCTTGCTTTTCAGGCAACAAATAACTCTGAAATTTTTGCGATATTTCAGGATAAATTGATACTGAGCTTTCAGATGTATTCTGGTAGTTTCCATTAGTTCTGTTGACACAGTGGGACTAAAAAGTAAGCCACACACCTCTTCTGAGACACTATGTTTTAATAAAACAGCTGTGTTAACTGACAGATGTGGAAGCCGCAACTATCTCTGACAGAATATTGCATTTTGGAGCTCTAGTCTCATTAAGGCAGCAACTCTGGAAAGCAGTATGAGTATTTAGTGACAATAATGACACTGGGGTTGGTAGGTGATGGCGGCACACGCACCGTCTCTTCCTATGGCTGACTGTGTCTGCGTTAAATAACAGTATCATTACTTTACACTTCAACTGCTGAATGAAAAATATTTTTCTAATTGGCACATAAGCACTATACCCATGATACTCTCCTGTCAAGGAACTAGGAGAAGCCAGCGAGACTGTTTTTTTTTTTTTTTTTCTGCTTTCACAGAAATTACGTTGAATGGCAAAACATATTTGTAGAACATCATTCATGTATTAACTACAAGAGTGTGACCGTGACAAATGATGCACTGTGTACACCATCCACCCTGGGTAAGCGTGAGAGTTCCTAGCTCTTTACAACCGATTTTTCAATTTTTTAAGTGTTAGGTTTCTAGCAGAGTGTGGGAGAGTCTCGTTCCTTTGACAAAGGAAAGTTCTGTAATACTTCTGCCAAATCTTAAGCACAGTGCTGTGAATTCCTCTGCCTTCTAAATATCACACCACTCTAATAAACAATTAAACGTATACAATAAGAAGTTCAGCCAAACTAATGGAAAATTTTAAAAATCCAGCTGGTGTACTTGCACACTGCTATGACCCAGTTATGGCTTAATAATTTAGAAAAATGCTATGACATAGCTTGCACATAATTATGCTAATTTATATGTGGAATATGTTTAGCAAAAAGCAACCCGTTTAGGGATTTATATTCTACGATACTTTCCGGTATTATATCTTCCCTCTGGGTTATTTTTGTTTCTGTATTTCCAGCAAAGCAGCAAACCAAACCCGAAGAGCCTTGGGAGTAGAAACTGGAACTGACTTCTCCGACCTCTCAGGTGAATATCCTGACTTGTGAACCAGAGAGCTGTCTTTAGGCCAAGTCATCTTTGTTTCTCATAGGCAAGGCAAAATAACTTCCACACAAGGGATCAAGATTTTGTACTCTTTTCCTAACAGACAAAAAAAATAAATGCTAGGATGTAAAGAAAAAGGTTCTGTTTTTAAAACACCTTTGCTAGACAGTTGTATTATTATTGTTGGGGTTTTTTTTCATTTCTGACTGTACTCAGTATTATGGATGAGTATGTTAAATCCTGTTACTACTGCCTGTGACATTCTGAAACTTTGGCATAAAATATCAGCACAAAGGAAATTCAGGAAGAAGTGGAGCTGTAAGGAGTTTTTTGTATTATTTGTGGCTGCCAGGATTTTTCACCTTAAAAGGGAGCAGCTCATTCCTCTCTCTTATCCTGGAATTTTTACATAAACAGGTTGCTATCCTGCTGACTCCTCCTGATTAAAAGCCTTTTCTCACCATCCTCTTTCACTAAACGAGTGACATGAAATGTTAATAATATGTTGCGTGAGGAATACATAAAATCTCCAAAGATGGTATCAGTTCTACAATATACATGGGCTCTATGTTTGTCACAGAAATGATGCATTTTGTGATATTGTTTTTAACCCCTTTTAAATATTAAGCAGCTTAAGGCTTCCAATGAAATTGCTTCCACTCTAGTTCCAGAAGAAACTTAGAGACATGTCCCTTTACGTCTGGGCATAATCTGAAGCTAATAGCAAGACCCCCTCAAGGGTTAATGGTCATCGTCTCATACGTTTTAGGCATGGGGCAAAGAAGAAGGTGGAGTCACTAAGTTTAGTCAGGGGCTGAGGTATCTGGTACAATAGTCCTGATATGGTGGTTTTCCTGGTCATACTGGCTATAAGGTTTCCAAGACCAGTGTTGATGGGACACTAAGGAGGGATCCAAACTAAAACCCGTTGGAACCCTCAGGAAGGCATCCATGGGCTTTGATTCTGCACTGCAGTTATTAACAACAAAACCAATCACCTATTTTCTTACGGTGTGTTTAAAAAACACTTAAGATGTCTTTCATGCCAATATATAAATGTTGATAATGAGAATTTTGATTTTTTACTTTTATTGTTATAAACTTTGACTCCATTTACATCATGCCCTCAGACTGGGGAAAGCCTGAATCTGTATTTCCTAAGATAGAGCAGTAAAAACTGGTTAACACACGAAACACTGCAAAGTAGGATGGCACAATGCAAATGCCTGAAGCTATTAAAGGGAAATGTCTGCTTTGTTCTGATCTCTTAAGCCCCTGGCACTTTCTAGCAGGTGACAGTGTAAGAATATATTTAGCATTGCTCTTTGTTCCTGCATTAATGTTTCCACCGCTGTATTTTGTTCCATAATAACATTCTGAAACATTTTGCATGTGAACGACAATGAGGAGGAAATGGAGTATATTATTTGACTGTCATAATGGTAGGAATATACCTTAGTCAGACAATGTTGTGCTGTAAAGGAGGATCTTGAGGTGGTTGGTACGAGTGGGTGGTGCTTGCAATAGTACGGTGAAGTGCCTCGCTCGTGGAACAGAATAACCATGGACATCAGAGTAATTGCTTCTTTGCAAACATATTAGCATATATTTTTGCACTTCTCAAGAATCACATATATCTACAGCTGCACTGGAAGTTGTATTCTAAAAAACTGTAAAATCAGCCTGTGCTGGTCTTACAATTGAAAATTGATAAAAACATTAACTTTTATCTACAATTAGCCTAAACTTATAACATAGCAATGTACGTATTCATCTGAAACTTTTTAATGTCTTGTACACTTTTGCATACAAATTAGTCTAAATTAAGTAGTTTTCCCTTTGTTGAGGATTTTTTTCTGCAGTATATATATAAATATTTATATTAAAACTTTCAAAAAAACTCAGACCCAAATATATCTGAGGGATCAGTATGCTTGTTGTAGAGTAATGTTGTAGAATTATCTTGTTAATGGCATCTTGTATTTAATTATCTGAAGTCATCTTGAAAGAACTGAATGAATTTCAGGGGAAGCAAATTCGGCATACCGCACGTACTTAATTATGCACATTCATGATGGTACCTAACAGGTTCTTAAGTGGTTCTTAAGATAAAGGTGAGAGTTTTATATTGTCATGCTGCAAAGAGAGAGACAATCCTCATCTGCATTTATACATAACCCATAAGCCATGTGAAATAAACCATTTGTATTGTCGTTGAGACCTGGGCTATGTTGCAAATGAAAATTTAAAAAAAATGTAGATGTGGATCAGGGAATTTGAGGTTGCTTTGACTGGATTGTTCAGAAGCCTGACAAATTCAAACCAGTTTTGAATCAAAACTTTACCAAACTGCCACTGATTAGCAACATACTTTGTGCTAACAGTTACCACTTTTTTGTTTGCCAGTTCTTATCTCTGCCCATCTAAAACTTGGAGTTTCTGACACTTGTACCCTGCATTGGCTGTGAGTTCCCAGCCCCAGGGTGCTGATGCTGCCTATTTAACAGTGGTAACTGTGGACCCGGGTGGCTCTCAGCCTCCCGCTCCTTCTATTGCTCTTTGTTGTCTTGCCAAATCCATTTCTTGGGTCACTGTCTACGCATCCTACAATGTGCAGCTGCAGAGATCTCCGTTTGATAAGCTGGTAAACAAATTGCTCACACTCTTCAGGAAAGCACCCATACCTTGTGTTTAGCCGTGCCAGCACAGTGCTGCAAAATATTTAGAAACTGCTCTTGTGCACATTGTTTTACTACCCCTATGTTTCAATTTGAGACAAGATAATATCAATTATAGCCTAATTAAGATTCTTTTGAATTTATAGGTGTCACAAGCCTCTGCTTTGATCACGGCCAGGAATCCCTGTCTGGTTTGGGGCACGACATTTAAAGAGAAACGTGGGTTAACTGGGAAAATCAAGAAAAGAGCAATGGAAATGATCAGAGGTCTCGGAAATGTGGCTTAATGAGGAAATTTAGGCAGAATTGGGATTGCTTAGCCTAGGATTTTATCTTTTTACCTTTGCACAAGCTCTACGAGTGTTATTAAACATGGGAGCCACGGGTACTGCTGCCGAAAGCACTTTGCTCCTGGGCAGCAGCCCCCAGAGGGCATGCCAAGCCACAGGATTTGTAGAAGGCATAAAGGTTATAGGTTAAAATCTATTCTTCACACACACACACAAATGTGTGTGTGACAACTTGGCTGGAAGATGAAATCACGGGAGGTAGGAGAATGCTGGAAGATTCAGAAATCCCAGCCATTGACTCACATCGTTATAATTGTGTGCTTCAACTCTCCTTTCTGTGGTGAAGTTGAAGAAAATAGCCTTTTTGCGAAGAAAGCAATTTTCAGCAAATGAGTTTCAGGACTCTTATGCACCTGCACAATAGCCCTCTGTGGATTTTGCTGACTGTCCTCTTGCTTGGAGGGGTGGGTCTGTGTCACAACAAGCTTAGCAGAAAGGCAGGCACATGGGTGATACTAACAAGGCCTTTGCAAGGTTATGGCTAATTGTTTTCTATTTTCTCATGTATAACAGCTAAGTATTCTCACCTTGTTAATGGCTAATTATTTCATTATTGTAGGTTATCTTGACAATAAACTGACTCTGTTCTTGTTTGGTACGATACTGTGCTTACAACTCTCTGCTGTGTTCTGTGCAAGTGTCCATGCACACATACATCTGCTATTACATTTTTTTGTTAAAATACCCAGAAGCTAAAAAAAAAAAACACATTAGAGTTTTCATTTTGTCTAGGAATTGGGATCATGAGTTAAATGCCTAGGCTGAGGAGCCTCCATCACTGTGGTGAACGAACCTGGACTCTGGTGCCATAAAAGTCTGTAAGGACAGGAGAAGAAAACCCTTTCAAACGTAAAAATCAGTATTGTTGCGCATGATGAGCAAATGTTTCCATGTCTGTCTTCCTACAATTCCATGCTTATAATCCACACTCTTCCGTGAGACTTCCATGCACTTCCCCGAAGGTAAAACATGACTTACAATCTTTAAGTTCTGATATAAACTAAATAGTTTTGGGGACAACTATACCATTCTTTCTTCTGGATGAAACAGCTGAGTTGTTTTTGAAATAAGACAGTTTGAGGATATTGTCTTTCTGCACGTCACATGGATATGTATTTCTTTTTGGAAAATTTAAAAATGTCTTTTACGTGCCAAGAAATGATGCAAACCTGCTCTTTTCTGTAGTCTCTTCTACCCAAAAGATACCCTGGAGTTGACAAATTATAGTCTTGTATAGATGTAATATTATTTTTCAGGAGACTGAAACAAAAGATGGTTTTATAGTCTATCCTCCTACAGGATAGGCACATTAGATGGGAAAGGCTAGACTTCAGCCTGTAACCTTTATGTCTGCTACAAACCACTCACAGATCTTTGGTGGATGCACATGAATACATCACTGACAGCAATTGTTGGACTGATCTGTACTCCTACCAAAGCTATACGAAACATTTGTTTAGTTTAAATCATATAAACCTGTTCCTCTGCACAGTTTGCAATACTATTCTAAAATTTTTGCCTTGGAAATCATTGCAGTGGATGGAAATGTAACTGTCCCAGTAATGAAACCCATGTAACTAATACATATATTCTGACCTTGCTCCCCAAGAGAAGTTTTTAAAAGCCTTTGCAATATAAGGAAATGTCACCAGTGGGAATATAAATATTTTTCCTTCTTCCTCTCTATGCTAGAAAATCTGACACTAACAGGCAGAATGCTGTCTATATACAGTAGTTATCCTACACTCAGTTTTTAATGAGAACTTTTCCACAAACTTTTGATCCTTTGGCCATTGCATGTTTTCTTCTCTGTCAGTTATCTGCTGCTGGTTGTCCCCTTTTTTTCCTCAGCAATATCACGACTGTTTCAGAACTTCCTTCTCAGTTGAACAGGGCTTTTTTGTTTGTTTGTTTTTCCATTGTGGCTATGGAATCTTTTGTGTTTCTTCAATAATTTTTAAGAAAGACTCATGTTTGAAAGCAAAGTCTAAACCAAATGTAGTAAGTACATTTTTATATACCTTCTTATGCCCTCTCTTGGCAGTAAAAGTCAATTCTAGATTGCTTTAGCAAGAACGATAAAAATGTAAATTACTAAGATCTGATTTGGTCTTATTGCCTTAGCTAACAGTTAAATCTAGAATATATAGCTGCTGAAGCTTATTAATACAGGGTAATTTACATATTCAGAAGGATCCTGTTGTACTCTCTTTCTCTCAATTAATGCAAGATGAATGAGAAAAAGCTCCGGAGGACATTTAAATAAGGTTCTGAATTTGAAATTTTTGCCTTCATTTAGTTTTTTAGAATTCCTTTGGAATGGTATCAGCTCATGGTGTCTCATTCCTCCTTTTTTTTATTTTTTGTAGAGGGTTACCAAGAATGAAGCATATTATTTTCTTTCATCTGGGTTATAATTTTAGAAAAAAATCACTAGATAAAGGAATTTGGAGCTATTGTTTTGTCTTTTGATCTTTAAAGATTTGATTAAAGTGTAATAAAATTTGCAAATCATATCTCTATGATGTCACAAGGGAAAGGTACATGTATACAAAGAGTAACATTCTGTATTTTTGCAGGGGTTTTATTTGCAGGGCAAAATGATTACAGCTTATGCTGCGATTGAGCAAAGTAGAGAAAATCATGGGTTTTTTCTGTATTAACTGTTTGATTACAGTCACGTAAGTGTATACTCTCTGCACATGAGTAGCCACTAGGAAAAGGAATTTGCAAGTATACGTAAAGAAGATATATTATGTATTTCACTTCCTGTATATAGTAGTTGTATTAGTAGTGATATTTTCTTCCTAAGTGGGCTTTTTTTTTTAATTTAAGAAAGCTGCTTAAATCCTGCCTGTTTTTTAGACAGGATTGTAGAAAAGACTTGTCTTGTCAGTAGTACTCTGATTGATTTCAGAGTGGAGAAGATAGTCTCTGCAAAAAGCTCAAGATGTTAGACAAATTTCATGGTCCAATAAACATAAATTTGACAGATGGAACTTGTTGGCATGGGATCTTCTCAATCTTATGATTCAAAATAGATGAGACATTTGTGTAGATACTATCTCCAGTCCAGCTACCTAGAGTGGAATTGACAAATACAGTGAAATCCCATAAACTGTTTACCAGCTGTAGTCAATGGTATCATTTTGATATTGTTGGATATTTGTGGATAGTACAGCCTGAAGGCAGAATTACATGCAGCTAATCTAATACCACCTAGGTCACAGATCACATCAAATGACTCCAATATCAGGCGCATAGCTTCGGCAAAGCTGCCCGATATTTTTCAGAGATACCACTTCTAGAGACTTCAGTGATAAAGAACCCATCAGACCTCTAGGCATCTGCAAGAGGAGAGAAACGGATTGGTAGCAGACAGAATGTACTTTCATTTCAACCATTTGGTGATCTTTCCAGTATCTACTTTAGATAAGCTTAACTTTTACCATAATAACTGGTCAGTGAGCTTCAAATTAAGTAAATGATGGCAGATCTACCAAGTATGATCAAGCTGCAGATTAAACACCAAATTCTGTGATTACTTCTGTGGTTGTTGGAATTTTTGTGCAAGGAAAGACTGTATGACTGGACTTCATCCTGAAGTAATTCGTTGCCAGTGCACGAAGGTTAACAAAATTCAAGCTAAGCAATCTGTACATACATTATTAAAAAAATGAGGTAGATGTGAGGTCTAGTAAAGCCATGGACATTTAGATTTGTCAAGACACGCAACAGCACTTTCTAAACACTGTGGAATAAGTTAGTCTAAAATTATTGACATAATTTATCATTTCTCATAGTATTAATATTGAAGAGGATTCTGGTTAATATACCCTGAACATTTTCCAGAAAACAAAGATCATCTTTTTCAAATTGTCATTAAGACTGCAAAAACTATTCGTACTTTGAAAATAAAGGATCTACATTAAAATATTTCAAAATTTACATAAAATATTAATTACTCTATGAGGGGATAATATAATATGCAACTATTATAAACCCAACCTAAAATATCAAATTATTCTTCCTCTTAATTCACAGTTACACCATTTAGAAATGTTGTTTTATGTCTACTATGTCATAAACCTAGTTGTTGGCTGTTCAGAAATTACCATGAGTAAAAAAACAATAGTGATGTTATAAAGCGTTTGTATTATATATTGCACCCCCACTCTATGGGTATGTCATTTTTCTACAGATCCATTAGCTGATATCAGGTAACATATATTTTGTACTGTAAATTACACCAAAAGGATCTTTTGTAATGCCTTCAAATTTTTGTTTACAGAGAAACAAGCAATCAGAGACTGTCAGAATCACAAAAAAACTCAGCATCCCACAAGTCACTCAGAAAACTGCATATTACCAGCAATAAAATGGCTGCAGGAACCTTAACATGACCGTGTTTATTCACACAAAGATCCAGCATATGTGTGTCTTATATTAAAAAAAAACAACTCGCACTTGACACAAGAGTGTTTGGTTAGAGGAACATTCTTTGCTACTAGAGTTCATGGTATCTTGGTTATATCTCATTCTGACACTTTAATTAAAAACTTAGAGTTAGTGCTTTTATCTTTTCTATTCTGTGAAAAATGCAAGTATTAGTTTAGTCAAGGTTTCTAAAAGCATTCAGATACTTCAAGATGCAGAGAGTACTGTAGTAGGATTTACAAAAGCTCATAGAAACTAATCAGGAATTTAATAGCCAGGTGCTTTTTACAATCTCACTGGGTGGATATTCGCATTTTCAGCAGCCCCAAAATGCAAAAGCTGAGCTTTATAGGCTCTAGAAGAAAAATAAGGGTATTTATTTAATCTTTTCAGTTCAATAAAATTGAATACCCCTTGAAACTTCATTTATTTCGTTGTTTATATCTCTGATTCAGATTGCTTTGCTGTTTATGTAGCAGTGCAGTGAGGATCTTCACATGCATTAATGTAATTCAGTGCAATTTATTTTTCATAGTGGCTTTTATATCATATACTCTGAAACCATCAATTTTCTGAATGATAGACTGCATGACATTGGACAATGCATGGTAAAGAAAACATTTGGTTTTCTTTTGGGAATAGATAATTTTGTGACATTTGGGGAGGAAAAGGTAGTATACTGTATTTCTAGCATAACATAACAGTCTTTTGATGTTGCCAATACTAAGTGAAAAAAAGTAATAAAGAAATACGTAGTAAGATTAAAATATGAAAACCATGTAATGGATTTGGTTATATGGGCGCATACAACCATACAACCAAAATCAAGGGAGATTTTGCTGACCATTAAATTAAAATCGCCGTGTTCTAAAAATGGTGTTTGGTGATTGGTGGAGGGGTTTGCCTTTTTGTGGGCAGTTATGTGAAATTTCCTGGCAACATTAAGAGTAGATCTGGTGGATATAGCTTCAACGAAATTACCTCAACTGGAAAATAATTTTTTGGGGTCACATTTTTAATGGGAAAACATCTTTCTGTGAAGAGGTTACTATGGATAAGGGTGAGCTGTTGGTGAATACAAAAGAGAGAAATGCCTCAAGATTTAAAATAAGGTCCTGCAAAGCAGTGATGGAGTTTCAAATCCTCTAGTATAGTCAGCGTAGTATGTTCTACATTGATTATCTGATTATGGGACTATTGAATGTCATAGGAGGATTTTCTCTGAGTCTCTTCTCTTGACTAATTCCATTCTACATAGGATATCCACTATGCCTTTGGATCAGATTACTGTAATCAATACAGATTTGAAAGAATCTGGCAGAGAAAGATCTTGAACTAGAAAATATCACACACAGTAATAGTGCTTTTAACCATTTAGTAGTAGGAGATTTCATTTCAGCTTTTTAGTGAAAAAGAGCAAGCTGGTGAGGTTTGGGGTTCTTTTTTTTTTTTCTTTTGTAGTTTTGATCGTAGTGGTGAGAGATTTTAATACCACTTTATTTCAATAAAGTACAAACATTATTTTCTGAAAGCTCACAATAACAGCCCCTTAATTCCCAAAAAGTGTTCACCTGGTCTCAAAAAACAATGGCTATGAGGAGGCATTTCATTTATTATTAAATATAGGTGTTCTGTAGTCTCTGATATTTCATGTAATGTGAAATTGCGCTTTCAAGGATTCAAGAGCTGGAACATCTAGAGTCCAATAGGAATAATTTCACTTCTCTTTGCTGCTTTGTTTCTATCTCAGGTGAGAATTTCTGAGCTTTTTCTCTGCTCCTAAAATCAGAGAGAGGAAAGGAGAGAAATGGGAACATACTTCAGACAAATGGGGGGAAAGTACAAGTAAAATTTTGCCTGGCTCCATCCATTACAAGACTAGGTGTGTTTAACTCTTCAGGTACTCAAGAAAAGGAAAGGAATCGTAGCTTCATTTCTCCTGGGCACATATGTATATTCTTAAAATATAAAATAAAAACTAACTTTACAAAATTATCAAAATGTTACCTTCCCAAGGAGAATTTTGACCACCTGATTCCTGAGGTTCACGGATGTCAAAACATATTTGTTTGCTTTCTGAAACTGTTAAAGAGGATCATTTCTCCAGATTGATTGGCTACTGAGAAGACTTTAGCAATGAAATATAACTCATTAACTGCAGCTGAAACCTAAAACAGATGCCTCCATGACAGTGTGGCTTTTAAATTTTGCTAACCCTGTCTAGGCCTGGATTTAACTTGTGGGATTTGGTCCAACACTCTGTGTTCACAGCCTGTGGTATTATTATCTTCCACATATTCCAACATACATTTGAGATCCAAAATGGCTGACCAGAAAACACAGCTGGATATAACTGTTGTGAAAAGGGCATTCTGATAATTCACATCCTGAAGTTTGATGGGGTGACACTGCCTCCACTGATTGAACGTGTGCGTTATTACAGATGTAAGGAAAAAATTCCACAGGAGCGGCCCAAAAGGGGAGCAGTTTGCCCAGAGAACAGGCTGTGCAGTCTCCATCCTTGGAGGTTTCAAAGAACCAACTGGATAAAGCCCTGAGAAACCTGGTCTGACCCTGGGGTTGCCGCTGCTTTGAGAAGGGGTTGCACTGGAGACCTCCAGAGATCCCTCCCAGCCTGAATTATCCTATGATCTTGTCAGTATCAAGTCTGTTTGCACTTTGCAACAGTGAAAATTTCTCCACTGGTGCACGGTTCCCAATATTTCGTTCTTCTTGCATAGACACACACATACGGATTGCTTAAAAAAATTATAATTCATAAGATTTTGAATGGGGTAATACTCAGTGCCTTAAATCAGTCCACGGCTTTATCTATACAGAGACCAGCTGGGGAATTACCAGTGCACAGTGTGGGTATGCACAGTGCCACAAACCCTTAAAAACTGGTTGCATTACAGTTGTAATTTTTAAAAAATCTTGGTTTTAATCCTTAATCACAATTATTCATTCCATATATGTTGCTACAGTCTCTGAAAAGAATGTATCTTTTATCTTCAAGTAGTTAGGATATATACCTTAGTAATATAGCTCAGAGTTGAAAGCATACAGGTTTTCAGGAAAGATCATTGAAATGTCATACATTTAGGCTTAAAATTTTTGGCTCTGAAAAGCAAGATGGTTTTTCGTGGAGCGCAGCAGTTTACCTCCCCTGTAACACAGGGACAAAGAGCACTTACTCCACTCTTTCCGTAAGGAATGCTGCATCCATCAGAAGCAGTTTTCATCTGAGAATCCCGTCTTCACTCTGCCCAATGAGAAGAAAGTTCTTTGGAGATATTTTAGCATTTTCATTCATATGTAACAAATCCAGCATGTTATACATTCAAAATGAGTTAGCGATATTTATCAGGGAAAAAAATATCAAGATGATGAATTTTATATTTGTGCCGAGGAGAGAAGACTCTCAAGCTTGTTCAGCAAAGACCACAGTTTTGTATCTCTGCATGTCCACTCTCAAAAATGGGGAACTATAAGAACAGACTATGGCATAGACTACATTTGACCTGACTGGTACGAAGAAACTAGAATTAGGAAATTGCATTCTAGGAATGCAATTCCTGGAATTGCAACTAAGAATATATATTTTAACCCCATTTTTAGCTTCCCATGTAATACACATTCTTTTACAAGGAAGATTAAAGCATCACTTTCTTGCTAATTATTTAATTAGATGGACAAAATGAAGTCATTTTTATAACCTGTGGGATATGGGTAGTCCTTGGGACTATGGACTCTCGAGATATCAGATGTAGCTAAAGACAGGCTAATTGAATGCTTTTTTAAACCTAGTTTATACTTCTAAATAGCTGCATACAGGATGTGAAAGTTATTGTAGAAAATATTGCGTGTTTGCACAGTAATAGCAGTTGAGTAATACTCTTCATTACTAATACTGCATCAAAATCAAATCCTAATAGTCAATTCAGTCACATCCCTTTGTTTTACTAAAATAATATGATTAATAGATTTTGGAATCTTTTCATAAATACACATGTGAACATTTTCTTATTTTACATTTCCAATTAATCTAATTTATACTTTTATTTCCAAGCTATTTCTGTTGGTGTACACCTTATATCTTATTTAATGCAACATACTGTATTGGTTAACATTACACCCACATTACTCATATTGTAATACCACTCTCACACTGGATGGATTTATTCCTCAAGGTTTATATATGTGTGTGTGAGCCATTCACCCTTGACTCTTATTATAGCAGTGGAGAGAAGTCAGCACTTTTAGGGTGCCAGTCATCTTGATATGTTTTCCATGACTGCTTTAGTAGGAGATGAATTACACCCAGAAAGTACTCATTTGCCCAGTTGATTTTAGGCATGCAAAAGGTGACTGGCTCAGATGTAGATGTTCTCACTGCAAATGCTGATATTTGATTAGATGTATCACCCCCCAAAACCCCAACTGTATACATATAAATAATTTTCAATAATCAGGAGGAGTACTTGCAGTCCAGTTAGCTTGTTGGTCAAAAGAGAATAAATTACCTATAGGTAAATAATAAAATGAAATAAATAAAAATCCTACTAATTATCAAAGTTCAATCAAGTATTTATGTCCTGTAATATAGCATGCATGTATTTAATGATTAAATCAATGTATTGCTACAAGTACTTATTTCCTTCCAGGAGAGGGAATTTGGGAATGTATAGGATGCCTGCTCTCTCCAGTTTTATGTTTAATTAGATTGATCCCAACCATAACGCTGCAAGCACCTTGAAAAAACCTTCTTAATACTTGATTGCAATTCATTTCTACCTCTTTATTAGCAAGCATTTCACAAAAATATTGTCTGTGTTATTTTCATTAATGATATCAATCTCTTCATGCCTATATGAAAATATCCCATTATCTATTTCGCTTTTATGACCAAGACCAATACTTTATATAGGAAGGTCTATGTTAACTGTGGCAATGAATAGAACACTTAAGCAAGCCTCTCAAAAACTTCATTAACTTCTGTTTGAATGCCTCTATTAACATGATTGCTGAAATCTTTGATGAAACAACACACACTTTAATATAGGTGCCAAACTCAGTGACCAGGGTTTTAGGATGATGGATGTGGTAGTAGATCATATTCCAGTGTTTTTTTCTCCCTAGAGCTGGTTAGTGTTCCCATCAACTAGGAATTACAAACTTTTAGGACCATTGCCCAGCGTCAGTACTAAGCACTGACTTTGCCAACACTGTAGCTAAATTTCTGAAGCTCGCTGTCTACAGAACATCTCTGTCAGCTCTGCAGCACAAGTCAGTCTCCATCTCTGTGTCGAAAATAGACTGTAAGGAAAAGGATTCATTGCAACCTACTTTCTATTTGAACTGGTGACTGTGGTACCTAAAATGGTGCGTATTTTGCTCACTTCAAATATATCATTTAAAAAAAACAAAACCAAAAAAACAAAACAAAAAAAAAACAAACAAAAAAAACCCTATTTAAACACTGGAAGGTGAAGCTCTCCAGGCACCTTGTGGATTAGTTCATAAAAGAAACCTTTGTAATAGGGGAAAAAAATCTTTCTGATAACAAGACTGTACTTTGGGCATGATCACCTGTGTAGAAAAATACTGTGGCGTGAGATTTGCATTTGGGGTTTTGGGTGGGAATGAATTCCAGTACAAGGTGAATTATACAGCTTGGTTTTTTTCTTGTAGAAATTACAGCCCAAAAAATTACTACCCCTGAGTGAACAGATCCAAAATGTATGATGCAAGATATAACACGAGAAAAAAAAAACAACATTTTGGGACCATGCCTTCCTGCTACAGAGGGATGAAGTATTGGTATGGATATAGCTTGTACTGCACTTCTTGCTGTTACAGATAAAGTTTATATTTCAGGGATTTTCCAAAGGCAAATAGCAAGAAAATGTAAATAAAATATAAACTATTTACTTTGGTGCTGGGTTTGTCCTTGGTAGGTCCTGTCTTGCTTCAACAAAATGACAGGCTGTCAAGCAAGAAATTTATAATTTTCAGAGTTTCTTTTGTTCCTTCTTTCATCTCTGGTATGTCACTTTAAATGGTGGAAACCTTTTTCTTTGTTATTGATCTCAAGGATTTTTGGGGGGAAGTAGAGAGATTTGTAACAAAACACACTAGAAGGGCCTATGCAGCAGTGGTCTCTTCTGAGTTCTCTTAGTGTGGAAAGAGAGCATGGTGAGAAAATGGATACAGGTGAGACATCCGTGTTGTGAATCATGGAATCAGGGAATTGTCAGAGTTGGAAGGGACCTCTAGAGATCCTCCAGTCCAACTCCCCTGCCAAAGCAGGGTTGCCCAGAGCACATCACTCAGGACTCCATCCAGGCAGGGCTTGAAGGTCTCCAGAGAAGGGGACTCCACACCCTCCCTGGGCACCCTCTTCCAGGGCTCTGCCACCCTCACCCCAAAGAAGTTCTTCCTCAGATTGGAGTGGAACTTCTCATGTTCCAGCTTGTGCCCGTTGCCCCTCGTCCTGTCACTGGGAACCACTGAAAAGAGTCTGGCTCCATCCTCCCTCAAACCACCCTTTAGGTACTTGTAAACATAGATGAGGTCTCCCCTCAGCCTTCTCTTCTCCAGGCTAAAGAGCCCCAGCTCTCTCAGCCTTTCCTCATCAGGGAGATGCTCCAATCTCTCCATCATCTTGGTTGCCCTATGCTGGACTCTTTCCAGAAATTCCCTGTTTCTCTTGAACTGGGGAGCCCAGAACTGGATGCAGTATTCCAGTTGTGGCCTCCCCAGTGCAGAGCAGAGGGGAAGAATGACCTCCCTCCACCTACTGGCCACACTCTTCCCTACGCAGCCCTCTGGCCCTCTTGGCCACAAGGGCACATTGCTGGCTCCTGGTAAGTTTGCTATCCACTAGGAACCCGCAGATCCTTCTCCTCAGTAGTGCTTTCCAGAAGATCCACCCCTCACCAAAGTTAGAAGATGTAAGAAGAAATGAAGATGTAAGGAAGCTGACTTCTGCAAGTTCCTACAACCCTGAAGTGCTTTCCCGGCCATCAGCATTTCCTCCACCTGCTAAAAAAACTTGAAGAAAAATCCCTCTGTGTGTTCTTCCCTCTCATCCTGGCTGCTGCCAGAGTAGCAGCAGAGTCTCTTTGCTTGTGTGTGCTTGCCTGGCAGGCAGGGGTGTTTGTCTGCTGCTCCCAGGAGGGAGGGCTCTCTCTGGCTGCACACACGCTGCTCAGCACCTCCCAGGCAGCGGCGGAGGGGACATGACCTGATCCAGCTCAGTTTCAGGGCTGAAACGGAGGGTCTGCAGTAGCAGCAGCAGAAGCTGACACATCCAAGCCACCAGAGAGGCTGGGGAGTTGTTTGTCCGAGCTCTTAGGAGGACAGTTTTCTTCCCGCTCAATTCACATTTGGACAACTATCCTCACAACTGGGACGGGCGAAAAGTATTTTTTTAATCGAAAGCCTGACCTTTGCAGAGGTGATGACATTTTTCCAAAGGGAAGACGCCTTTTTCTTAATGTGTGAGTATTTTTTCAAGCCGCGTACTTGCGGCGTACTTAATATTGTCCACAGTTTGTAGGGGGGAGAGAGAGAAAGGAAAGGAAAGGGGAAGCAAATATGCTTTTAAACACGGACACAAATTTGAACACTAGTGCTGCATCTCTAGCTGGGTTTAGGAATAGCAATTTGAGAGGGTCTCTGAAGTCACTAAGATAAATCCCCTCCTGTCACATTTTACTTTGCATTAGCACAATAGCAGGTTGCTTACAAATAAGCAGTAGCACATTCACATGCAGTAACTCTCTGTTGATCAGAGATGTACATTATGCATTCTTCTCATCATGTATCTATTGACTAATGGAGGGTCTCTGCGTTGTAGAACTTTATTAAAGGTTTGTTTTTCAAATAAAATTATTATTCATTAGACATCCAAATTGTCAGGAAAGTATTGAATGAATAAAGATGTACCTGTGAAAATATCATTTCTTCAGGTGGTGTAAACAGATTTAAGTCCATCAAAGCCAAAGGGTTTAAGCTGATATTCACCAATGTACATCTCAAACAATTTAAAATTTCTAGAAATTTAATTAAACCCTGGCCATCACCAGTTTCTTTGGTTTTCCTTCTGTTTATCCCTCCACAGTGTTTATAATGATATGTGACATTAACTTGTATTCTGTAATGACAGACAAATAAATTTACTGTTTATGCTGTTGATTAGAAGCACCGTAAGAAGGATCCTCTCTTTTCATACATTCTAGACCAGCTGCAGTCGTCCCATCTCTATCTTGACCTCAGACTGCTAAAGTTCCCTGTGGCTTGGTTGCAGGCCCTGTGGTGTTCATACAGTTTTACAGAAGAAGAAAAAATAAGAGGCATTTGTCAGTTGAAGTGTTATGCACTTCATCCCAATCAGATCAATTTTTAAATCTTTCCAGTGAGAAATCAAACTCCATTATTCTTATTCGTCGTTACGTGAAGGTACAGTTGCACAGGTAATTTTTGCCCAAAAGGTAGCAGCATTAATTAAAGGATTTGGCTTTATATATGAAAAAACAGCATCTAACCGACAATATTTGAGCTCCACCAGTTTCCTGGATGTGCTTGTTTTAGGCTTCGGCCAAAGAGAAGGAGTTCATTGCTCGGGTGTTGGATTTCCTCAGCTGCAGAGCATGGACAGACAGCTGTGACTGGCCCACTCCATCACCAGTGCTTCCAGCACGCTTCCCATTAAAGGCTGAGCTCCTGGCCCACCCTTGGTAGTAGGATACAGTTGTTTTCCTGTTTGTTTTGAGTAATGCCCAGAGCATCATGATGAGCAACTGCTCCTTTTTTCTGATACGCCTTATGCAAAAAATCAGAACTTTGATACTGTTTTGTCTTGTACCTAATATATGGTTGGCAACCATGGAAAAATGAAAAATGTTGTTGACATGAATGCCTTTCATATGATTACTCATGTCTGTTTGAGGCAATGTCCTGACTATCTAACTTCCAGCTATTCAAAATCTCAACTCCTTTTCAACCATACTGCTAAAAGCCACAGTTTGATAATATTTCTCTTAGGTATTCTCACCTTCTGTCCTTGCAGCCTTCCACCTTGTCCTAGTGGGGTTGAACCCAACCATCCCAGCCAAGTATTTTCCCTGCTCAGCTGTGTTTCTGCAGCTTCAGTGTTGGCACTGTGATGGGAATAAGGGATCAACCACTAAGCTAGTATGCTGTTGCATTAAGGGTATATGAAAACACAACTTCAGTTCCCCGAATAACCAGTGAAGAGGAGGAGGAAGCTTTGAATATCTCCAGAGCGGGTGCTTCCATTTTAGTTAGGAATTAAAGTATGTCACTTGGGCAAACAGGATCTTTCTTTGGGAACTTAAAGGCACTGTGTCTCTTCCTTGACTATATGTAAATACTGTGGATGCTTCCTTGAGAAGGACAGCTTCAGTGAAGGTAGATGGTTCCTAACTTTGTTTCTTTCTGTTATTAAAGCGCTGTCCTCTCTGCAGTTTCTCAAACTGTCTGAAAAGAATCACTCCTGAATGAAAGCAGTCACTGAGTAAAGCTGGAAAGTCTGAGCAAAACTTGTCCATGGAGGGAAGCAAAGATCCCTCCAGTTACCATCCTGAATTGTGAAAGTGCTGGAAAATCTCAGAAGTCTGATTTGTTCCTTTCCATCTGAAACACCAAAGATTAGTGGTGGCTTTCTATAGCAAAGAAATTGTGCCTTCCAGTCCTGGAGGCAAGCATACGCATCATAATAAGTGTTCATCACATGGAATCCTCGCATTTATTCATAGAATCATTTAGAATTGTTTAGGTTGGAAAAGACTTTTAAGATCTTAAAGTCAAACCAGGTATTTTGGGAAATGTTAATGTTCTAGCATCTGCTATCTCTTCACTTGCTGTAGGAGAATACAACAGTTGTATATGCCCTATCCTTCATCTTTGCGCTCAAGACCCACTTCTGGTTAGAGCGCTGAGACCCAACTCCATTATTCTTGACTTCGTAATTTCATATCATTTGTGTCTTTTCTTCCCATTCTAGTTAATTAAGGTTTTTC
This sequence comes from Tringa tobata, assembly GCA_033628505.1. NCBI lineage: Eukaryota > Metazoa > Chordata > Aves > Charadriiformes > Scolopacidae > Tringa > Tringa tobata. The sequence goes on along the minus strand of JAHREE010000576.1, from coordinate 490,601 downwards.
TCCTCATGCCTGACATTTTGGTACTTGATTTTTTCTCCTAACACAAAATTACTGACACATTTTTATTTACAACCTTTCTTGAAAAAGAAATCATATGAATAAAATATCCGTACATGCTTCTCCTTATCCAAGATGATTTCCAGCTGGTAAAACACCTATAAATATGATGAAAGTTGAAATAACATAAAAATATTAATTCTTATATTTGATACTTAGAAACTCTTGTGAAAAGAAACATATGAATATGCATATAGGAGATCATTGACTATTTATCATCACTTTGACAGTCATAGCTCCTTATATAGTAGCACTTCCATGCTTTCCTGTTTTGCAGTTTCTGGCTGCTAATTAAACAAATTAGGTGAATAATGTAGCAAAACAAGCTGAATACTCAAGTAAAGCAAGTAAAAATCCTTTTGCTCATAGAGAGATGTATTAATTTTGTATTACTCTTCCGTAAGAAATTATGTAAAATCTATTACTTCAAGCACTGAAAATATACATCCCACAACGATAGAAAAAGCAATGCAAGGAAAAAAAATATTTCTTTTTTTTGTAAGGGCGTGATAAGGACTGCAGAGAGTCTTTTACCCATCTATATTGCATATTATTTCCCTCCTACAGTCAGTGGGATGAAGGAAAAGTGAGTTATGTAAAGCTCCCAGTAATTAAGCTGTCTTGAACTGGTGAGCTAGTACATCAAAAGATAAAATGACCACGAACTATAATGCAGTCCACTCCAAACTACTTTCATTATTCTTGTAATGCAGAGCAAGAATATTGTTAAATTAAAACAGGTTTGCTTGAATAAATTTAATCTGTGCGCACACAGTATATTATTGCTCATTTTCAGAGCTTTCAAGTCTAACTCTGTAGCCATTTAATTTTTGTTGTTAGGGTTTTTTTTCCTTTAAATCTCTGATGTCCAAAAGCATTTCCAGCTTTTGATGTTGCATTTATGAAGAATGGCCACTAGAGTGCTGCAGGTATCCATTGAAGCTGCAGTTGTGTACATTTACCATCAGTATTTCAGTTTCAGATGTATTTTTAATATATATATCTCACATATGTTTTTTTAAAAAGTTGATTTTGGTGCTAACTGTATTCCTGAAATCCTTTAGGATGGCTATGAGTAAACTGAGATCTGATTTTTTTGTCTGTATAGAGAAGAAGGGTATGACTGCTTACTAGGTCATCCACAACTGGCTAATGGTTTAGAGGATGGATAGTTACATTAGATGTCATTGTCTTCTAAAGGGCTACTGAGTAAAAACTGTTAAAAACCCATTTTCTTGTTCAAGCTGTCTATAGCTTTATTGATACAACTACAATGTGTGTGCTTGTATAACTAATTAGTTATCCTCAGTGTCCATTTCTGAATTAATACCAACAGAAGATACAGACAAAACTTGTTTCTGAAACCTGTTTGAGTGTTAATACGAAACTCGTCATAGAAACCTCAGTCCATACTCAAAGTTTTGGCCAAATCTATCAAGCAGAACCAGTCCAATAAGGAGTCACAGTCTTCCCTGCCAGAAGGGATATACTCACCTTCCCTGAAATAAGCCCCGAACCCAGTAAGAGCCACTCACCCCAGACACAGGGCTGTACTTTCTTCTGAGTGATTAGTCCCTATTACAGCAGCAGTTGTAAGAGTAGTGGCCTGACCAGGAGAGATGGTACGAGACCCTTTGCTAGAGCCTATTAAGTGTTGAGGAGAAGCCAAGTGCCATCTCATGTTTCTGTGGTTTCAAGGCTGACCTTGGCCCCATATAGTTCAGCAAAAGTCTCCTGGTCAGAATCCTTCACAGCCACAAGTCAGAGGATGGGACTGAAGCAAAAAAACCTGGCAAAAGCAGTTTGAGATACTACAGTTCTGACCGTCTGCTTTAACTCAGTCTAGAAGAGCTATAAAATATCACTTTAAAGCCACAAGAAGACAAGGCCAAAATATTACTCAAAGGTTAGGAAAGGGAAGATTAAAGTTGGGAAGTCTTGTCAGAGAGAAACCGATACCAGGGTGAAGATGAAAACTGAGCACTTCCAGTCCGCTCTGAGGAGTCTGTCAGGACACAGCATGGGAAAGGGGACTCCTGGGAAAAATAGATTAAGAAACACAATAACAGTTAAAGAATTGGACAAGCTGGCATTGCAAAACACTGTTACAAGAGAAAGCCTAAATAAATCCTTGTAAGACCCTGAAAGATGAGGAAGACTGAGGTCACTGTAACTATGGCGACCAGCAAAATGGACAGAAGAAAAGAACAGGCAAAGAAAACTGAAACCAGAATGATCTGACACACACACACATGCTCTTTCTGATCACTCAGGGGAAAAGGAGAGTGGAAGGAAGGAGAAAAAGCATTTCAGTGATAAGCAGAGAAGGGCAGGGTTTCTTTTACCTTCCTCCTTTGGCTCGTATTAAATTCCTTTCCATTTCTCACCCTCTGCCCTAAATTGACAGTGTCAAACTCTGCTGTAAAGCTAATGAATGATGTGGTTTTAACCTGTTTGATGTTTAATATATCTTTTTAAATGTCACCTTGTGTCAGGAATTTCTAATCATATGCTAAGTCTTTTATCAACCTTACAATCTTTTTGCACTTTTATACTGATCTTGCATGGTAAACTTAAAGACCAAGTATGGAAATTTCTGAAAATCCACAGATGTCAGGCTATCTCAAACACAAGGATTAGTAAGGATTTACCTAATCACCAGTGTGGAATTAATCCATGGAAACCTATGAGAACAGGTTGGCTCAGAAAGTATAACCAGTATGCCAAATACTTCTTTCATTCAAGTGCATGCCAGCCCATTGACTGATGTCATACTATTAATTTATCCATTCAAGACATTTGTATTTTAAGTGATTTGATATTTTGGTGCAGAAAATAACCGTCTGTGATTGTGGTGAGGTAGGGAAAAGTGAAATAGAAATGCTCTATGTCCTAAGGAAGGAGAAAGGGGAAATCTATGACCCAGCTCTTGGCATAGAGACAGGGAGCTCTTTGCAGCCACATGAACACCTGTGAAGTCAAAGATGCCTTGTCTGGGCAAAAAAAAACTTGGTCTGTGGAGTACTTTGAAGGCACAGAGCTCAAAAGGGCCCAGCACCCTTGTGGCCACACTGGCTCACGTTCTGTGCAGTGTGGCACACCAAAATACCTGGTGTCAAGTGTTTCTGGTTCAAGCTTCTTAGCAGAAGGCAGTACCAGGCTGTTCACAAAGTGAGAGTACTTCATAGCTTTTCGGAAGTAAGGTAGCTGTTCAACCACAGTGGAGTTTTTAACCTTTGAAAAGTCTACGTTGGTGCCAATAGGTACTCAATGACTTAGTTTAAAAGAAGTTTTCTTCTGGGACTTGGAAAAGTTTGACTCTCAGTAATTAATGAAAAAGATTTTTTCTGTTGTAAGACTTCAAAAAATAACAATATATGGCTTTGCTCAGCTACAGCTCTAAGTTCCAGCTTGATCTCTCTCAAGACAACCAGTATTGAGATAAATCTGTCACTCAAACTTGTCCAGTGCTTGTGCTAAGCTTCTGCTCAGAGGAAAACGGTGTATTTACCTTACTCTGCTGTATCTGTTGCTAGAAGTGAGGCTAACTTTGTTTTCTACTTTACTTTTTTTACAGATAATTGAGTGTCCAGAATGTGAAGGAGTAGTGACGTGACAAACTAGGACTAGGCCTGCAGGGGCCTTCTCCCAGTTATTGTATGATTGGAATCAGTGTACTGATAAGAAAATTTTTAAAAAATTTTCATAAGACTTTGACTTCCATGACAAAGAGTGACAAGCTCTTGTCTATATGCATTTAGGACTCTACGTATATCCCTCTGAAGCATTGCATCTGTTGATTTCACAAAACTCCATAAGGGATGTTTGTTCAGAATAAAAAAGTAATTTTTCCTTTTAATCTAGGGCTAGTTGAAAGTCCAGGCACTCTGTAAACTCCTCTCTAATTCCCCCAAGTGACTTAAATTTTCTGACATTTTACACGTAGCTGAGTTTCACTCCGGGTGCAGTAGTAGGCTCTAAGGAAACTGCATTGCTTTACTTGAGAGACGCTTCTGTGGAGAGGGAGAAGGAACAAAACCCAAGAATCAGGAAAGGTGTGATGAGAATTTTTGGTGATCCGCAACTGAGTGCAGACAACAGTTTAGGGCCAAAGTTGTATTTGTTATCACTCATATTCCATTGGCATCTAAACACGGATAATTCTCAAGATTGGTTCTATTCTAGACATCTCCCTGCACGCCAAGATTTTAATTGACATGTTTCTTCAGCAGGATGTTTAGTCAGACATGAGCAGTGATAAAACAGATTTTCCTCTTTCCCCTTACTTGTCTCTGTTATCTTCTTTTTTTGTTCTCAGTAGAACTCTTGGGTCTGTAATATGGTCATCATTACTTCAAAAAAAATTCTTTAGATTTTCTTGTGTATGTTGTACTGAATAAATCTGCAAGGTTTAGCCACTGAGCAACATCTAAGTCCCTTGGATTTGCAAAAAGCCCAACAAATATTTTTCATATCTATTCAGAACAGTGATGCAAAGACTATTGTTACTCCTCCTTTTGACTGTATCACCTCTTACAGCATATTGCTTCAGTCACTCTGTCTGCTTTATAATGTAAAACATAATAGGCTTTTTCATTGTCAGGGTCTTCCATGATCTCTTCTATCCTATCTATCATTTCACATTTACCATGAAGACGTCAGTGCCGTCCCTGAATGTCTCACCCATCTCATTTTCAAACTTATTTTCTTCCAAAATACCTTCCTTCTTCCTTTCCCAGTGTTTCAAATGAACTCCCTGACAATGCCTACAATAAAAGTTTGCTGATCTCCTTCAAAAGTCCCTTAAGCTTCTCTTTTTGGCATAACGCCTGCAGTATTTTCACACTGTCTAGGTACCACTACTACTATGTAAAGTTCTGAAGTTTCTTAGTTTCCTCAGATTTTCATTCTGTCTGTCTCTGTACACTGTTTCTTATGCTCAAATTCGTAATTCCTGATCTGTGGGGCAAGGATCATCCCTTTGTTCAGTGTCTGCACTAGGCATAGAACAATCCACTCCTGGATGCAATGCTGATCTGTGACTAATAAAAATTTAAAAAAATCCAAACAAACAACAAAACAAACAAACAAACAAACAAAAAAAAACAACAAAGAATGGTAAGAAGAGTCTCTTTGAAGAAAGAGCTGGCTAGGTTTTCTGGTTACACTCAGCACGGAAAAGTGTCATCATATCCCAGATTCATTTACTTTAGCTTGTATGAGTGCACACACCTGTTGAACAGACATTCCAGAATGCCCAACTAAATAACTACTTCAGTAAAAGTAAAGCCTCCAAGAGAGTTACATTTTAAAAAATTTTGTATTACTAGATATCGGAGTTGTGGGGTCTAGAAATTGTGCCAGAGGTAGGACAGTTCATTACTACAAGAATATAAATTTTAATGTTTTTTTTTTTTTTTAAAGCTCCAGAGAAAACAAGGGCTCTACAGTGCAGTCAATTAAATCTTTATTTGTGATACAGTAATCCAAGAGGAGACCCACTGGGTCTGTTGATGACTGCATAGCATGGGAAAGATTTCAGTTCTCAGTAGTATTTGCTGGATCAGAATACATTATTTTTCTAAGAAGTAGAAATGAAATGAAGTATATTCTCCTTTGATTGCACAGATGCCCCCACACAATACAAAATAGGAATTTTTTAGGAGGAACAATATGTAAATAATACATCAAATTGCTAATCGGGACATCGTGAATAAAAACTGAGGACAGACAGTAAAGAAAAAATTAAATGGGAAATCAGCTAGAAGAATTCAGTAACCATTGAACATTTGCAGATAAAAGTTAATCATTTTTTAAACTACTTTTTTCAAAAAGGATAAAAACAGATTAAAATATATTTGTATCACAGATCCAGTAAAAAAAAAGAAGTAAAAACACGTTGTTTTATAAACAAAAGTAGTATTTCTGTTTGAATGTGCAAATTATTTTACAATTACTCTAATTTTATTCTTGCAACCAAAATTATGAAAGTGACTCATTATACTGTTCTACATTGTGTAACATTTTATTAATGAGGTTTTAGTTTTAGTCCCAAGCCATTAAAAACAGAGCCAATGTTTTACAAATGCAATGTAAATACTTTTGTCATGCACGGTCCACTGAATTCCAGCAAAATGTTCAGAACCAGATTAAAATACAGTTTTTAAAAACTGTAGACAAACACAATAACAACAAAAGCCTAATTAAAAGACATGTAAGCCACAAACTTTGTTTTGAGGTGACAGTAATTAACACAGAAATACAGCTTAACTCATCTTCCTAAAATAGGTCTAATTTCAGTAGCTCGTACTCTTAAAACCTCGTTAAAATCATTCTTATTAATGCCTCATAATATTTTAGATGTATGTTTTCCTGTGAAGCTTGGTAAAAAACAATGGAGGAATTTATTTCACAGTCATAATGTTGAATTTAAATAAAATATGGGTGTGAATGCACAACTGTAACCTAGCGAATAAAATGTTTGCTGTCTCAGACTTGAATTTCATATTTAGGATTTGCAGTGATGAGAATGAACGAGACTTTCTTGAATGAATGCAAATTAGTCTTGGTCACTTTTTGGCCACCCTGTCTTTCAGAATATTTCTAAACTGCAGGGAAGGACTTACTTCAGCAGGGTGCTATGATATACAAACCTGTGTTGCCCTTAGACTGGTCATCTTGACTACTGGTAGGTGTCTGGCCCCAACACCACCCAGGGAAACCGTGTCTAGAGTCAGTGGTTCCTACAAGCCTGCCGTAAGCCAGATCTCAGACAGGACAAACATTCCTGCATTGCTCTTTCCTTCTCCAACGTGCTTCTGGGCTTCATGTTCGCAGGCACCAAATGGAATTGTGCTTGGCTGTTGGTTGAACTGGCAAACAACATGGAGCTGTGCTGAGGCTTGGAAAGGCACTTCCACCTTTTATATGTAGACAACCTAAATTATTCTATTATTTCATGCTATTGCATTAATATAATGGAGAAAAAATACCAGGCTCCAAGTCACTAAATTAGAATGAACAGCTTTTTTTTATTTAAGAAATCAGTGCAGCAGAACTTGAGTAAATATGATATATTCATAATTACTTTCCTCAATAACGATAACAGCTACAAAAAAAAGCTAAGAAACTGCTTATATATCAACTCCAGTTTGGGCAAGACTTCTTGGAAAAGCGGAGAGCCAGGACTTAGTTCAGTGTAGCGTTTGATCATACGTGTAACATTGAATGTTAACCTCATGCATAGATGTTTTGAGGTTTTGGGATCTAACTGGGAAAAAAACCCAATAAACCAACAAATAAATAGCTGAAATATTTTTCTTGGGCATTTCTCTTTTCTATTTGGAGATATGTTAAGCAGCCTTTTGTTCTGAAGTAGAATATCTTTGACAAAGTCTGTCAAACTAAGAAAAGAGAAACAAGAGGTTTCGACTACTTCATGTAGAAGTGACTGCACTGCACGATTTATTTGAAGGTAACCACTGAGTCACCCTCACAGAGGATTTGACTGTTCACAAAAACATCCTCTTTTTTTTTTTTTTTTTTTTTTTTTTTTATTCTGGACATCTGAGGGCTTCTTGAGTATCACCAGATGATTCCTTTTCATCAGCTTGTTGGGAGACGTGACTCTCCTCCCAGGAGCGACGCTTCCAGTAGTCAGGAAAGCAGCTTGATGCCACTGCTGCCTGCAGCCAAGTCCCAGGTAAGCCAACGCATCCCTCTAGTCCAGCTAGAGGGATACCTTAGGAACAAAGAAGGGCAGAAGGACGCCAGAAGGGAAAGCAGCTGCCGATAACAGCAAGGCATCTGAAAGACTCAAAAAATTGTGGTGAGAAGCAGACCCCACAGGGGATAAGAAGATCTGTGTGCTGTCCCTGAGCTCACACAGGAGCAGGGATGATCACGGCGCTCAGCCTGGTAATTCCATTGCCACACACTTCACTAATGTGCAAACGCTGCGAAGGGTGGCCAAATACGCTCAGAGAAAATACCAGTGAGGAGACAAAAACAAGTCTGAATTAGCTGCCAGCCCCAGAGAAATTGCCTGGGCTGGGCTGGCTTACCTCAGGCTGGGCTGAGCTTGGCTGGGCTGGGCTGGGTTGGGGTCGGCTATCCTGCCTTACCTCAGGCTGGGTCGGGCCAGGCTGGGCCGGGCTATACTGGCTTACCTCAGGCTGGGCCGGGCTGCACTGGGCTATACAGGCTTACCTCAGGCTGGGCTGGGCTGGACTGGGCTGGACTGGCTTACCTCGGGCTGGGCTGGGCTATACTGGCCTATCTCAGGCTGGGCCGGGCTATACTGGCTTACCTCAGGCAGGGCTGGGCCAGGCCGGGCCGGGCTGGGCTGTACTGTCTTACTTCAGGCTGGGCTGGGCTATACTGGCTTACCTCAGGCTGGGCCAGGCTGGGCTGTCTTACCTCAGGCTTGGTTGGGTTAGGCTGGCTTACTTCGGGCTGGGCTGGGCTAGGCTAGAATGGGATGGCTTATTTCCAGCAGGGCCGGGCTGTGGTGGGCTGGGCTGGGCTGCAGTGCCTTAATTTGGGCTGTGCTGTGCTTTGTTGAGCTGTGATGGCTTATGTAGGTCTGGGCTTACCTGGGGCTAGGCTGGATAACCAGTTCTGGGCTCCTCAATTCAAGAGGGACAGGGAACTACTGGAAAGAGTCCAGCAAAGAGCAACGAAGGCGATTAAGGGATTGGAGCATCTCCCTTATGAAGAAAGGCTGAGAGAGCTGGGACTCTTTAGCCTGGAGAAGAAAAGGCTGAGGGGAGACCTTATTAATGCTTACCAGTATCTAAAGGGTGGTTTGAAGGAGGAGGGAGCCAGACTCTTTTCAGTAGTTGCCAGTGAGAGGACAAGGGGTAACGGGCACAAGTTGGAACATAAGACGTTCCACTTGAATATGAGGAAAAACTTCTTCACAGTGAGGGTGACAGAGCCCTGGAACAGGCTGCCCAGGGAGGTTGCGGAGTCCCCTTCTCTGGAGATTTTCAAGACTCAACTGGATGGAGTCCTAAGTAACATGCTCTAGGCAATCCTGCTTCAGCAGGAGAGTTGGACTAAATGATCTTTATGGTCCCTTCCAATTCTGAAAATTCAGTGAAATTCAGTGAAACCTGGAGCCACGTTAGGCTTGGCTGGTTTATCTGGGGCTGGGCTTCCCTGGGGCTGGACTGGGCTGGGATGACTTACCTTGTGCTGGGTTAGGCTGGATTACTTGGGGCTAGGCTGGGCTGTTCTGGCTTACCTGTGGCTGGGCTGGCTGAGTGAGGCTGATTTACCTGGGGCTGGGCTGTGCTGGGCTGAGCTGACTTACCTGGGACTGGGCTGTTTAGATGGGCCTGGCCTGGGCTGGCCTGGGCTGGGCTGGTTTACCTCAGGCTGGGCTTGGCTGAGTGAGGCTGATTTACCTGGGGCTGGGCTGGGCTTCGTTTACTTACCTGGGGCTGGGCTGAGATGTCTTACCTCAGGATGGGATGGGATGGGATGGCTTATATTGGGCTGGGCAGTCTTATCTGGGCTGGCTTGCCTGGGCCTGAGCTGAGCTGGGCTGGCCTGGCCTGGTTTTCCTGGGGCTTGGCTTGGCTGGCTTACCTGGGGCTGGGTTGGCCTGGGCTAGCATACCTGGTGGGCTGGCATACCTGGGCTTGTCTGGGCGAGGCTGACTTAGCTGGAGCTGGGCTGGAATGGATGGTGAAATTTTTGAGTCTCTTAGTTCTGGAACTACTCTCCACGAACAAGGTTGGTAAGTTATTCCCTCCCCTAGTCTTGTTTCCTAGGCTTAAAAAATTCCCCTCGCTCTGTTTTCCCTAGAAATAATGTTTTATAAATCACAGTGCTCTCTAGATTCTTCAAATAATCCATGTCTTTCTCAAAGTAGAGCACACCACAGTCCACCTGAGGTCTAAACTGGGCAAGCAAACTTCTACGGACTACAGCAAAGGCATTTTTGGCAGCAAGCCCACTGTCCACCCTCCTGCTTACCTCCTGATTACCCCTTCTAGGAAAGCATGATATCAGCTTCATCTTGGGGTACAATATGACTCCCGAAACTGCTCTGAAGAGCAGTCGATTGTTCCTATATAATTAGGATGCTGGGCTGACTCTCATACTTGGGGTTCCAAAAAGGCAAGAAAACACTGGGGCCGACCTGTGTCTGTGCTCTCGAAACTTCAGAACTGCCTCTGTAGGTCAGCACATTAATACTACATGAATATTACTTGATTTCACTGTAGCAAGGCTAAACCTAACAATATCTACTGTTTAAAACCTAACGGTCTGGGAGACATTCATATTTTCTGATGTTTGAATATGTGCAATGAAACAATTCAATTTTGTCATTAATGTGAAGGAAAGATTTTCTGAAGAAAATGAACATGTTTAGAAGTGAATGACTCAATAATTTAAGATCATAATAAAATAAATACCTCCAGTGTTTTGAGTGAAATAACGGTGATTGAAAAACTAACAGCATGTTGAACTAGTTTGTCAAAAAGGCATATAACATTACCCAACTCAATAAAGAAATGTACTTGGTTAACCCCATGAAGGAAAACATTGTGATGTGTATCCTGTTACTCACTGAAGACATTTGTCTTGTGTTGCCTAGACAGACTGTCACCATGTTCTCATCCATCTTAGTTACTCATAGCATACAACAGAACTATTGATTTGTATTCATCCTTACACAAATCATGAAGGGATTTCAGCACTGATAGACAATTCTGTTGTATTCCTGTGCATAGCAATTGCTAAGGGAGGTAAAATTACTTATCAGGCAGCAGCAGTAAATTTTACTGTGTCTGTTGTTTACCATGCATTAAAATAAGAAAATATCAAGTTATGGTATACCGATTCCTTAATGCGATTATTCCGTTTAATACACATTTGTGATTAGTGTTCACAGTACCTCATTCGAGAGAAACATGCATGGAGAAGCTTGTAACACTATTGTGTATGTCATTCCTAATTTAGGTCAACTGATAAATTGAGATTTTTTTACCCTATACCTTAAGTTAATAAAACCAATTTATTTGTCTCTAAAGTTTAAGCAACTTGGAAAACAGAAAAGTCAGGCTGTGCATCTGACTGCTTATTTTAACTTTGTAAATTTAAAAATATCTTTTCAATAGCTAAATAGATCTGTGATTTTTTTTCCTGTCATGTTCAGTGCGAGTGCATACTTAAACCACACTGAGCAAACAATTTACGAATTCAAACATTAAGGAGCCCAGAGGGTGAGCCACTACTAAGTCTTTAAAGTTCAGACTCAATGTCCTGGTATGTGCCGCAGGCACACAGTTTCTCAAATACAGAAACATACATAACAGAAACTAGTTCACTCCGATTAACAATACCCTTCATTCCTTGTCCTGTTGAAATGCTGCAAAAAAATGTACGAAGAAGAGTCACAGAATCACATGGGGTTGGAAGGGACCTCTGGAGATCATCTAGTCCAACCCCCTGCCAGAGCAGGTCCACCCAGAGCAGGTTGCACAGGAACGTGTCCGGGCAGGTTTTAAATGTCTCCAGAGAAGGAAACTCCACCACCCTCCATGTTCAGTCACGTTCTTGGACATTTTTTTGCAGCACTTCAACAACTACACAGCAGTTTTGAAGGCAGAGCTTCCCTTTTCTGCCTCAAATAGGCAAAGGAAGCATTACACAGAACGCTGCTTGAACATAACACAAATCCTTAAAGTTGCCCAATTTTAACTTCATTAACACTCACGCTAACGAGCAGCTAGGAGCCTGCCCGGCTGGGAGAGGGCTGTCTGCTCTGCCCCAAACCCTTCGCACAGCCCAACAGGGCCAACAACCGCCTGGTAGCGCAGCGTGCCGGTAACCTATAGATTTCCAAACACAATGTTTACCTTGTCATAAAATACTTATGATACTAATAGGCTTTTTCAGCAGGCAGAGATGATATTCAGGGTACATAAGCAGTGACTCAGGACATTTATACTGATCAGTCTCTGCCAAGTCAAACAAATGAGAGCGTTTTCACTGCTCTTTCAGATCAATATGTATTTCGTTTCTGGAAACTGTTGGCCTACATCTCAGCAGAAGTTATCTGAGGCATGTGTAATCCCAGCAAGGAAGCCATAAGAATTTTCAGGCATAAATCACAGAGTCACAGAATGATAAGGGGTTGGAAGGGGCCTCTGGAGATCATCTAGTCCAACCCCCTGCCAGAGCAGGTCCACCCAGAGCAGGTTGCGCAGGAACGTGTCCAGGTGGGGTTTGAATGTCTCCAGAGAAGGAGACTCTGCCACCTTTCTGGGCAGCCTGTTCCAGGGCTCTGCCACCCTCAAAAGAAAGAAGTTCCTCCTCATGTTTAGGTGGAACTTCTTACATTCAAGTTGGTGCCCATTTCCTCTTGTCCTGTCCCTGGGCACCACTGAAAAAACACCGGCCCCATCCTCCTGACACCCACCCTTTAAGTATTTATAAGCATCGATCAGATCCCCCTCAGCCTTCTCTTCTCCAGACTAAAAACAGCCTGGCCCTGCCCAGCCATGAGGCCCACTAGGCCGGGACCACCTGGAGGCTGAGATGGAGACCTGTCCCTGTTCACAGAGAGGTGCCCGATGCCTGGGGATGGGGCTGCCCCGGTGCCCCCCGGCCACCCTGTTCCTGGCTGAGGGGGTGGGACGGGCCCTGGCTGCCAGGCCCTGCCCTGACAGACCCTCCATGGGGACCCCCCACCCCTCCCAGCACCCGCCATGGGGAGCCCCCGCTGCACCTCTACATATAAAATCTGCTGCATAAACCCACTAATCCCATCTTCTTACGGCATTTCAGAACATTCCAACGTGTTAGATCCACTTCCAAAATCCTCTTCCCGGCCTTGGAGACACAAGATCTGAACATGCATGAAAGGAACAGTTCGCTTCCCACATGCAGAAAAATCATCTATAACGCCAAAGGGATAAAAATTATTCAGAGAGCAGATGAGGCGTTACTGAATTTTTCCTGAAATAACCTGAGCAAACAAGGTGTATATGTGTGTGTGTATATGCATATACGGATATACAGAAATATGTCTGTGCACACACTGCGTTTATATGCACATCTCCTGCAGCATAATTATTGACTTGTAATACTGATGGACTTTTAAAGAAAAAAAAGATTATTAAACAGCAATTAAGTGAGCACTAGTAAGAATCCAATATATTCGACATAAATCACAGCTGTAACAAGTAAGGACAGTATTGTGTTAGAACTTCAAGCTGAGGTCAAAATGAGATTTTTCTAAAGAGAAAAGTACATAACATATATTAAAATGCAACTCTCTGGTCTGTTCCTCACAGACTGCAGTCCTAAGATTTCCGGTGTCCTCAGCATCCACTGATCATCACAGCCAGTAAGAGCTGTGATGGTTTGCTGCTTTGTAAGGAATTCTCAGCAATTCGCCTTTTAGGTAAGAGTGCTTGAAATTTTTGGCTAAGGTTTTCATCAAAACAATGGCTCATCATAACACAGAAGAAGAAGAAGAAGAAGAAGAAGAAGAAGAAGAAGAAGAAGAAGAAGAAGAAGAAGAAGAAGAAGAAGAAGAAGAAAAAGGTTCGTTATTAAATGCATGGAATCGATCATTGATGGCTAACACGCTGGAGTACTGTTGTCACACTTAACAATGAAAGTCCAACCAAAGCAGGTTTTATAAATGCCTTGCATAATATGACATTCAGACCTATGTGAGGTTTCTTTTATGTATACACGTGTGTAAGAGCTGCTGCAATTCTGCATGTTGAATATACATAAACATCAGTGAAGACTTCTTTGCGTGTATCATTAGCAGAATCAAAAAAAGTCTTTTTAAGATCTCAAATAAATATTGCCTGATTTGCCACATATGCTTTTAAAACCTTAGTGTTGACTGTAACAGAATACATATATTTCATAGTTACAGTGCAGTTAGAGATGTTTTTGTCTTTCATAAGAACAGTTTTCAGTGGCTCGGCATCACCATGTAGTCTTTTCATGTGACATCACAAGTGTTTCCCAGACACGCTAACAAAATATGCCTAATTATTAACAGTTAATATCCCTTATTTGTCCCTGTCTCAGTGCACACATACTTGAGACAAGAAATTGAACTATTCCAACTACTTGGCATTCCAGCATTCACATTTGAAATTACAATGTGACTGGGCATGCACTGTCTTGACACTGAAGGGGATTTGGTCTTTTCATCCCGGTCTTCCCTGGTGCTTAAAATGAGTTCTAACTATTTCCCCCAAGGGCAGTTTTAACACGATCATTTTTAGACACTCTGTTCTTCCTGTCACACCCATAGCCAAGCCAGTCTTTTCATTCTAACAAAGCCCTATGCGTTCATTTGCATGTAAGAGAGTATTAAATTACTCTACAATTCAAATATTTCAGAATAGCAGACAACAGACATAAGTCGTCTTAAATATAGGAGGCAATTTTAATACACATAATATGTATGTCCATCGCTTTTTTTTGTTATTCCAGTCAAAATGAAAAAATCCTTCTCTTTTGTTATCTTCTAATTTAATCAATCATACCACTTTTTTCTATTTTTCTTTTTTAATTTAATTGTCTTTCTGAGGAAGTGGCACTAATCAAACATAGTGCAACACAGCATAATATCATCTTCACAACACAGTTTTAGATGAACCCTGTTTGTAATGTTTCAGATTTGCCTATCAGTTAGTATAAACTGATCAGCTTGAATTAGGAGGGTTTGTATCAGCTTTTTTTCTCTATTTTCTGCATACATTACATAGATAAATAGAATAACTTAGAGACAAAAAACATGATGTTGATACCAGCCCATTAAAAATAGAATGAAAGTTAGTAATTCACACTATTAACATCAGTGGTGGATCACCTAGCATTAGATATCCTAAAGCAAAACTGGCTGATTTTCTGGCTGTAACCATCCACAATTACTGGACTCTGTAAAGGAACAGATGAATAAAAATATTACACTTTTTTACCCTGAGAATAAAAGTATCTCTTTAAGTGTTCCATCTGATCTTCAAAACAGTATATGACAACTGGTTGATAAAAATTGCTCGTTGTAGGTTTTTGACTTTTTTTGAAAAACGAAATGAATATTTTAGTTTGCAGTAGCCTTTTTATATAGTTTCGACTTTAAAAAAATGAGAGAAGGTTAGTAGTGGAAATAACTTAGATCTCCAGAATAGATCCTTTCTAAAATACAAATCAGTGAAATCCTACAATACCAGCTCTACTAATTTGTCCCACTGCTCCACAGGTAGACTTCAATTTGTAAAAGGTCAGCATGAAGTAAACCTCTGTATCCTGCAATTAGAAATTAAAGGGGGGGGGGGGGGGCAAGTTAAAATACAGAAATTGTTTCAGGTCACAACATATTTGGAACAAATGTAATAAATGCAAACTGTTTGAATATTTGAAAGCTCCCAAACGCTGACCTCAATGGGACTGGATCAATAGCAGTCAAGGAGAGGCCACTGTTCTCCTCCCCGCTGGGCCAGATGTTTCATTTTCTGCCAAGCCAGCTACTGTTAATCACTACTAAGTTTGGCTTTACTGTAGCTAGCTCAATGAAACACTATAGACAAAAATAATAACACTACAAAACATGTAAGAAGAATTTCTTTGTCCTTCCAGTGATAAATCCATAGATATTTTACAAACTTTTGAATGAATGAATGACTACATAGGATCTCAGCAGCACATGCTAATACACGTAAGTAAAAATTAGTAACTCTGTCAGGTTTTGTCATGTGCAACTGTAATAATTTCCCCTTCTTTCATATGCAACATCAATTCAGATTTGACACTTGCCACTGACCTTGATCACTACTACTGAAGATACAGGATTAGCTGTGCTAAGTAGGGAGAAAAGTTCTGATATAAATCAGTCACTACAAAACGGTTTTAGAAAAGTAAGTAGCTCTTTTGTAAAAGGTGGCACAAACAGGAATTGTTTTCTCTTCGAGAAATACTACAACATCATAAGTACAGTTTGAATTTCATCTTGGGAAAATTCAGTGGAATATGAAGTGCCTTATGAAACCAAGTTGGGAAAGATCCATGTTCATCCGTCAGTTGTCCGATGTAATGGAAAGCTGTAATTCCTGCTTTCCTGCCTATTACATTTATTTCTCTATGTCTGTGTCATGTCCCTCCTAACCTTCAGAACATTCTAGATATCCCTCCCAGATCTCTATAATCGTGCTTATACCTCTTTTTTGTACAACTACCTTTGCCCTGGGAAGCAAAGGGTAGAGATTTTGCTCCCAGTGACTCTTACTGCAGTGGATGTTAAAGTGGCTGCAGGAGGAGCAGGGTTTCATGCTTAGATTGTCTGTGGCTTTGGTATGCTGCCAGTCAAAAAGCAATAATGGAAACCCCAACAGGAAAACAGCAATTCTCTGTAGTTTATTACCCAGTCAAATCTGAAGATAATTTCCTCGCATCAGCCATTGGTATTTTCCTGGCGCCAGAACTATTCCCCAGTCAGAGTTCCTGCAAATGATGTAGGTATACAAGCTAACCCGAAGAAAGACTCCAATAAAGTTTCGTAAGTGTTTCTCAGTTAACCAAAACAAAAGATCACATATATAGGATAAAAATGAGATCTTAGTATTAGTCCTGTGATACTGGGCCATCTTGGAACTGGAAGACTGTCCTGGTTTGAGATAAAACAGAACCAATTTTCTGTTCAGTAATTTTACTTTTCAGTTAAGTCTCTTCTAACTACCTGCATTCTCTGAAATTACTGATATGTTTTTCATACAGTGTCCACTTCCAGAGTGATAAGACCTGATGTTATGGAATCACACCACCACACCATCGCTCTGCGTACAAGGGACGGTATGCAGAGAGGCTCCTGCTTATACTTATTGCTGTAACAACCAAGGTCAGCTAATTGTGATATTTGCTCCGCTGGAGGGTCGAAAATGGCTTCAGAATACAACATTATAACAATATTATGAAAGGCCAAGGAAAAGAAAGGAAACAAAATAAGAAAAAATTCTCTACTTTTACAGTAAAAGGCTTGATATGGGCTTTGAGGTCTCTGAAGTAAAGGACACCCTTTATTTTGCTTGGAAAAAATCCAGGTATAAAAGACTTAAGTGGATATAGGATCAATACCACTGAAATCTCTCAAGTCATCTCTCTCTAAAACTCTAAAGGTATGGTAAAAGAGAATGATAAAAGAGCTGTGAATTTCAAGAGCGGGTCCACAGAGTAAATCTTCCTTGAGCTACCAGATCTATTAGTATTGTTCTTTTGTTTCATGGGTTGAAATCTCTATTCGTGGAAGAAGAAGAGGAAGGTGTGCTGAAGTTCCCAGGGAAAGATATGCTCAGGATGAGTATGTTTGTAAAATGGCCTGAGGCTGACTCATCAGTGGTCAGCCTCAGTTCTTGCTAAAGTTACCTGAATGGTAGAGTACCGTGACCTGAAAAGATCTTTCCGTGAACATGAATCACATATGATCTGAAGAAGCTTTACTGAATTTAAACACAGAGGTTAGGATCCATCTAACCTAAGGTAGTATTTGAAAATTTGTCACCTAAATCTGTTTTAATGACCTGCAGCTTACTTTGCAGCCAGTGCAGTTATATAGATATCTAAGGTAAATGAGATGAACCCCTTTCTGGAGGTGCATATTTCTTTCTGTTAACTATAAAGGATTGTAGCACTAATTAGCTTAAAGTCAGGTAGCTTGCTTTGAAATCTATAGTTTCTGTTGAAATGAATCCCAGAATGTTAAAACACAATCTAGTTCTACAAAAGCTATTTTCTATTTTCTATATTGTCTAATCTGTATTTTTACAGCAGAGCCTTCAGGTCTCATCACCTAGATATTTTATACAATCCATGAGTAAGGACTTCATGAGTGGACTCAGGTGAACTAATATGATGATTGGAAGGCAAACCAATATTAAAGGCTGTAGGTTATACTTAAAATCCTATCCCCTTCTCAAGTGCCCTTATAGGACTGAGCTAAACAGATGTGCTAATTTCACAAATATTTTCCTGGTGCTTGGCACCTGAAAATGAGCACAGAGATCCTTTCTAAAAGGAAAATGGAAGACATGATAGTGTCTTTTTTCTGTAGTTGAGTAGCTAATACATTAAATCAGGACAAGTCTTTATTCTTTTCTTTATTTGAGGAACATGCATCTTGCACCTTGCATAGTCAGTAGACTGTAAAGTCGTATAAAGAAAAGCTTTGTTAAAAATTCCAGAACAGTAAAGTACCTTCAGTATTTCCCAGGCCAAGGGAAAACTAAACTCTAGCCTGGCAGTTCAGGGGATTCACTTGAAAGAACAGACCTGGGTTGAAGCCCATCTTTTAATGATAGTCTCTGTATTAGATGTTAAACATTTGCTCATGTGAGAGTTGGAACTGCATCATCACGAGGCTACAGTCACACACAGATGCTCTCTTTTTGGCTGGTAGATACGTAATTGCTCCAAACAGTGAAAAAGCTTCAACTGCAGGGATTCTAAGAAAGCCTTACCATGGAAGGAAACGAAGAGACTAAGATAGACTTGGTAAGCGTGTGCAAGTCTAGACTAGTGTTTGGATGACTTTCCTACAACTCAGTAAACATAGGGAAGAGGTGGTGGACTCCATATCCCACATTGTGGAGGATAGATAGCTGTAACTAACGTGGAAGTGACTAAGCAGTGCTGCCACCACCACTGGCACTCCATGGGAAAGGGACACTGTTCAAGGAAAGGGTTCTTTAAGACTTTGGAGGGGCTTCCCTGCGCCATGGGAACGAGTTGCCAGAGACCATAAGGAGACAAGGGATAAGAGATGGCCTCGCAGTCAGCTCTCACTCAGACTGATAGTCCTGCTGGATGCAATTCTCAACTGCTTCATCCTTCACGTATTGCACAGGAGACCTTCGTGATCAGCTCCTGCCCCAGCAACAGGGTTTACGCACTTCCAGGCACTTTCCTGAAATTGTGACAGTACCAAAAAGACATCGGAAGCCAAAGGATTAGTTTCTGAAACTGTCTCACACTGACTGCTAATTAGTGTTTTGTTTGATAGCCCTTTCATAGCTGGATGCAGCTGGATGAAAATAAAGCACAAAGGGAGCATATTTTTGCTTATCATTAATTTTTATTTAGTTTTGTAGACACTTGTGAGACACTGCAGTAATCTTCTTAATTTGTCATATATTGTAAATTGATTTAGTAAATTAATTCATTTCATAAGTCTTTTTCTGTTACTTCTCACAAGTCTAATCGAATGTATAAATTATATAATGAGTTGGATCATCTAATATTGCTCAAAATAATCTGGTGAACTTCTCCTCTTTTACAATATTAGATATCACTGAAGTTTACTATTAAATTTTCCAATGCCCTGAGGGCATTTTCCATGCAGTAGAGAAGCAGGGCTCTGAGATGACTTGTTTAGATTTTTAAAATCAGGCCAGTCCTCCTGCCACATTTACGTGCAAAAATAATGACTACGGTTAGCAAAACAAATGACCAGAAATACACAAAGTTTCCCACTCTTGCTTTAACACCTAGACTCATAAACCATGACTAGATTATGGCACATGTGAGTGCTTCACAGTTCCTGGGTCCAGTTGTCTGGCACCTGCTGCATCCTGCATCCGGATCATCATCTTGGTCCAAAACAAGGTATGCACCTACTGCGTGATGGTTTCCAGACCCAAGGAATGAAGCTGTATAGGCCAGATGGAAATGTAGGTGCAAACCACCCTAAAAGGTCGGAACTGAAGAAAGTTCTATATTTTAGGAAGCAAATTTTGATTGTTCTAAAGATGTGTCCTCTTGGCCAGCAATAGGGTTATTTTTTTCATGAGAAACCTGGTGCAGCCTTTGCTTCTCTCCTAGTGCTCACAGGCCTAAAGCCTGGTTTGTTCTTAACAGGTGTCTGAGATATGTTTTCTCTCAACAACTTAAAATATTGATGTTTTGGCCATATCCCTTGCAGACAGTTTAGCTATTATCTTGATTTCAAGTTCAGGCACTTAAAAATGTGTCACATTAAATTAAAAAAAAAAAAGAAGCTTTTACCTATAAACTCATCTCCTTAATCATATTTTAGTGACTGAATTATGGTTTTCTCCTAGGCTTTAATTCACCTCCACCAACAGAATACTCTTCAGAAAAAGCTTGCTTTTGCCTTCATGAGGATCTGAGGACATGTTAATGCTAGCCTTCTGACAGGATCCAACAATAACACTTCTGAGTGAAGCAGTTCCACTCCGTGGGGTAGACTCTTATCATCTCCAATGTGTGATCAACCACCACTCCAGAATTTCAATGAGGAAACAGACTTTCACGGAGCTGTGTGAGGGGCTAGCCCCGGCTACGGGGGATGAAAATGAGGAAGATTTCAAAGAACCTGTGCTTGTACAGAAATGGGTCATTCTTCTCCACCGTACCGCAGCATTAGTAGTGCAGGCAGACGTCAAATTGCTGTGGTGGAAGGTTTGCAGCACGACTCTTTTTGCATAGATATTTACGTTAGGAGCAGCTTGATTTCAGAAAAGAGAGGGTCTCAAATCAAGTCGAGGTCACCAGTAGCACGCGTGTACTTTGCTTCCCCCTCTTAAGTAGCAGCATTCTGCCAAGTAATAAGGATAGCTCTCGCCGCTACCGCCAGCACCGGCATATGGAAAGGTCTTACGAAACTATTTGAATACAAATGCAGTAAATAGCATACACATCATTCGGGGCTGCGGCACCCAGTGGAAGGATAAAGAAAAACCTGTTTAGACGGACAGACCCAGGGCAGATTTTACTCGGCTTCAAAGCCGCTGAATATCTATCAGTGATGACTTTAAGCATAGAAGGAACAAGAGAGAACCCGTGTATGCTTATGTCTTAGTAGCATTTACAGTGTTCCCAGGTGACCCATTGAAAAAAATTCCAACAACAGAACCCAAGATTGAGCTTAACTAGGAAAGTAATACACATATTTTAAAACTATTTTGTACGCAGCCTAGACCTGAATGCCTATAGAATACCTGTGAAGAAGGAACTACTTTAGTTTCTGAGGAATGTAATTTTATGGCTTAGACTACTGTTTGTTTTTTGTTTTGTTTTTTTTTTTGCATCCTTTTAACTACAAACCTGTGTTTATCTATTTTAACTCATGAGGTACCAGATAATTCCTTTCTCATTTTTAATTGCATTGTTTTTATCTGATGCTGCAATAAATTATTTTGGCATAAATACAGTTATTGAATTCCCTTTTAGCTGGGCATCGACTTCATGTAGAAATTCACTAAACTAATAATATCTGAGGAAGTCAAAAGAATAGCACAGTCAGACCAGCTGCTTCTTCAATTAAAACAATATCTTCTTAAGCCTAAGGCAAAGCATAGAACTGCAGGGGGAAAAATTGTAAGGCATTCAAACAAAAGAATGTCCACAAAAACAGGATGACATCTATTGTTTGCTGGGCTTTTATTTATTTACCTTTTCTCTAGTATCTATGCAGAGATTTTGGGTGATGTCTGTTTCCTACTCCTCCTGCTCTGGGATTGCTTATGCCTTCTCTCAAAACTGAATTTCCATTCCCTGAGAAGCCTTTAGTAGGTACGTGCACAGAGTAGGAGAATACTGGTACATGTGAAGGGTTCATATGGAGCTGTAGTGAACAACTTACATGAGTTCCAGCTCTTCTCCTCTCACCCTGGTCTGGACCTTCCTAATTATCTTCCTTAATTTACATGCAGTGATGTGGCTTTATCAATCTTATAGGGGCTTTTTAAAAATGAATCAGATAACAACACAACATATGACTTTTTTGTCTCAGTCTTCGCCGGCAAGGGCTTTAACCACACCGCCCAAGCTGCAGAAGGCAATGGCAGGGGTTGTGAGAATGAAGAACCTCCCACTGTAGATGAAGATCAAGTACGAGACCATCTAAGGAACCTGAAGTTACACAAAACCATGGGACCTGATGAAATCCACCCACAGGTCCCGAGGTAACTGGCGGATGAGGTTGCTAAGCCACTTTTTCACCTCTGTGCCCAGCAAGATCACAGAGCAGATCCTTCTGGAAACTCTGCTGAGGCACATGGAAAATAAGGAGGTGATTGGTGACAGCCAACATGGCTTCACCAAGGGCAAGTCATGCTTGACAAATTTGGAGACCTTCTGTGACGGGGTTACAGCATTGGTGGATAAGGGGAGAGCAACAGGCGTCATCTACCTGGACGTACTCAGTGTTTGACACTGTCCTGCATTACATTCTGGGCTCTAAACTGGAGAGACATGGATGTGATGGGTGGACCACTTGGTGAATAAGGAACCAGCTGAATGGTCACACTCAGACGGTTGCAGTCAACAGCCCAATGTCCAAGTGGCGATCAGTGCCGAGTGGTGTTCCTCAGGAGTCAGTACTGGGAGCAGTGCTGTTTAAGATCTTTGTTGGAGACATGGACAGTGGGATTGAGTGCACCCTCACCAAGTTTGTTGATGACACCAAGCTGTGTGGCGCAGTCAACATGCTGGAGGGTAGGGATGCCATCCAGAGGGACCCAGACAAGCTTGAGAGGTGGGCCTGGAGTACTGCATCCAGCTTTGGAGTCTTCAGTGTAAGAAAGACATGGGCCTCTTGGAATCAGTCCAGTGGAGGGCTACAAAGGTGATCAGAGGGCTGGAGCACCTCTTCTATGAGGACAGATGAGGGAGTTGGTGTTGTTCAGCCTGGAGAAGAAAAGTCTCTGAAGAGACCTTACTGTGGCCTTTCAGTATCTGAAGAGGGCCAACAAGAAAGACTTTTCACAAGGGCACATAGCGATAGTACAAGGGTTAATGGCTTCAAACTGGAAGAGGATAGATTTAGGTTGGATATCACACAGAAATTTTTCACTATGAGGGTGGTAAAACCCTGGCCCAGGTTGCCCAGAGAAGCTGTGGCTGCCCCATCCCTGGAAGTGTTTGAGGCCAGGCCGGATGGGGCTTTGAGCAACCTGGTCTGGTGGGAGGTGTCCCTGCCCATGGCAGGGGGAGTTGAAACTAGATGATATTTAAGGTCCCTTCCAATCTGAACCTCTCTATGATTCTATACATCAAACCTAACTTTTAACAAGTTACTGATGTAAACCACCGTCTTCGCCCACCATCTAGTCTGATCAACCTGAATTCCTGCAATACTGAAAAGACTCGCAAGGACTGTGGAAAAATTACAAAGAACTTTGATGGCCAGATGAAGTCAGTGTTGGGTAATTGATAGTTACAGTTGTTACTTATCCTTTCCCTTTGTGTCAAAGCAGAATAAATTTCTTGTGAAAGGTCAGAAGGCAACCAGATAAAATCAATTTACAGGAACGGGGATCTTGATAAGGTTAAGAGGACTTGAAAAAAAGCACTATTTTCCAAGTGAGAAATTTCTTTGAAATTGCCTAAGAAATGGAACAATAGTTTCATGATTGTAGCACTCAAAGATTGTCTCCTGAATAGGGAGGAAGTGTTGTCTCTTTTTGGCTTTGTAGTAAGTATAATTTGGGAAGTGGGGTGGAAGTAAAAAATTTGAAGCTACTTCCTTCAATAATTAAAATCTTATTTATAAAATTATAAAGTCGTTTCTAATCAGAGCATAGCCTACAGTCCTAAATAAGCAATGCAGACAACTTATCCCATTACTGTCAAAGGATTTTTTTCTCTATCTAATCAGATGCAGCCATCCAATTCCATTGTCCAAATCCTTGGGGGAACAGGGAGCAAAGGCAAGCAAACTGATGCAGAATTCCATAGCTGGCAACTGGTCTTTCTTGAAGTTGCTGACTCCCAGCCTTATGAAGTATTCCTTATTGTAAGTACACTGTGTTTAAGCCAGCACTAGTCTCTCTGCTTAAAGGAGGAGATCTATAAACCAGAAACAAGTGCAGCAGGAAGAATTTACAGATTTTAAGGGTGTACGTGCAGTTTTTCTGCAAAATGAGGGGCTGTTTCCAGCTATCCGTGATCAGATGCTAGGCTTTGTGTGGTAACATATGCACATCTGTGTTCAGCAGAAACACATAACCTCAGCAGAGAAGGAGGTGGATTAATTATTTTTTCCATCACATAATTTAGTGACTCCAGAAAACTGTGTTATCAACCAAGAGAGATTAAGTTCTCTGTGTCTTACAGAGAATAATTGCCTGGTTTGGTAAGACATCTACCCTCTGATAAAGACTGACATTATTTAGTACAGCTTCAAGCTTATGCTTGTGTACCTACCTAAGTACTGAGTTCGTTAAGAAACCCCCTTCCTGATGCCTCTCTTCCTATTTTTCTTGTAATTAAATGTAATGTCTGCTATTTATAGTAGAAAAAGATATAAGCAGAAATTAACTGAAAAGTAGATGCGAAGATATATTGCCATTATGCATTCAACATCCAGCAGGGTCTTTCCCTCAGCTACACACGTGGTCTTTACAAATTTCTCTGAGTATAGATTTGTACAAGAGGATAAAAACCAGTTCAGTTCAGCAGAAGGCAGATGTGCAGCAGAAGACAGACAGCAGTGTAGAGACCAAACATAAGAAGTCTAATTAATTCATTCATTAAAAAAATGAAACCAAAGTGGGACTTCGTAATTCTTCAAAGAGTTAGAAGAGACATGGAATTATTTTGAAGAGTCACTGGTCAAGATGACATACAGCATGACCTCAGTCATCTGATATATAATTTGAATGGTATGTAAGGGGAAGGGAAAAGGATGGATGAAATGGAAATCGTTCTGAAATACTTGGAAAAAAAATAACTTAAATCCAATGACCAATCTGACATAGTTTGAGACATCAACATTTTATTTTGAGAAAAGTTTAAGATCCTGAAAGAAAGGATCTAAATAAGTCTGTCTTTGGGAGGGAAAAAAAAAAAAAAGAAAAAAAAAAGTTCACCTCATTTTCTATGGCAGAGAAATACTACTTTTTTTTTAAAGACCAGCACAAAACTGGACCTTCACCTGGAGTCAGTGGAAGGCAGTGCTGGTGGACAGCATGTCAGTAGTTCCAGCAGATTGTAGTACGTCTGTTGTAGTGTCCTTCTGCCTCATTTAAAGGCCCTTGATGACAATGACAATATTCATATTAAAACCAACGGTCAATCTGCTCAAAGCCAAAAAAAAGGAGAAAACACCAATAGTTTGTTTTTTTTAAAACCTACATTTGTGACAATTTGTAATTTGTCTATTTTTCTCTTTCTCATGGACTTAATCAGAAAACTTTTGGAAATATTAAAGGATTTCAATTAACATTGTAAGTGCTATAGTCACTTTCACTTTGTGCTTGCACTCTTTTATGGTGTGGGCAGTCTGTTTTGGAAAATGATTCCAAAGGTGCTCAATAGATGTCCATTCTGTATTTAAAATATTAATGTTTTGTTATATTGTTGTGAGCAAGTTATGTTTAAAATAAGGTATATGGGGATAAAAAAGTAAATTGCAAATTCAGGAGCAGAGAAAATTAGTTTTGCATAATTCATTAAAAATATTATTTTGAAATAAATATCTTCAAATCCATCAGGCTTTGCATTTTGATATTCCTAAAAAATGAAATTAATTACGGTTTAGGTACTTTTAGATAGCTGACATTTACATAGTTTAGGAAATATCATTGCATTATAGATTTCTCACAAGTTTTAATTTTAACAGCTGCTGATTTCCCATTTGTATATGGTACACTACATTTATAAAAATGCATAAGAAATGCTTAGTAATTATTGAAAATGTTTTCTAAATCTGTAAGTTTGAATTGCCCATGAGATGTCAAAGTTTAAATTAATAAAAAAAAAATCCTGTAAATTTAAGGCAATGTTAGTGTTCAGTTCATCACACAAAATTAGTATGATACCGACTGAACTGGGACAGTGCTTAAACATAGGTAACAGTGGTATAATCTGTCCTTAAATTTTATCCTCTCCCCCCAAAATTGTACAATCAGGGAGTTCACAAAGCTTTGGAATGACTTATTTGGAAAATTAAATAATTGAGAGATGAGACTGCTCTTAATGCTCTATTCAGAAAAAGAATGACTCATCATCCATTTGCTCCATGGCTGAACTGAGCTTTGCAATAGTTGAGGCTAATACAGCACAGCTCCTGAAATAAAGAAAATCCATTTGCTCTGGCACAAATGGCAAATAAACTCCATCATTATGAGCAGATTTAATAACATTTGCTGAGCTTTTAACATTTTCATTCTTATTACTTTATAACTGGAGCTGGACAGACACTGAAAACATTTTTTTTCCACAGACTTGCTAAATATTTGCCTGCTTTTTAAATTTCCTCTCTTCTAAGTTTCCTGACCTTGTCCATTTATTATGTGCATCTCTAAGAGACCTATTACCAGTAAAACTAAATACTGAAGACTTCTCCAAAAAGAAACTGCTGGAAGCAGTAAATGGCTTTGCTAATGTTAAGAAACAAGGAGAAAGAGAAAACTTGCTAAAAGTTTTGAAACTCCTCGTGATCTGAAGGTTTTAAAATTTGGCTTCATATAGATTTCTCTTAATCTTATTGATGAGAATGCTCAGTGTGCACCAAGGATATTTTAGGAGTTGAAGTGCTCTTGATTAAAAAGAGGAACTGGGAATTTAAAAGCATTTTCGTAGAGGATTTTTTTCTCCAAGGAAAACCGACTCACAAAGCTGGTATTTTTTTTTATGCTTCTGAACTGAAAATGTCTGTATCTGCATCTCTTATTACCCATTTGAAAATTGCATCCAGATATGTTCAGTTTTGATCAAATAAAATGTGAAATAATTTATAAGATTTTTCCATGGTTTACAGTTAATAAAATGCTAACTTCATTTTCAAATAATTTTCTGTCTTCTACACACCTTCTTTTCTATACTGATAGGAGCCTTGAAAATATTCACTGACTTTTCCAGAAAATGTTTGTGCTATGATCCAGTAGGACTGAAATGCATGTGAACTACCCATTCTATGGTATCTTGAAAACCTGACGAATCTTTACATGTGGGCTGAGGACCACTTCACAGCCATCTGCTGAACGAGAACATACATTGTCAAAGGAAGATGTTTTCTGTGGGCTTTTTGTTTCATACTGGTGGTAATAGCTGCGTTTAATCCTAAATTCGACACCTAACTGGTTCCTGGGTTTTAGCTTCCTGCAGAAATGTTCTGCCTAAAATAGTTCTCTACATAGAAAGTGAAGAGATTTAGGTTCCTTTAAAGCTCCAAAGCTTTTCTCTTTCAAGGTACTGGAGGATAGTTATTTCCAACCCTATATTTGCTAGGTAAGATTTTTCTTAAGCTGTTGAGTTGCTGGTAATACACACTTTAAATGGGTTTATAATAAATAATTATATAAGCTTATATGTAATAGTATCTAAATTGATGAAGATCCTGTATAGTGTCAAACCCTTCCCCATGTCATGTTTCATTTAGAATTTCTGTATGGTTTGGAGAGTTAGTTGAACCCTTTCTGACCTTTTAATACTGTGAAGTGTCTTGAAACTTGTTTAGTGAAGAATTTTCTTTTTTGTTCCAGTCAGTTGATGATTTGTATGTCCTGTAGGTTTACATATTTGGTTTTAAGATTGCCAGATGGATACCATCCATGAGTGATTTCTCTGGGATTTTCTTTACGTTCTTCTACTCTTCTGATAAGCAACTGGCTAAATTCTGTAGAGCTATGTATTGTAAATGCATAAATAGGCATCTGTTAAATCATATGCTGAATTTGCTCCATTTCAGTTGTTGGAACATTGCATTAGACCAATGGGTTAACAAAGTATAATTTTATCTTATTGTCTGGCTATGGACTTTGTGTACCTGATCAATAAACTAATTGAGCTCAGACAGTTGTCTCCATTGTATCCTTAAGGAAGCAAAGTTAACAAAATCAAGCTGTTAATTAATTATTTCCAGATAAATATTCTCTGAACAAAACTTGAACTTAAACCAAACTGGATAAAAATCTACAAACGCATTGCAAAAGACAACTAAACCAATCAACCAAAAAC